>JALIZH010032922.1:930000-1240000 GCA_030522465.1 Rhipicephalus appendiculatus | reverse complement strand
CACGATCATGATTATGAGGCATGCCGTAATGGAGGGCTACGGAAATTTCGAACATATGGTTCTTTAACGTGCACTGACATCGCACAGTACACGGGCGTCTACCATTTCGCCCCAATCGAAATGCGACCGCCGCGGCCGGAATAATACCCGCGACTTTAGGGTCAGCAGCCGAGCACCGTAACCACTATACCAGTCCTTTGGTCTGGGTGAGTTGGTGCTACATCTGCAAGCTTCAACTGCACGCGACGGATGAAGAAGAGAGGCACAAGCACTGGTCTTGCTGTCCATGTGTCTTTCGTCTTCGCCTGTCGTGCTGTTGAACCTTGCACTACACCAGGTTAACGCAATGATTGCAAGGCTAAGAGTTGTAAACAAAAGAAAAAGATATCACGGGAGATTTAACAGTAAATGCGATACTAATTCGTTTACATTGCCTTTGGTCGCAGCTAAATACCCTCATGAAGCAGGTATTAACATTCACAAGCGTGTGCAGGGTTCCCCTTCAAGGGGGGGGGGGGGGGCAAAAGTTTGTCGCAGCGCCCCCCCCCCCCCCTCCCTATTAAGTCAATGTATGGGGCAGACTTCGCACCCCCCCCTTCCTAGGTGACTGAAAGGGGGGGGGGGGGGGCTGTCCCTTTCGTACGCATGCCTATGTTAACATTGGGTAAGACTTATCTAACGTTAGGCAGTGATGCTATATTATGCCAGTAAATTACGGTAGCCTTGAAAAAGCAGGCATCAATGGACACTGAAGTGACAAAATAAATTAGTTTAGACTGATAAATTTTACTCTGAAAACTCTAGTGTCGTCACTTTCACCACCATAGGCTCATTTATAGATTAGAAAATCAATGTCAGAAGTTTCACTTTTAAATTTGCCGCCGATATCTCCTATGGCGACGTCACAAATTTCAGTGCCTTTTTTTTTTTTTTTTTTGCCACATTTGCTCACCGAAATTTCCTGAAACTTGTTATGTTAGGTCTCTCGCTTCCTCAGAAGACAATGTACTTCATTTTTACCGATTAGAAGCTGCGTAGGCCCTAGTAGACGTCGCCGAAATCAATGACCCCACGGCGACTGCTGCGGGAACTCCAAGAGGGCGTCGCCAGACGCACTTTCTTTTTGCGCGTTTTCGAGCTTACCAAGCATCTTATCGCAGCAACCGTGGTGTTTTGGCATTGTGAAACAACCAATGTGACTAGCAGACAGTTAAGCCAGGGAGACATGATTTGTTGTGTTTAACTGTAGCGTAACTGGAAGGTTGAGGGTTCGGATCCCACCGACGGAAAGGGTGCTTTTTCGTCCACTTTGATGCTTTTCAGTTTAGGTCATGATCATTACACTACAGCTGAACACCACAAACGATGTTCCGGCTGTCTGGAACAATTCCATGTCTTTGGTATCGTGAAAGAGCAATTTACTAGAAGGAGAGAAGTCGTTTTTTTCTCTTTGTGTCCCCTTCAGGCAAAGTCGCATACTTATTTTTCTTTTTTAAATTTTCTTCTCCGAATGCTAGCGCATCAAAGAGAGAGAGAGAGACGGTTGAACGTGTCCTTTCTAGCGTCTCTTCACTACAGCGTTCCACTTTTTTCCAGCGTGCATATACATTCCCCGTCCTTGGACAATGAACGCTTACTGAGCGACACACTGGCGCCGCGGGATTTTGTGCCGAGATCCAGCCCATCGCGGTCGTGTCGTCGTTCATGTCCGGGAACTCGCGTGCGTTGTTCGCTCGGAGTGATAAGCCGCTGGCGTGATGGGGAGGAGGCCCAGCACCTGGCGACGACGACGCGATGGCGGCGTCCCGCGGGAGAGTCTCAATGGCCTCGCCGTGACACGGCCGCCGGAGCGAGGCCGTTCAATGTGCACACGGGCACAGACAGAGGGGCGCCAGCGCTTCCTGGATTCTCGCAACGACCGGCCGCACGCACCACCTGTCTCCACGTATGCCTCGCCTCCCTCTCTTTCGTCAGTTGCGTTTCTATCTATCTATCATCTATCTATCTATCTATCTATCTATCTATCTATCTATCTATCTATCTATCTATCTATCTATCTATCTATCTATCTATCTATCTATCTATCTCGTCAGCTGTGTTACGTTTGAATCTCATGCCTTATTTAGGCGAAAGCCTTAAATGCCTCATCAAATGCGAAAATTGACCGGCGTCCCGCGTCGGTGTCGTCAGCACGAGTGATGCAAAAAATCATCATCATCACGCAATGACGTCACCTTATGACGAGATCATGACGTCGTGACGTCATCAGACGTCACATGCGATCGCCATCGCACGACATCATTGCTTGGTCGAAGGTGGGCCGATCCTGGAGGCATTGCAAGACCACCTTTGTTGCAGAATGCTTTCGGAGGGTCGCGCGGGAGGTTCAATACATCGACTTAGAAGAAGAAGGAGATGGATGTCACCTTCGAGTCGACTGAGGCCGATGCATAGGTGACTCGGTGTGGTTTTTTTCTGTGTGTTCAGTATCACTTCGCTTGAAAACGGAGGATGGCGATTCAGCCGAACCAGTCGTGTCCCAATATACCGGTCACGTGCTTTCCCTGCATGCTTCTTTGGTTCTGTACCGAATACGCTTGCGCCGAAGTCGGCAAAACAAGATCTTAAAAAGAATTTATTCCATGTTTCTGGTG
This sequence comes from Rhipicephalus appendiculatus, assembly GCA_030522465.1. Taxonomy (NCBI): domain Eukaryota; kingdom Metazoa; phylum Arthropoda; class Arachnida; order Ixodida; family Ixodidae; genus Rhipicephalus; species Rhipicephalus appendiculatus. The sequence continues at coordinate 1,237,346 of JALIZH010032922.1, read as the reverse complement.
TCAAATAAGTGTGTGTGTGTGTGTGTGTGTGTGTGTGTGTGTGTGTGTGTGTGTGTGTGTGTGTGTGTGTGTGTGTGTGTGTGTGTGTGTGTGTGTGTGTGTGTGTGTGTGTTTGTGTGTGCGTGCGTGTATGCGTGCGTGCGTGCGTGCGTGTGTGTGTGTGTGTGTGTGTGTGTGTGTGCGTGCGTGTGTGTGTGTTTTACGCGCCTGTACTAATTACTTATTGATCCCCGGACCCAAGGAAGCTGGACTTATATAGATATGTATATCATCTATATGCAATGTAATCTAGATATAATCTATATACTGATATATAGATATATAGAAATATATACAGGTTGTTTCAAGAAATGTGTCGGAAAAATCCTCAAAAACAGTGGAATATTTGCTCGTTGCTTTTATAATTTCATCTTCTGACAAACTGCGCGGCAGGCCAGGACGTAAAGAAAGCAGAAACAGATCAGCGCAGACTCACAACTTGTCTGTCTCCTCTTTCTTTGTCTCCTGTCCTGCTGCGCACTTTGTTAGATAATCCCGCACCGACTCGCCTAACTTTCAACGCTACTTATATTTACATTTGCTGTAGCGGCAGACATACTAAGACTACTAGAGACATCAATTACGGCCTTGTATAAAGAAGTTAGATTAGTTAACATTTTAATTAGTGAAGACAGGCGGTTTGTTCAAACGGGACAATTGAAGTTCTTCCTGCGAAGAGGCCACTGCCGCTTTGATATTTCGAAGTGGCCTCTGGTAAATATTGCGGAGTAATGAAATTAGACCGAGTTCACCGTCAAAACCGAAACCGAAGCCCAGCTGATCCCATGCTTATGTGAACTCATGCTAAGCCGCTTATGCCCGTGCGAACACGCGCACCGTGACACTGAGCCGTGCTCACTTCAAGGGCCGAAAAAACAGCGTCTTTTTCTCACCTCATTGACTCTCCACCCACGCTCTTACCATAGGGACTATGCTATTAGTTAATTATCCAGTACTATACATTCATGTTACATGAGCAGCCACACTTGCAGCTTCTTTACACACTCTATCAGACACTAATACCGGAGTTTCCCCGAGTAATTTTGGTAGGAAACATCGAGGCAAAGCCGTACGCACACGCAATAGTGCGGGGGGCGTACGGCTGGTGCTGCTGCGTCCGGCGGTGATGTTTTAATTGGCACATGGCGTTGCCGCCGCCGATGTCAGACCGAGGTCGCCACGGCGTGACCTTGAAGACGTGTTTTTGCCACCACCAGACCGGCCGAGGGCGCCTAGAGGTCAGGAGACAGCAAAAGGCAGCTGTCACATGCGAGCGATACCAACACTGGCCCACAGTTCAAGCATATGGAAAGGTCGTGGGTGGGGGCGGGGAGTGCACGCGCTGCGCGTCTCCGTCTTCCTTTAGTGATGCCGTCACGCCCACTGCTGATGCGTTGGTCGCGCGCGCAACGCGACGAGTTGAAATCCGGGTGGCAGCGACCCTTGCGACGTGGCTTACCCGGGATGGCACGTCATGCGGAACGCACAAATTCTAGCCACAGGCGTTACAACCAAGAGTATTTACGATAGATACGGGGAGACAGGAAATTGTTAAATTGAGTGCTGTCAATGGCGTAGCCAGGGGGGGAACGGGGGTTGTGGGGTCCCCCCCCCCCCCCACAGAAATTTCTCAGTTTTGCATATGTATATATACATAAACGCACGTATATGAACACACAAAGTATGGCTTATCCCTTATCCGAGTGCAGGGTAGCGAACCGGACGCTCGTCTGGTTAACTTCCCTGCATTTCCTATTCTTGCTTTCTCTCTCTCTCTTGTGGGCAAAGGCCAAAATATATATAGAGAGATAAGAGTCACCCATAATATCGCGGATGGAGTTCATACAAGAAGCTTTTGTAACTCACACATTTCGGCGCAGTATACGCGAAAAACCCGACGCCCGCGAGCGTACAGAAATGCGCGGCCCTCTTATGAGGTGCGCCTGTCACATGCGTATTCACATGCGCCGTTTTACTATTAATAATGGATGCTCTCTCGATCGTGGGCTTGTCGGTGATCAGCAGTTGCTGATACGGAAATCTGATCTTTTATCGAAGGTCGCTTGTCGTTTCACGTTGCCACACTTCATTGCGGCCTGGATATGAACTCATGACTGTCGTTGTTGCCCGTAGCAACTGAAGTATGGCGCTTCTGAGCACGTGGATGAATGTCCAACTCGTGGCATGGAGGAAGGGAAGAGTTCGGAGGGAGCATTGCGCTATGCGAGTGAAAGGAAGAGAGAAAGAAAAGGAGAGAAAGGCAGAAAAAAGAGAGGAAGAGAGAGAATTAAAGAAGGAATGAAGGAGAGAAAGGAAGAAAAGTAGTACGTGCAGGCATGCACACGCCAAGCTCTATTCTCCCTATTTTCCCAATGGAGCAAGGGATCCTGAATTTCGTTCTCGTGCTTCAACACGAGATGACCATGTGATCGGTCTGGTAGCCAGGTGAAACACTATAATCAAGACAAACGGTAACGTCGATCATGAGCAGCTCAATAGGCTTGTGTCCGCTGAAAAAATCGCGAGGAGCACTCACTGTACGTCTCAGTGCTCCCTGCGAAATCTGCCCGCCGTTTCCGATGCACTGCGTCCGGCATGGGAGTTAATAGAGCTGCAACGGGACCCGGTTGATTATACACACTGACTTTCCTTTTTCTTTTCCCTGCTGTTTTCGACAGAAAACGCAGAATATGACGAAGACATTGCAGGTCCCGGCAAGCACAAACGCGAGCGCATTAAAAAATAACACACACATACACACGCACGCACACACACGCGCACACACACGCGCGCGCACGCACGCACACACACGCACACACACGCACGCGCACACACACACAAACACACACGCGGTACAGTGCTCGACTTGCAGCTGGAGTTTAATGGAGATAAATTTTGTAGATCACCGCCATGCGTGAGTAAAAACGAGGTGTACAGAAACAGAAAAGTCACAGTCGTGACACCCCTCTCACTGTCCTACGCCATTAAAAAAAAAAAAAGAAACACCTGCCCTTTTTAGATTTCGGCTTTCTGGTCTGAACAGCTTTGCATACGCGTAAACTCTTTCAGGAACGCTCCTGCCTGTAAGTAATAGAACGTTGTTATGTCTGTGGAGAGCATGATCTGTTCCTCGGAGCTGCAGTGCTGGGCCCCGGAGTGCAGTCACCGCTTGGGAAAGGTCTACCAGCCGTTATTGGCCATTCACCGTCGTGTCTGTGTTGTATTAATTATTTTATTATAATTACGATTGTGCGGCTCACCGTATAGCGCTCTGGATTAATTTAGACCACCTGGTGTATTTTAAACATGCACATAAATCTAAATAAATCTAAGTACACGGACGTTCTTGCATTTCTGTTCTGCCGTATCCGTCCGCCGCTGTCAGGAATCGAGTCCGGTTCCTCGAGCTCCGCAGCGCAGCGCGCTAGCTGCTATAATGCTACCGCGGCGAATAAGAACAAAAAAGCAGCGCGGTAAAAGGCGCGACTCATGAACAATTAGCTCTGAAGTTATCATGTCTCGCGTTCTGTTGATCTGCTCATTTCCCGCCGTGACGATCCTTCATTTTAATAGCGTCGTAAAATGAAGTGATGAAATATTTTGCCCACCTACGCAGCCCCTGTGTCTCTCCTTGTAGCTTCATCAACGGCGTATAGCTGCACCTTAAATGTCCCCCGTCCTATTTAATTGTCGGAATTGCCGGCGATGCGTACAGTGATGGATTACTTGAGCAATCCGTCAAATTTGGCCGTTTCGAATTTGGCCGCGGGCGAGCATCACGAGCGGCTGTCACGTTGCCGACGCGTGCGTTCGCCTGTACCGACTGTGTAGAAAATTCGCTGGCGACAGACGGTAAAGAATGGGAAACTGGAAGGCGAACGACGCCATTCCGTGTGGGAGCAAGGAAAACTACGATAGAAACGAAGATGCGTCATTGCAGGGAAGGCCCTGCCGTGTTTGCTCTCGCCCGGCCACCTGCTGCGGGCAGTCGAAGGTTGCGCCATATGCCATGCGGAAAGACCTTGCAACCTGAAAAAAGAATGTACGCAAGTGAACTTGCTGCCACGTTTGACAGTGCGACCGTGCACTATAGTGGGCATGGCATTTAGAACTTTCATATTTGAACGTTTCCTTCATTTGTGTTTTAAATGAATGTCATCGACCTCAAAACGTTAAAGAAAAAGGGAACAAAAAATTCAGTGCCTCTCCCATCGCTGTGAAGATGGAAGCTAGCGAAGGCGGCTGCGCGTTCAGCATAAGCGGCTTCACGTCGTTTTCGCGCGCAATCGCGCTTTTGTGCGCGTTAGCGCTCTTTCAAATGCCGCTATTTTTTCTCCCAGCGAACGCCGCGCGTCCTCACCGTAGTGAGTCCAAAGGGCAACTGCTGATAGAAGTGCTAGTGGTGCTAAGCGCAATCTCTACGTCACGAAACAAAGGGAACACAGCGACTGGTGCTGGAGTGACGCGACGCGTGTGAAAGAGGCATCAGCGGGGCGAGGGGCGCCAAAAATTGTTGTTCTGGGCGTCATTTTGTCCACGCACGCGATCCGCCAGAACTTACAGCTATCGCCAGCTTCGCTGAGAAAAGAAAGGCATATACTGACGAGCCATCAACGTGCTGCATCTCGCCGAGCGATGTGTAACGAAGTCCCTCAGCAACCGACAGGCCACCCTCTGGTGTTTCTATCTATCTATCTATCTATCTATCTATCTATCTATCTATCTATCTATCTATCTATCTATCTATCTATCTATCTATCTATCTATCTATCTATCTATCTATCTATCTATCTATCTATCTATCTATCTATCTATCTATCTATCTATCTATCTATCGCCAGATGTAACTCTATCTGGCGCCAGCTACAAACTCACACTCTTCTCTCTCCTCTCATTCTATCGCAATATCACTCCCTCTTTTTCACCTCAGCCTGTACTCTCTGGCCTGAACCTCATGCATCTGCTATCCGCATCCTTTCACACTGCCCGGCGGATCCTCCCCCGTGCGCCCAAGAGCACCTAAAGACCTGGCAGGATCGGGAGACCGTTCAGAGGACCCGGTTGAGCAGACCGTGGCTGCCGACCGGGCTGCCAGCGTCATGGACCACCACCAAGTGAACGTTTGAGCGCAACGGGGTCGTGCGGGGGCCCGGGAGCCTGCGTGCTCCGAACTCAGCTGTCCAATAAAGTTTTTCTCCTCCTCCTCTAGTTGAAACGCCACAACGTTCTGCTACCGCGTGACCACGCATGTTGCGCGACATGAAATGTGTACACCTCCGGAGAAACGAAACTAGAGGGTGGTTCGCGAATACGCTATTATCTTAAATAACTGGCAGGTAACGTGTATACAACTCGAGGACGCGGGTTCGATTCCCAGCCGCGGCGGCCTCAATACAATCGACTGAGAGAGAAAAAATTTGCGAATCTTGCACTAAGCCACGCTGAGCTTGAAACAACGAAACTGGATGATCCTGAAGACTAATCTGGTTGCTTCTAGGTTGTTTCTAGGCCTTGGCTAGGTGATGCTAGGTTGTTTCTACGTTGATTCTTAGCGCAGAGAGGTTAGAGTTAAACCACATGCAGACAGTCACAGACACGACACGGTTGTCCAAACTCCAGGGACAGAAACTCGCGCTGAAACCAAGCGTTCGCTGCTCTCTATATATAGATCTATGGGCATGTCGTCATTGGCGTAAGCCTTCCATCGCTTCGATGTCGTCTCGCAGCGGCCGTTGCCTATCCCGTTCCCTATATAGTATTCTCTCGTTGTACGTACTCGGGGTCTTCGGCTCACCGCCGTCGCTTCGCAGCCATTTGTTGCTTGGGCTAACTGTTGCCAGTGGTGAGTAGTGGTTTTTACCCGATTCCTGTGGCACATACCCGTCTATGATGATGATAGTTTTCTAGATCGACTCACAAGGAACGATTTGCTAAACAGCTTCGGTGTTAAAAAAAGAGGATGAATTTCTCCTTCGAGTTGTGTTAGGCAAATGCATTAGAAACCTTGTGACATTTTTTTTCTTATTGCTTCTCGTGCAGTTTGCGGATTACTGGCGCAGGTCCTCGATGTCACCGTAAACACATAGGCGTGCGCACGGGGAGGGGTGGGGGGGGGGGTCCGCCTCCTCTGGTCACCTAAAAGGGGCGGCGCAAAGTCAGCCCTATAGGAAAAAACATTCACGGCGCTAAGAATACGGGGACAAAGTGAAGAAACGGACAGACATGGGCGCCATTTCCAACTGTTTATTCTCCGAAACCACGCCGATTTATAAAGGCTGTCAAACAGGGTAATCTCGCTACAAAGATACACACATGGCAACACAAGCAAATCATCCTGAGCCACTAAACCAGTGTCTAGGCATGCGCTGGAAACCACACTGACCGAATTGTAAAAAACATGCCGGTGCACATAACACGTGTCAACCGATATTTAGAGCCAAAATACGGCAGCGCACAATCTAAACCTAACATCAAGAAAGGCTATCTTTCAAAAATGCCAGTTCGTTCTCGCTCAAATCTAGTGATGGGGCACTGACGCACTGGCTCCCTGCCCTATTAATCAGGTATGCCTCAATCGTCTCCATAGGCGTGCGCACGAGGGGGGGCAGAGGGGGGCGGCCGCCCCCCCTAGTCACCTAGGAGAGGGGGGGCGCAAATTCTGCCCCATACATTGACTTAATAGGGAGGGGGGGGGGGGCGCTGCGATGAACCTTCGCCCCCCCCTGCCCCCCCCTGAAGGGGAACCCTGCGCACGCCTATGATCGTCTCCCTTTCTGTGCGGTTATTTGCCCTCCTTGGCGCCAATGTCTGTCCGTTTCTTCACTTTGTCTCCGTATTCTTAGCGCCGTGAATGTTTTTTCCTGAAGTATGAACCAACTAGCTCAGCAACAAGTCCTATTGACTTATATTTCAGCCCTATACATTGCGATACTAGGGAGGGGAGCGCTGCGACAACCCCCCCCCCCCCCCTCCCTCCCTTGAAGGGGAACCCTGCGCACGCCTATGCGTAAACATTCAAGAGTATAGCTGGCTCCGTGTTTACGCCACGAGGAACGATAAACAGGCGCTTTTATTTTTCCTTTTTTTCTTTCTTTCTTTTTTTTTTTTTTTTTATTTAGGGCAACAGAAACGAGGAGATCTGGACGCTGAGCTGAAAACAATCGGAGGCGGCGAAGAAACACCTGCGACTATTGTTACCGCGCACTTGGCGCGCCGTCTCCTCGGCCAGCGGCTAATGAAGCAACGTGAACGGGGCGAGGAAACATATTGTACAGGGGATCAAGTCTGCCGTTGCAAATGTCGCTATGCATACGGAAGCGGCTGCGTACAACGGCTATATGGAGAAGAACGCCTTTTATAGTTCAGTGACATGGCGCGCCGCTACTTGCGTCAGCGTGATGAATGGCGCCTCCAAAACAACGGACCGTGTCTTATAGTAAAGTTCGGGTCGAGAGAGATTGAACAAAGGGCTTTTGTTTTCCGCGTAGTGGGAGATTTAACTTCCCGAATTCAAACGTCTTCTCTGGAGTGGGCAAATTTTAATACTCAGAACAAAACGTGGAGCACCGACGGAGGAGTATATATGGAAGTGACAAACGTCTACGATATTCACCGTCCGGAGGGAACGGCGCGGGACAGTCATTGTGAGAACTGAAGAAAACATTTGATTATCGTTATCGTCTCTGTATAGTCTCGAAAAACAACATTCGAGTGGCATCGTCTTTCTCCTTTTTAATACGTCTTTCTTTGTTCGTGAGAGAAGCTGCGCGTCTGTGGTGAAGACTTGTTTACGTTTCTCGCCTCAGGCGAGTCATACGCAAAAGTATGAGGGATTCGCCTATAATATATTGCCGAGCGCGCTTTTTTTTTTTCTATATTTATGTAACCGGCCCGTTACACGTGTAACCACCTGCCTTGCGCAAACCGCGCCCGAATGTCTGTGAACATTCACGATTATTTTAGAATCTTCCGGTGAGATTGCGCGCACAACGCGAACGATAGAGTTCATTCTGGAACTGACGCAGCCACCAACGATAACGGTAGAATCTTTGATGATACGTGTATAAATGCCTACGCGCGCTTTAGCTCTGATCAGATTACCGACGATTTTGCTCGAGGCTACATGTCGTTGCACTCAGTGCAACGACAGCTATTCTTTTTTTTTTTTTTCTGGGCGCAAGTTCGCCGAATAAAGTGTTTCATCCTTATGTGCTGGAGTTCTGCTTGCTTCACCGTCACAACCACGTGACAATATGGCGGAACTTGATGTCACACTCGTTTCCTTCCTGTTCTTTTTTTTTAATTCCGTTCCTTCGCGTTTCGCGTCTTCGTTAGCGTTGTGCGTTCGAACTGCAGGCCCTGAGGGACCTTTCACAAGCGACTCTTTCGTTTAATTAAGAACCCTAATTGGTTAACATATCCACCTTCAACAGTGTCACTCTGTAGACTGGGGCAAGTAAAAGAACAAAGAGCGCTTCAAGTCTTCCTCGCAGCTTCTCTCTGTCTGGAATGGTGCTGTTGAAGGCGAGTCTTACCTACACCTTAAGGTATCTTGTGCGAGGTAATGGACGCTCCGAAGATGGAAGGCGGCAGAAGGATGCAAAAGGAAAAGTTGCCCCCCCCCCCCCCCCCCGCTTATTTCTAACCTCGATGCTCCACGGGTTTGAAACTCCCGAGACAAAATCCTGCCGACGCCCAATGCTCTTAATGACACCGTATATACTGCATAGATACTTCAGGACAGTAGTGGGAAAAGTATTCCGGAATTCATATATCGCAATGCACGTGCTGGAAGCCTAAAATACAGATACTGAGATACAATTGTTTTTGGACGTAACGGGATATTTCGAAGATACTTTTGCATAAAGATGAAAAACGTATCCCAGAATACAAACACAGGAACACAGATACGAGAATACAGATACTCAAATATTTTTTTAGTTATGCGGATGCTGACGTTCCGCAAGTACATTTAATAACTGCAGCATAATATTGTGAATAATGTTGCAGCGAATGAAAACATGCAATTCAACCATATTGCTGGAATCACTAACGAACATCAGTGAATACAGAAAATGTAAACTTTTTATTTTTTTTGCACACCATTCATTTTGCTGAGGAGGAGGAGGAGAAAAACAAGAGAGAAGGCAGGGAGGTTAACCAGGCACATGCCCGGTTGGCTACCCTACGCTGGGGGAATGGGAAAGGGGAGCATAAAGATGAGAGAGAGAAAAGCTGAGATGGTTGCTGCGCTAATTGGACTTAACAGTGGTCTGTCAAATGGGATGACTTCTAGACAGCGTTGGTTCGGCTTCAACACAAGACTCGCGAAATAGAAAAGTCTCTTAACCACTCTAGACGAGCACAAGTTCATGTTACACCTAATAAATACCAGGAGCGTAGCCAGAATTTTTTTTCGGGGGGGGGGGGGGGGGTTCAACCATACTTTATGTATGGTCGTGCGTGCGTTTGTATGTGTGCGTGTATATATTCGAAAGCAAAATTGAAAAATTTCGGGGAAAAGTATGAACCCCCCCCCCCCCCCTTGGCTACGCCACTGATAAATACTGAGATGCCGCCCGAAAAAAAATTGGGGGTGCTGCACCGGCTTTGAAAGAGACCTACTTTCGTCAGCACTGCCTCCTCGATTCTGCCGTCAGCGGCGTCGATCGGACGCTTGACAACAAAGGCCATTCTGTGCATATGGGGAGCCCTACGCAGATCTCCCTGTGTTGCCGACAAGCGGCGCGCCTTCGCTTGGCTTAGCACAGAAAAGTCTTCCTTTCCCTCTTCAAAACACATCCACTCAATTCTGACCAAGAAGGTAGCGAGATACCCATGTCCTGCACAGTATCGCGATACATTCGAAACATCGTAAAAGTATTTCACTACTGAGACACAAATACATTTTTCACGTTTATCTCGATACAGAAATACAGATACTCGAAAGTATCTCAAAGATAATATTGCGATACTCTTGTATCGCGATACTGCGCCGTTCTGCTTCAGGAGACACCCAGAAATTGCGCTGCATAATGACGACACTTACGTCCAATAGAAAAAGTTATTCGCTTCGTTACAAAGCCACAAAACATTCATATTCCTTCCGTCTTCTTGCAAGTAGCCTAGTCGTCCTCTTCAGCGTCCTATACGTTACTTTCACTTTTACCATCTGCAACAACTCGGAGATGGCACTGTAACTCCTATAAGCCCGGTCGTTCTTGCTCAACTAAAGCCTGTGTAATCCCTCCTAAGCCTTGTCTCTGTCTCTTAACTAAAGCCTAAGTAACTATACGTGTTGTAGATCTCAGCAGGCATGCTGGCGCCTTCGCGTAATTAGCTCGCACTTCCAGAGATGATCCCGCGGCGTGATTTCGGTTAATGTAATCCTTAGTGCGTGAGGAGCATCGTGTGATAAATAATGGCGTGTTATCGCGCTTCCTGTGCTTGTATAGCAACGGGGATTATGCATACACAATGCTTACGCACACACTGCTTGTGATTAAGCACATACTGCTCATACACAGAAACGTCTCTTCCCTCGTATAGATCGAACCAGTCGCATTGGAAAAAGCGGTAGCGTAAAGAGACTCGCAGTTTGAAATCAGAGCAGCCCATTAAACTCCATCTTAGGACAGTGCATACACACGAATAGCCACCTTACCCATTAAACTCATTTCACGATAACGGACCGCAGGTTTGCCACATTTACATATTGTCACATGGTCCGCCTCGGTGGAACAGTGGCTACGGTGCTCGGCTGCTGACCCGAAGGTCGCGGGTTCGATCCCGGCCGCGGCGGTCGCATTTCGATGGAGGCGAAATGGTAGAGGCCCGTGTGCTGTGCGATGTCAGCGCACGTTAAAGAACACCAGATGGTCAAAATTTCCGGAGCCCTCCACTACGGCGTCTCTCATAATCATATCGTGGTTTTGGGACGTAAAACCCCAGATATTATTATTATTATTATTATTATTGTCACATGGTCGTGACGTGGATAAAGGCAGCAGTCGGCTTCTTCAAGGTGAAACTCTTTATTTGTCCGTACTTGTGGCCGCGAAACGGAAACTCAAATCACAATCAGCAACAGTGGCGTAGCCAAGGGGGGGTTCAAACCCCCCCCCCCCCCGAAATTTTTCAGTTTTGCTTGCGTATATATGCACGCACGCATACAAACGCACGCACAAACATACATAAAGTATGGTTGAACCCCCCCCCCCCCCCCCGAAAAAAATTTCTGGCTACGCTACTGATCAGCAATGCACGCTGTACACTGATATCGGCGCACAGAGCGTCGGTCGTCGATAAAAAAAACCGATCCGCGGTAACGCGCGTCGGCATTTATACACGTGGCGTCGAACATTCGAGCGTTATCGCTCAAGCAAAGTAAAACATAGAAAGGAGCGTGTGTGGCTATATGAGGACGGAATGCAACCGCCAATGCTGAATGTTGTGCCAGAAGGTGTAAGGCTGACCCTTCGCGTCTATAGACCAGATTATTTTTACTCTCGCACCCACGTTTAGAGCAAGCATACATAATCTTGACCCCAGTTGTCATCTGTCGGCGAGCCCAGCGTAGGGGCTGCGGAATGGTTACGTCACAGCTGATGGCGAGCGAACACTGGCGGCCATGATGTGATAAGAACAGGCTGAATGCTAGCGTAGTCGTCTGTTCCACGTAATCAGCAGCCCCCCAGCAAAGATGGCTGCCCCCCGGCAAGCAATGAAAATTCTGGTCTATAGCAAGGCATAATGTCCGTCAGAATAGGCGTGCGCAGGGTTCCCCATCGAGGGAGGGGGGCGGGAGGCTCATCGCAGCGCCCTCACCCCCTACTAAGTCAAAGTATGGGGCAGACCTTGCCCCCCCCCCCCTCCCCCTCTCCTCTCGGCCGCCCCATGCTCCCCCGTGCGCGCGCCTATGTCCGTCACAGATGCGTTGGCATGAGTTCATTAAATACCCTAGCATTAATGGGATTCTAGGAAAGAAGAGATCAGTTTCTGACGTTCTCGTGCATACGCTGGACAGGCGCAAAATATATGTTTAAGTGTTTCAGGTAAGTGACAATGACCACAATCGAGACCTGTAGCCGATCAAGTGGGCATAACGTATCGTGTATTACACACCGAGACGAATGCGGTGACTCATGCATGTGTGCACGTCTTTAGATTTGCCCCAGCGTAGCAGGACTATATTCTCATCTCCCTACCTTACCATGGTCATTCATCACTCTTTCGCTCCCCTGTCCCCCCTTCCCCAGTGTGGAGTAGCAGGCCAGAGCAAACTGTAGCTCAGGCCGACCTCTGTGCCTCTCTGTAAGTAAATTCTCTCTCTCCCTCTCTCTATCTAGGAAAGAAGGATTGAAATAAAGAAGAGGAGAGAAATATAAGAACAAAGTAATAAAACATGAGCAGGGAAGGTTAGAGGGGGGACGACGACAAAAGGAAGCCAGAAAACAAAAGAAGAACGAAGAAAACAAGCTAGGATGGCAAATAAAGAAATTAAGAGCTGAAAAACAAGTCACAAATTATGTCTCCCGCATGCCGCAGTGACGCATGCCGGTATAGAAACCGACGAGGTCGTGCTGGTCGCCGTGATGAATGCCTGTGCAGCGTTCCTGCTTTTACGGCCTCAAACCTTTTCATGCGCCATGCCCCGCATTCCATAGCAATATATAAATCCTGGACTTCTCCAATGAAACGGAGTAAACACGACTGCTCCAACGTCTGTACTTCCGGAAACAAACCTTGAATCTTGAATATGTGGATTTGCTCGAAGTCTCCTTCATCACCACACACACACACACACACACACACACACACACACACACACACACACACATATATATATATATATATATATATATATATATATATATATATATATATATATATATATATATATATATATATATATATATATATATATATATATATATATATATATATATCACCTTTCGGGCTTCATCATCAGTGCGTGGTTCGCTTCGCAAATTGAATTCTCGCTTTTAATACCTATTATCCCCTTAGCTTGCAGAATAACCAACAGAGGGGACGTTTGGTTAACCTCCATGCCTCGATTTCGTCGTTGTTGTTGTCGTTGTTGCATGTTGTTGTTGTCGGTGGTGGTGGTGGTGTCGGTGGTGGTAATGATGGCGCTCCTGTCTCTCTTGTCTGCCACAGCAGCCACCATTTTGATACAACAATCGTGAGTCTGTACGAGATGGCACGTCCCTGCTCCAAATTAAACGAAAAACCAGAAACGAAAAAAAAAAAAAGCAATTACACGAAGTGATTCGAGCAAAGACTCGGCGCTCCTATATTTTAATCGATGTTATCATTTTCCGAGAACTACTCGCAAAGAAGCCAGCACATCTGTGCACACACTCGCCATATGTATAAATACGGCCTGATACTCGCTCGTTTCAAGTCTCATCGGAGGTCATTATAGACTCGCCTGAAAAAGTTCATTCGCAGCTGCTCTGAGTACTGAGTAACGAGCACAGAATGCACGTTGCACTTCTGTGTTTCCACCGCTTTCATTCACCTTTGTTCACTTGTCTAAATCGGGAGCGGGGAGACCAAATTCTATTGTTCTCTAGCGGGACATAATTTTCGTTCGAATGATAAAGGAAATGAACCATTGCCCCTTTCATATTGTGCAGCACGTCAGCGTTAGTGGCTGACCATAAGAAAAAAACTGAACGATAATAATTTATTGGGTTTCACTTTATAATAATAATAATAATATCTGGGGTTTAACGTCCCAAAACCACCATATGATTATGAGAGACGCCGTAGTGGAGGGCTCCGGAAATTCGACCATCTGGTGTTCTTTAACGTGCACTGACATCGCACAGTACACGGGCCTCTACCACTTCGCCTCCATCGAAATGCGAACGCCGCGGCCGGGATCGAACCCGCGACCTTCGGGTCAGCAGCCGAGCACCCTAACCGCTATACCACCGCGGCGGACTTGGGTTTCACTTTCGAAAACCATGTTATGATTACTAGGCACGCCATAGTGGAGACTTGCGGAAGTTTACACCACCTGGTGTTCTTTAAAGGGACACTAAAGGGCAAAACGATTTTTCGCGTATTAGTTAAGTACAATTTCACAATTCCGAAAACACAACTCTTACCGCGATACGACGCTTGATAAACGAGAAAACACGCGAAAAGAAAATGCGGGTGGAGACGCCACATTGAGGTTCCCCGCACCAAACACCGTGACGTCATATATTCTGAAGGCGTCTACTGAGTCCTACGTAGCTTCTAATCGACAAAAATGAGGTGCATTGTCATCTGTGGGTGCCATAGACCTAGCATACGAAGTTTCAGAAAATTTCATCGAGCCAATGTCGCGAAAATACGAAAAATATATCTGGAATTTCTGACGTCACGAGCGCAGGTAACGGCGCCAAATTTAAAACTAAGACTTCAACCTTCATTTGCTCCGCTAATAATGAATTTATGATAGTGAAACATATGGCATTAGAGTTCTCAGAGTGCAGTTTGTCAATCTAAACCAAGTCATTGTTTCACTTTAGTGTTCCTTTAACGTGCACCTAGCTACATCTAAGTACACGGTCATTCCGCCTCCGTCGAGATGCTACCGCCGCGGCCGGGATCTATCTATCTATCTATCTATCTATCTATCTATCTATCTATCTATCTATCTATCTATCTATCTATCTATCTATCTATCTATCTATCTATCTATCTATCTATCTATCTATCTATCTATCTATCTATCTATCTATCTATCTATCTATCTATCTAATGTAAATTGCTTCATAAGTAAATTTCTTTTGTGGATTTATTTTTCAGGCCATGACATCGGTATGATTCGATGTTAGATCGAAAGCTGTTATGCGATCACATAAAACAGCCGTTTTTGGTGCCGTAGTTGTCCGCCGCCTCCGCCGCCGGTGTCCGTAACCGCTATCGCGCAAAATGAGAAAGAGATATCCAGGCTCGGTTGGGATTTCAACCTTGGTCCTCTGCGAGGCTTTCGAGTATTCTACCACAGAACCACGCCGGTGCTTGAAACTCTTTTGCAAAAAGACCCTATACAGTCGTCATGTCGGACAAGGAATCGAGTTAGGATGTGTGATACAGCGTGGCAGAAGAGTAAAATAACAACCATGGTATCACACAATGCGAATTGCGTAATGAGTGGGCAGTTTAATGCTTCCAACTCATTACAAAGGGCTCAGACCATAATTCTTCATTGTCTTCAGCCACAGCATCAACAAAGTGCACATATTGCCTTACAGATGTATAGCGGACACCTCGCTTCTCCGGAGAATGACGTATAATGGCATAGTTGGTGCTTCACTTACTACAAAAAAAAAAAAAAAAAATGATTTACGGAGTAGTTCCAAGAGAGCTTACAACGGGCTCTAGAAAGGTCGCTCTTCCAGCTTTCGCTGTGACTGTGCTGCGTGTTCCGCGCAGGCTTGATGTTCTTTCTTGCGGGGTTGCTTCAGTAACTGCGCGCGATAGCAGTTATACGTCATAATCATCAGCAAATAAGGACGAATGTCAGAGAATTACGGCACGCCTGAGGCGCTATCCCATTTTGAGCCCACGCGCCACGGAAGAAAGCATCCCTAAATGCACATTCACAAGGACTCGTGGTGAAAGCTGTTTACATCCCCGAAGCCGTTTCGTCGGATCTTCCTCGATTATAAAAAAAAAAAGAAAAAGAAAGAGGACAAAGAAACGCTATGGAGCGAAGCTCTTGCTCTTTCCGTATACGAGCACAACACCCCGTATACGTATTATAGCTGCTTCAATGTGATATGACATTCGACGGCGAAAAATTGGATCCGTCGTGAAAAGGAAGGAAAACAACTCAAGGAAAGTGCGATGAAGTAAAGCAATAAAAAAAATATAAAAAAAACGGGAATGGGTGAGATGGCGTTAAGGCGCCACGGCGGCGCTCAGAAAGAGCATCCCTACGATACAAGAGTGGAGGATTGCTCTGGTGAACATTTTCGAAGAGAAGTAGATGGGAAACTCGGTAATGCAGAGAGAGTGGGGGGAGGAAGAGGAAGAGAGAGAGAGAGGAGATGCGGGGATTGCAGCAGAGAGGGCTAGTGGAGCAGAAAGTGTTGCGGCGTGTCGCGTTTCTGTCCTCTGGGCGCGAGCCAGCCGATGGGCATTTCGAGGGGCGCAAGCCGGAGTCACGGCCTCCCACGCGTCGGCGCCAGGCGCGCGCTGTCCGACGGCGGGTCTGGCGGCGCCCCGGCCGACCGACGGGAGCCGAGAACCCCCCCTCCTTCTCTCCCCTGCCACCGTGGAGGCAACTTCTGGAGTGGACATGACGTCGCCGAAGCGGCGAAGGCACGGGTGCCCATGCCACCGAACAAGAAATTAAGCCATTGCCGTCGTTGTTGATTCCACTGGACTTACTTATGATATCAGATGTGTTGCGCAACTTTGGTCACCAGCTTTTCCACAACACTTTAGTGTCTATGGGATGTGCAAAAATTCCACGAAGAAGAAGACACGTGAAACATACGACGAGCATCTATATCATCAGCTCGCTTGAGTCACTGACCAATGTAGTGGTCGACGACAATGCAGTAGATGGACATGCACATGGGTTTATGGGACCAGCTTTGCTGTTTATGAAGTGCTACATTGTGGGAAGTTTGACTTCACGTTATCTTTCATGTAATATATGAAATACTCAGAAATACCTACACAGTGCTTTCCTGTGTTCGGTTCTCTTTTTGCATGTTGCTGCTTGACGATACGATTCGGTCGACAGCTTATTGTTCACCAATTCTCTCGTGTATACGGCTTAAATCTTTGGTGTAATACGCCAACCATTTTAGCCTTGGTAATAGTCCTTACTAAACGTCCTCGACAAATGTCTCTGTATACATTTGGTGCGGCGACGAGCGAAAATTGAATTTTTAAAATTTCCTGTCTACCGGGGTGAAGGGGAGTGAAATCTGTTGCACTCAGGTGGTTTTAGCGGTGAACGACTGGATTCAGTGTGGATGTAGTCTATCTCTTGCAGACAGGTACGTAATTTACTCAGATCCCTATACTGGTATATTGTGGTATTCTTTAGGTCAGAATTGATTGATTGATTGATTGATTGATTGATTGATTGATTGATTGATTGATTGATTGATTGATTGATTGATTGATTGATTGATTGATTGATTGATTGATTGATTGATTGATTGATTGATTGATTGATTGATTGATTGATTGATTGATTGATTCAGAACCGGGTTTTATAAAAAAGCAGCAGTGAAGGCCTTTAGATTAAGCAGATAACCTGGAAAAGGCAGTTTTCAACAACCTGCTTCCTACGGAGTACAAGCGTGATCACGTTTTCAGAGTTCCACCGTTTCATCTGACCTGTAAGCCTCCGGTGTTTACGGAAGTACAGCCGCTCCAGTTGCTTTCCTATAAACTCCCTGGTCGCCACCGATGGGTGGTGTAGGAATCCAAAGCAGGCGCCCGCGCGCACTTTGCGCAAAACTTTTTCCGCGACGCGTCACGCGAGTGTGGGAAAATGCGTGTTTGTTTCTTGCCTTTCTTTCTCTCTCTCTCTCTCTCTTGTTCTTGGATGTCGTCACCGTGGCACTTGACTCCTGTCCTTCTCCCCTTTATCTCGTTCCTCGCATCTTCAATATTTTGGCGACAGCTTGGATCCCCTACGCGGTTCTACGCGCGCGTACTTTCTGCTTTATTTTTAAAATTATTATTATTTTTTTTATTGCGGAGGAGGTCGCTTGTAAACGTTGCGCACCATTTCACCCATTCGGGCGAGCAGAACTTTCCAAGGCGACATAAAAGTAACACAAAAAAATCATCGAGGAGAGGCATCAAGCAACGACAAAGAAAAAGTATTTCGTCTACAACTTTTCGCTCCCTCGTACGAATGGAATACGGGTCAAACTATATACGGGGCAGGGCGCAAATGACGGAGGCGGGGACAAAAAAGTCGGCAAGAAATACAGAATCGCCCGCTAATACAATCACACAAGAGCGGCGCTATACTGTATATGAATGTATACATAGAGAAAGCGCTTGTGGGGCGACATAAAGCGTCGCCGAGACGCGACGTCGGGACGCTCCCTCTCTCACACGCTCGCGCGAACAATACTACGCGCGCGAGTACAGGCAGGCCCCGGTCCGACGGGTGCGCGCGTTCGCGGCAACTTCGAGCCGAGGGCTCGCTGGCGCGCGTTACTGAGGGCTGCCTCGGACCAAGGGGCGACGGATTTATGGCTGTTTTGATTGGGGCCGGAGGATGGCTGGCTGGCTGGCGTGCCACCACTCGCGGGATGGTCGCTGACTGATGCCCGCCGACGCCGCGGCTCCCTTCCTCTGCATCTCCCCCCCCCCCCCCTCATTTTCCTGTCCGCCGGCAGCGTCCACGGCGACGCAAAGTCTGGAGCATAATTTATGCCGCTGATGAAACTTTGACGTTCCACTCTTGCTCTCTCTCTCTCTTTCTGTTCACTTTTATTTATTTATTTTTTTTTGCGGTCACAGTGAAAGAATGCGTGCGATACGGGTAGTGACTGTCCGCGCGGCTCTTGTATCGTATAGCAGTGGTTTGCCTGGCAGTTGGCGCCAGCCACTATATACGCCTGTCCTTGCGTGCCCTCTCGTTATTCGGTTTCTATAGTTTATTGGTTTCGCGCGTTTTGTCTTTTCAGTTCTCGGATATGATAAAACCGATGAGTTATAGCGCGAAGTTGGTTCTGTGCCCCTCCGGTCGCAGCCATTTATTTATCTCAACTCGAGAGAGTTTGCTCAACTTGGCGCCCGTCCGGGTTTCCCGGACCCCTGCATCGTGATAACGATCGGCCCGATAATGCGACGATCGCCACAGCATTTATCCGGAATGTACATAATCTCATCAAAAGATAAGTTCTAGATACTGGCCATGTTAATTCTTTTTACCCGCTACAAATAACCTTGTAATTATTTATCTTCATTTCCTCATGCCGTCCACGCGAAACTAGAAATTATCTGCATATAGGCAGACGACCGCAAGGTGTTCTCAGGAGCAATTTCGCAAAGGGGAAATTTATGCTTCTCCTTTCTTGACAAGACACGAACGTTTACGAGCTCGGAAGATGCTGGTGATGCGGATGACCACACTTGCTCCGTGCCCTATTCTTTTTAGCCTAAGACGTTTTTAGCCTAAGAAGCCCAATCACGAACAAATTATGGCATACATCGTGGAATATTTTACAGCGCAACGGGTTAAGTACGGACAGAGAAGGGACACAGCGCTGAACTCACAACTAAATTTATTTGGAAAAAGAAAGAACATATATAGGAAACAATGATTCACCAAAACTGTGTGCATGTGCACATGTGTTAATACGCAACATGATTCAGGTCTTGTCTAACAGGTAGTTATATTCTGCATCTAGAAGAGTGATGGAAGGATGGCTTATGCACTTGTTATTTGATCTAATATAAAAGGCTTCGGCTATTTCACGCGTGCGCTGATCCAAATGTCTATATTTGGCAGTGGTTCTCTGCAAGTGGGGCACACAACCGATCCCGTTGCGCTGTAAAATATTCCACGATGAACATCCACCAACTTGCCCAACTCGCGATTCTGCTTATGGCATACAAATGTTAAAAAACAAATTACCCAGATTGCTTAATTCACTCGAAAATGCTGGTATTAATACATCAAACATAACGCGGTCTCAACTAGCTTCACTTATTCAGTCACTCTCTTAGTTTTTTTTTTTTTTTTTTTTTTTTTTTTTTTTTTTTTTTTTTTTTTTTGTCAATAAATTATCACTGCCTTTGCGAAGAATGTGCTTGAGCGTATATACAATTGCGTTGTATGAAAGAGATTGTTTCCTCACGCACACCTCTACTTATGTTCTGCACATTATATTGTATTTCTTTTATTTTTATTTATTTTATTTTATTTTTTTTACTTGTTTTGTATAACTGTTAATCATTGTTGATGTCATCCTGAATGTTGTTCTCATCCTGAACCTAAGCACGTCTTTTGCCACCTCCGCCAACTGCTGCCACCATAGAGAACGGGGGCCAAGAGCTCCTCAAGCTGCCCAGAGCAGCTTTTTTCTTGGCCCCTGCCATTGTATAATAATTTTTGCAATGGAAATAAATAAATAAATAAAGAAAGAAAGAAAGAAAGAAAGAAAGAAAGAAAGAAAGAAAGAAAGAAAGAAAGAAAGAAAGAAAGAAAGAAAGAAAGAAAGAAAGAAAGAAAGAAAGAAAGAAAGAAAGTTTTATTTCTTTAATGTGGTAATTGCGGGACACATTTTCTTTCATTACTAATGTTTTCTTTACGTAAGCACAGCAGGAGGAATGCAAGACGCTGTCTACCTTACCATAGTATCGCATTGCTGCAATATCTTTCTTTCGTCTTCTGCTTTCTTTTTTTCTTTTTTTGCCTGCACATGTCTTTTAGATTACATCAAGTCGTTCTTGCTGTATATTGCGGATGATAATGTACAGACGTGTCGTTCCACATGAAACTTGTATTCGGAGTTAGTGTTCCCTCCCACTGGATAATAACGTTTGCATCTCTTTACTTTAAAGCGGGCTTCACCAGGTTAACTTATGCACTGCAGTGAAGAAAACCTACTGCCACTTTTTAAATGCGAAGCATTTAAAAGTGGCAGTAGGGTTTCCCCTTAGCTTGCAAAATAACCAACAGAGGGGATGTTTGGTTTACCTCCATGCCTCGATTTCGTCGTTGTTGCTGTTTTCGTTGTTGCATGTTGTTGTCGGTGGTGGTGATGGTGTTGGTGGGGGGCGTTCGGGGTGATAATGGTGGCGCTCCTATCTCTCGTGTCTGCCACAGCAGCCACCATTTTGATACAACAATCGTGAGTCTGTACTAGATGGCACGTCCGATGCATACCTGCTCCAAATTAAACGAAAACCAGAAACGAAAAAAAAAAAATAAAGCCATTACACGAAATGATTCGAGCAAAGACTCGGCGCTCCTATATTTTAATCGATGTTATCATTTTCCGAGAACTACTCGCAAAGAAGCCAGCACATCTGTGCACACACTCGCCATATGTATAAATACGGCCTGATACTCGCTCGTTTCAGGTCTCATCGGAGGTCATTATAGACTCGCCTGAAAAAGTTCATTCGCAGCTGCTCTGAGTACTGAGTAACGAGCACAGAATGCACGTTGCACTTCTGTGTTTCCACCGCTTTCATTCACCTTTGTTCGCTTGCCTAAATCGGGAGCGGGGAGACCAAATTCTATTGTTCTCTAGCGGGACATAATTTTCGTTCGAATGATAAAGGAAATGAACCATTTCCCCATTCATATTGTGCAGCACAATTTAAGGGACAAGTCGTGCGAAGTGTCTGAGTTAGTGGCTGGCCATAAAAAAACCATGTTACCATGGCCATGTTTTGATTGTTAGGCACGTGGAGACTTGCGGAAGTTTACACCACCTGGTGTTCTTTAACGTGCACCTAGCTACATCTGAGTACACACCGCCTCCGTCGAGATGCCGCTACCCGGATCTATCTATCTATCTATCTATCTATCTATCTATCTATCTATCTATCTATCTATCTATCTATCTATCTATCTATCTATCTATCTATCTATCTATCTATCTATCTATCTATCTATATGTCTGTCTGTCTGTCTGTCTGTCTGTCTGTCTGTCTGTCTGTCTGTCTGTCTGTCTGTCTGTCCAGCCGCCTACGTCTGGGTGTTCTCGTGATCGCCTCCTTAACTTGGTGTAGACCAAAATTGGTATGGGAAGGAAAGGGGCTTTGACGAATATGACTATCCGATCATATAATGAATAAAAGCCTGACCACACGTACGCACTGCAGCGCGTCAGCGCGTGGCTGTTTGACGCGGTGCCGCACCCTCTCCCTATGGAGAGAGAGGGCGCGCAGCTTCGCGCAGCCGTGCGCCCTCTCTCTCCATAGGGAGAGAAAACATGCCCGTATACCACGGGCCGCGGTATGCGGGTATGCGCCACTGGTGATTGACAGTTTATATCTACCCAGGAACGGCGAGAACAGTCAGTCAGTCAAGAACTTTAATGAAGGGCCCTGAGGAGTTAAAGCCGCCAGGCGATCCACGAGGGACACCCTAGCAGCCGCTACCGTAGGCGACGCCGCTACCGTCGGAACAGACATTGGTAATTTTGGAACAGACATTGGAATTTTAATGCGAGAGCGTTAAGAAAGACCGACGTGGGCGGCGTTGACCCTACGAATGCAACGAGTAAAAATCAGGATCCCAGCGGGAATCGAACCCAAGCATTCTGTGTGGCAGTCATGTATTCTACCACACAGCCACCCCAGGTCTTGAAACTGCTTTGGAAGAAAGCTCTACACAGGTCGCTCGCTCGCTCGCTCGCTCGCTCGCTCACTCACTCACTCACTCACTCACTCACTCACTCACTCACTCACTCACTCACTCACTCACTCACTCACTCACTCACTCAATCAATCAATCAATCAATCAATCAATCAATCAATCAATCAATCAATCAATCAATCAATCAATCAATCAATCAATCAATCAATCAATCAATCAGTCAGTCAGTCAATCAACCAATCATGAGTACTTTGGGCCCTGCAAAGTCTGGAAAAGTAATGATAATACTCCTTGGGGTTTAACGCAACCAACCATGAGTACTTCGGGCCCTGCGAAGTCTGGAAAAGTATTGATAATAATAATTCTTGGGTTTTAACGTCTCATAACCACGATATGATTATGAGGGATTATGAGGGACGCCGTAGTGCAGGGCTCCGGAAATTTCGACCACCTGGGGTTCTTTCACGTGCACCTAAATCTAAGCACACGGGCCTCAAGCATTTACACCTCCATCAAAAAAAAATTACACCATCTCCCGCTAAAGGGAACCATGAGTAGATGTGAAGCAGCGGGCGCTAACGCTTACACTGGCGGCGGCGTTGACGCTGGCGCTCATCGCAGCGTTGCGCAGGAGAGAAAACTGGGGAGGCGCAAAGCAGGCAGTGATGGAGCAGTGTTTCCTACTGGAATATGCCAATCGCTGCTAATGGGCAATGAAAGACAGAAGACTACCGACTGGACACAGAGACCCGCACTCGGCTTTTAGTTAACGCGCACGCTGCGAATTTTTATTGTTCAACAACGCACAGGGAGAAATCTCCCACCGGCACCACCTTGGAGGTCAAGATCCATTGCCATATATACGGGGTGGACCTGTTAACGGTTGTGCAGCGCGAGCAGTCGGTTTTTTCAACCAAGAAACTCGCTAGCAGACGCTGTCTGCGTCGGCGTCGCGAGGCGAGAGAGGGGGGGAGCGTAGGAGAGGAGAGAGAGAGGGGGTGACACGCATGCGCAGTGGGAGTGTGAACGCCGTGGGCAGGGATGCCTAGAGGAGGGAGGGGGGGAGTGTAAGAGGGGAGAGAGGAGGGGAGGCGCATGCGCAGTGAGGGTGTGGTTGCCGCGGGGAGGGATGCCTAGAGGAGGAGGTTTTTTATTTTTATTTTTTTTAAGGGTTTGCGCATGCGCAGTAAGGGTGGGCACGCGGCACACCACCACCACCACCACCGGATTAAGCTTCGCCATAAGATGCTTCACATCTAAAATGCGACCGCCGCAGCCGAGATTCGAGGTCTGCAAAAGTCAACGTCCCGAATTAAACGATAGTATATATATCGCCGTGCTGGTTTGATATTACCGACGTACATTACAATAATTTTTTTCGTCGTAAAATGCGCGTTGCGTTCTATTTTCGAGCAGTCCGTCCGGTTTTAATGTTACTACAAGGTCGAAATAGGGTGCCAAAATAGGATGCATTGAACCATAAATTACAAAAATGTTTAATGTTACTACAAGGTCGAAATAGGGTGCCAAAATAGGATGCATTGAACCATAAATTACAAAAATGTTTAATGTTACTACAAGGTCGAAATAGGGTGCCAAAATAGGATGCATTGAACCATGAATTACAAAAATGTTTAATGTTACTACAAGGTCGAAATAGGGTGCCAAAATAGGATGCATTGAACCATAAATTACAAAAATGTTTAATGTTACTACAAGGTCGAAATAGGGTGCCAAAATAGGATGCATTGAACCATGAATTACAAAAATGTTTAATGTTACTACAAGGTCGAAATAGGGTGCCAAAATAGGATGCATTGAACCATAAATTACAAAAATGTTTAATGTTACTACAAGGATCGAAATAGGGTGCCAAAAGTAGGATGCATTGAACCATGAATTACAAAAATGTTTAATGTTACTACAAGGTCGAAATAGGGTGCCAAAATAGGATGCATTGAACCATAAATTACAAAAATGTTTAATGTTACTACAAGGTCGAAATAGAGGGTGCCAAAATAGGATGCATTGAACCATGAATTACAAAAATGTTTAATGTTACTACAAGGTCGAAATAGGGTGCCAAAATAGGATGCATTGAACCATAAATTACAAAAATGTTTAATGTTACTACAAGGTCGAAATAGGGTGCCAAAATAGGATGCATTGAACCATAAATTACAAAAATGTTTAATGTTACTACAAGGTCGAAATAGGGTGCCAAAATAGGATGCATTGAACCATAAATTACAAAAATGTTTAATGTTACTACAAGGTCGAAATAGGGTGCCAAAATAGGATGCATTGAACCATGAAATTACAAAAATGTTTAATGTTACTACAAGGTCGAAATAGGGTGCCAAAATAGGATGCATTGAACCATAAATTACAAAAATGTTTAATGTTACTACAAGGTCGAAATAGGGTGCCAAAATAGGATGCATTGAACCATAAATTACAAAAATGTTTAATGTTACTACAAGGTCGAAATAGGGTGCCAAAATAGGATGCATTGAACCACAAATTACAAAAATGTTTAATGTTACTACAAGGTCGAAATAGGGTGCCAAAATAGGATGCATTGAACCACAAATTACAAAAATGTTTAATGTTACTACAAGGTCGAAATAGGGTGCCAAAATAGGATGCATTGAACCATAAATTACAAAAATGTTTAATGTTACTACAAGGTCGAAATAGGGTGCCAAAATAGGATGCATTGAACCATAAATTACAAAAATGTTTAATGTTACTACAAGGTCGAAATAGGGTGCCAAAATAGGATGCATTGAACCATGAAATTACAAAAATGTTTAATGTTACTACAAGGTCGAAATAGGGTGCCAAAATAGGATGCATTGAACCATGAAATTACAAAAATGTTTAATGTTACTACAAGGTCGAAATAGGGTGCCAAAATAGGATGCATTGAACCATGAAATTACAAAAATGTTTAATGTTACTACAAGGTCGAAATAGGGTGCCAAAATAGGATGCATTGAACCATAAATTACAAAAATGTTTAATGTTACTACAAGGTCGAAATAGGGTGCCAAAATAGGATGCATTGAACCATAAATTACAAAAATGTTTAATGTTACTACAAGGTCGAAATAGGGTGCCAAAATAGGATGCATTGAACCATAAATTACAAAAATGTTTAATGTTACTACAAGGTCGAAATAGGGTGCCAAAATAGGATGCATTGAACCATAAATTACAAAAATGTTTAATGTTACTACAAGGTCGAAATAGGGTGCCAAAATAGGATGCATTGAACCATAAATTACAAAAATGTTTAATGTTACTACAAGGTCGAAATAGGGTGCCAAAATAGGATGCATTGAACCATAAATTACAAAAATGTTTAATGTTACTACAAGGTCGAAATAGGGTGCCAAAATAGGATGCATTGAACCATAAATTACAAAAATGTTTAATGTTACTACAAGGTCGAAATAGGGTGCCAAAATAGGATGCATTGAACCATAAATTACAAAAATGTTTAATGTTACCACAAGGTCGAAATAGGGTGCCAAAATAGGATGCATTGAACCATAAATTACAAAAATGTTTAATGTTACTACAAGGTCGAAATAGGGTGCCAAAATAGGATGCATTGAACCATAAATTACAAAAATGTTTAATGTTACCACAAGGTCGAAATAGGGTGCCAAAATAGGATGCATTGAACCATAAATTACAAAAATGTTTAATGTTACTACAAGGTCGAAATAGGGTGCCAAAATAGGATGCATTGAACCATAAATTACAAAAATGTTTAATGTTACTACAAGGTCGAAATAGGGTGCCAAAATAGGATGCATTGAACCATGAATTACAAAAAAAAAAAAACGAAAAGAAAAAAAAAAGACAAGTCACGAGCGATCAGTCAGAGTATCAGGTTCATTCCAGGTCAGTTCTATATGAGCCTTAATTCATGCGGTCAAAGATTCGAGGGTTGGCCGGCCAGTCGTCTTCAAGTTTCAGTGCGCAGCTGCACAAAGGAAAAGGTCGAAGAAACAAAGCACGCTCGCGGCATTTGCTCGGTACAATAACGCAAAAAAAAAAAAAAAACAGTGGATAATGGCACGTCCTTTGTGTCGGGCACTACCGCAAAGGAGAGATATGTCATTGTACGTTGGTTAGAATTACACTGCACTCCACAAATGAGTCATCCTCTGTCCGTTGCTCCGGCGCGCACATTTCTCCAACACCGTTGCAAGGCGATTAATTGAAAATGAGATACGATACCTTGCTCCGTTGAGTAGGAGCTGTCCTTATGAGCATATTTGCTGTAGTATAAGTATGTATATGCTGTAGTAAAATCTTTAAAGCTTTTGCTACAGCATATTCTTATCGCATAATCATTACCGCTTAAACAGAGACAAATTAAAAATTCACAATTAAGGTCCCTTATGCATTTGCCTAAGACGATTCGAAGGCGAAAGCCACGTTGTTATTTTTCTGCTCAGTCGATTGTACTTATCTCGCTGTCCCGAAAGCTTTCTGCGCCCAACGTGGTTTTTCACGGCCTCCGGGATCAGAGGCATGCAAACTTTCCGCATCTGACGTGGTTCGCAGTGCCTTCGTGATCGGCCCACTTTTACCAAGCGACGATGTGTTTTGTCATCATGTGACGTTACATTACGTGACGTGACGACCACGCCACAGATTTCGGCAATTTGTGATGACGTCATGGTGACGCCATGTGGTGACGTCATAACGTCATGATGATACTTTGCATCGCTCGTGTTGACGCTGACTCACTTTTCACGTTTGATGAGGTATGTGAGCCCTGTCGCCTCGATGAAACTCAGTAACATTGACGCATATGCTCCACCAAACTAAAGACCCTTTATAAATGCGGGAGCGGCCGTTAGCGGGGCGTACAAAGAACGAAATACGGCTTGCGTACAAAGAACGAAATACGGCTTATGAGTTCCGGGCGTCCAATTGGCTAACAGTTTTCCCACACTTGCACCAAGCGTGATGTGATTTATCGACGCGACTGCCTCCAGGATCGGAGACATTGCAAGCTTTCCGCACCTCACCTGGTTTGGCACTGCCTCCGTGATCGGCACACCTTTGAACAATTCATGTGATGTGATGACGCCATCGTGTGACGTCACATTATGTCACGTCACATATTTTGGCGACTTGTGACATCGTCAGATGGTGAAGTCATCAAGCGATGATTTTTTGAGTCGCTCATGTTGACGCCAACACCACGGGACGCCGACGGCCAATTTTCGCGTTGCTGAGATATCTAAGGCTTTGGCATTAATAAATGAAATGTATTTCGACAGTTTTTACTAGAACCTACACTCTGAATTGGATTGAAATCATTCGATCTGTCTTTACACTTCCTAACCAACCACATGGTAACATTCGGCCAAATATCGTCGCCGGCTTTCAATTGAGACACGTTCATAGGCTGCGTGCTGTCTTACCAACTGTTTAGATTTTCGTTTTGACAATTTAGCATTATATTGGCCGCCAACTTTTCAATTGTGACAAGTTCATAACATGTATAATGTCTTTTTACCAACGGTCGAGACACTTTCGTTTTTGGTATACTTAACAAAGGTCGTTTAAATTAAGAATGCCGATAGATCTTCCATCAACTTCATTCAAATCAACTATCAACATTTGTCTTCTGTGCACTCTGGTGATAGTTTCCTAAGTGATCGGCCAGTATTCCTCATTCGAATGAAACATATTCATACACAGGCTGTTCACATTCCTGCACTCCAACATGTCTGTTTTGACCCTGTATTTGCGGCATGCGAAATTCAAATACTCCATTTATGTAGTGCGTTCTGGTAAGATTTCACTACAGTTACAAATGACATTTTGCCTACGTACGCCAAGATCTATGCAGCTTCTTTCGTGCTATGCGGCACGAAAGAAGTTGTAAAAAATAGTGTATGCAACTTAGAAGCGTTGCGATGAATCCACCAGACCAATTACTCCATCATTTAATGATAGTTCAAACTTGGGAAGGGCACATTATCCAAAGTGGCAGCGATCGCTATATTTTAGAGTACGTTCCGTCATCTGAGCTTGTTGCTCTGAAACGGGCATTGTATCCTGAAATAAATATATATAAAAAAGAAAATGATTCGCGCCACCACAAACGCTTTTTCGCGGCCACTTAGAACTATGAAGGAATGTCGATCAGCGTTGATATGCCGGCTTAACTTGTACCATAAGAAAGGTGGAAAAAAAAAAATTAAGGCAGCTTCGCCTTAGTGGTGCCAAGCCTGAAGGAAGGGCCGAGCTGGGCAGCCTTCTTTGGTTCTCTTCGGTTTTCTATTTCTTTCCTCCTTTCTTTCTCTTTTTCAGTTTTTTTTCAGTCTTTTTTTTCTTTATTTCTACTTTTATTTTTCTTCGCATTTTTTTTCTTTCTCTCCCCCCTCTCTATTTCTCATTTGCTTCCTCTTTTTTTCTATTTTTATACGTGGTTTTGTCTGCGCTACGTCAAGCGACGACAGCATACGACAGCCCGGGCCCCTTAAGTGCTCCTCACTTAGTGTCATCATCAAGGCGCTCGAATATTGGGCGCGAGCGCGCTCACTATGCTACAGTTGGCTATGCTGTATGTGGTTTTGCCTGTGTTACACCAAGTGACGACGACAGCATACGATCACAGCATACGACAGCATACGACACCCCGGCCCAATGCTCCGCACCTAAAAGAAAACAAAAGCGCATTTCAGAAGAAATGCTAACCCGAGACAACCCCGAGATGGCACTTCCTTACAACAATACACGCATTTGTGGCACGACAGTCGTCACTTCCCTGTTGCCTTGAAGCCAGAGGGTATTTTTTGCACATCAGCGGCTCGGTATCACGTGGCCTGTGGAGAAATGACACATGTGAGGTCATAGGCGTGCGCATGGTTACCGTTCAGGGGGGGCGAAGGTTCGTCGCAGCGCCCCCCCTTCCCTATTAAGTCAATGTAAGGGGCATACTTTGCGCCCCCCCCCCCCTCATAGCTTCTTAGGTGACTAGGGGGGCGGCCGCCCCTCTGCCCCCCCTCGTGCGCACGCCTATTTGTGAGGTCACCGGTAGAGCGGCACGTCGCTGTAGACCCTGGCTCTTGCAGTAGGTGGCGGCAAAATAGCGAGAACCGCGAAACAGCACGGCGCACGTTACCGGCCCTCTCGTGGCAGGGGCCAACCGCTGACGCTGTCACAATAGCGACACTTACGCACCGCCAGGTAAAACCTTGCTTTTCATTTAAGTTGTACGCAGGTGGCATGACGTCACACCTGACGTTCCTGTTCATATACGTGACGACGAGCTGTTGATGTGCTTAGGAGACGGTCCCCACTGAAGCAGTGTTTTGGTCTTGGGGTGAACCGGCTAAGAAAGCATCGCCGA
This sequence comes from Rhipicephalus appendiculatus, assembly GCA_030522465.1. Lineage (NCBI taxonomy): Eukaryota > Metazoa > Arthropoda > Arachnida > Ixodida > Ixodidae > Rhipicephalus > Rhipicephalus appendiculatus. The sequence goes on along the minus strand of JALIZH010032922.1, from coordinate 1,207,575 downwards.
AACGGTAAAAAAAAAAAAAAAAAATAAAAAAAATAAAAAAAAAAAACTGCCAGTTTTACGTTGTGAAAACCATCAGAAAGCGAAGCTGTAAGAGCGCGAATGTCAGTGAATGGCTAGCGAGATCACGTGAATCATCGTCATCGTCTCAAGCATCATCATTTCGTTTTATTTATTTTTTATTCACTTCCCCCCCGTGGACTGTTTGACGACTACTACTGCTACTGCTGCTGCTGTTACTACTACTGCTGCTGCTATACTACAACTGCTGCTGTTATTACTACTATACTGCTGCTGTTATTACTACTACTGCTGCTGCTGTTACTACTACGACTACTACAACTACTACTACTATTACTGCTGCGACTGCCGTTGCATTTGCTGCTGCTGTTGCTACTGCTACTACTATTGCGAAGACAACGACGACGGCACAGGGTAAACTAAGACAGCTTCGCTATAAAAAATCACGCCATATCCACGAAGTGAATGATGATGAGTGGGCGAAGCTCCGGAGGTAATCTGGTAAACTGTCAATCCCCGTAAATTTTGTCCACTCGATGGGGTAGATGATGATTTTGTTCAAGAGCTCTACGGACCACAAGGAGGGGGGTTCCTCTGATTTTGTTTTCATCGTCATCGTCATCGTTATCACGTGTAGTGGGTACATTCCACTATACGTGGCTACCTACTACTACTACTACTACTACTACTACTACTACTACTACTACTACTACTACCACTACTACTACCACTACTACTACATACTACAAAGGAGGGACAGACCCACACCCAAAGGAGCTTCGCCCCTAAAAATTAGTGAGGTACACTTATTATGCACTTCAGGGCACCTGAGAAAAAGAGAAACGAAAAAAAAAAAAAAAAAAAAAAAAAAAAAAAAAAAAAAAAAAAGTCTTCTCGCAGAAACAACAACAAAAACAGACGATGAACAACAAAGGGCAGTGTAGCTGTTGTAGCGCTATGACAAGTTCATGACGCATCGTCGTGAGTGTCATGACGCTGAGTCACGGTCAGTACAGCGGTGCTACACAGAGCGTGATAGGTCGTCGGGCGGCTCTGTTCTCCTCTCAGCGGCCGAGCTCGGAGTGCGGACGTCGACCTCGGTCGGATGCTGTGGCTCGTCACTTGCCACCTCGGCTACGACTGGGCGGCCTGTGTGTACTGCGCGGTCAGTTCGTCGTCTTCCGGGAGGGCCGAGTTGTATAGGCTGCAGCGAACAGGGCACGCCTATATTGGGAGCGCTTTTCGAACGTATAAACCGCCTGTCTGACGGAAACAACACTCACTTTTACAATTCGCCAATATACCGCAGACATAACACCGGAAATGGAGGATGTTACTTAAAGCTCTGACATCGCTACTGCATAGAATACATACAGTATTTTTAAGGCATACTCAATCCTCGACAGGTGTATGTTTTACAATAATTTCTAGGGTCTTATGCGCCAAAACTGCGATATGATTATGAGGCACACCGTAGTGGAGGGCTCCAACCATTTCGAACATCAGGTGTTCTTTAACGTGCACTGACATCGCACAGTACACGGGCCTCTAGCATTTCGCCTCCATCGAAACGCGACCGTCGCGGCTGTGCCCATTCGTTGTGCATCACTTTCCGAAAGATATCCCCTTACCTAAAGGACTTCATACGCCTGACACTCGGGCACCCTAAAGTCCACTCGAAAAAAGATTAGAGAGTATTAGTGCCGCGGAGCCCCAGCGTGCCCAGCGTACCGGGGAGCCCCAGCGTGCACAACTAAACAATGCAGCCTTTCAACGAAGTCATAATCCCCTCAGCAGCTGTTGCGTGATCCCCCCCAAAAATGCACTGTCGAGGCAACGACGTGTTCATAAGGGGAACCGGAGCTAATCGCAGAGGCCACAAGCCACTTCTTTGCGCAGGGGGTGCTTCGCAGTAACGAAAGTAGTTTACTGCAAAGTACTGCAGTTTTGCGAACGTGTCAAGGGTATGACACCTCTGACGACTCTTTTTGGGGATTAGAAGGCTCGTTGAGCCCACGTTGTCAGGACCTAGAGGGGATAATGCCAGACTTCAACGATGATTTGCATGGCGGCGAAAAGGCGACGCCACAGGTGCGCTATTGTTCCTCCCTTCCATCCCACTACGGGGTGTTTCAGCCGCTGAGAAAGCAGAACGCTATGGAGTTGCCGCAACAAGTAACAATAGCATACAGTCGGCGCAATAAGTAACAATATCATACAGTTGGTTATGAAAGAAAACAAGGCAGTAGAGTTGCCTCACCAAATAATCCCACCGTATGCTGTAGGCGCTGAAAGCTGCCATAAATCTGTTAGTTTGCAAGCTAACCGTAAATACAGTAGAACCAGACTATAGCTAACCCTTGTAAATCAAATGATCCTTTATATAAAACTATTTTGAAACACGACAATGCTTCAACGTCAATGCACAGGGAAAAGTACCGATACATCGAACAAAAAGATCCGGAACACTTGGCACATCAAATATTGGACAACGCGAGAAGCACCAAGAAGTTGGCTCTCCCTCACAAATATTAGGCTTTTCGTCATGGGAGGGGACTTTTCCGCGTGCCTTCGGGAGAGCGATCGGTGTAATTAGGAGGTTGCTGCGCGGAGCGACTAGAAACTACCGTATGTCATCACTTGACTTCCGCCCACGATTCCTCGTCTTTGCTGCTGGCCTGTCGTGCGTGGTCACGTTCGCTTCTCCGTTCGTTTTGTTAACGCGATGGATGCCGTAAAGAAGACGGAACTGCTCTTCTGCGCAAAGCTCGCGATAATCAGTACAGTCGAACGTGGTGAAAAGAGGCCTTGCGTCGCCGCTGAGTACAGCATCCCAGGAGGCACGCTGAGTGTGACAATGTTAAACAAGGTCGACGTTATGCCAAGACAGACTAGGCGTTTCCGGCGCCCGATAAGTGCACACAGATAGGTATGAAAAATTTAAAGTGCTATTTACATCGATACCGTATTTTTTTCGCGTATAAGCCACCCCTGCATAGCCCCGCATTCCCAACTACAAACAGCAGAAAAAAAAATTAAAAGAAACACTGCTTATTGCCGTGAAAACGTCTTCCATATATTAGCGCCAGCAGTGTCGTAAAATCCAACTTGCGCAAAGAAATTCGAACTAAAAGCTCATTAATTTCATAAAAGCTTGTAAATCGAATTATCCGATATATCGAACTGTTCCCATTTTCTGACAAGTTCGATGTAGGTGGGTTCGACTGTAGTACGATGACATCTGAGCGTTAATTTACGCTTGATTGAATTACGCTTCAGGCCGCTGATAAACTGTTCATACCTTTTGGAGAGAAGCGACCACACACCGGCACAAGACGAAATTATTCTAAAATGCGGTCAAGAGCGACATAGTTTTTTTTTGATAGTGTATGGATATTCATTTATAAGGACGAACAGCTTGTGTCCTATAGCTTCAGTGACCAGAATCATACCATGACACGATCCAAAACTTAATTTCCTTTAAGTAGCCAGTGGGGCATTGAAGAAATAAGCGAATATTGTCAAATTACAAATCAATTTGGTTCTCTCAACCAATGCGACAGTCACAATATAGCTAAGAACAAGGGTGCCATTCTGATAGAAAATCGGTTGACAACATCACCCGTCTATGCCGAATCTCTATTCTCAATTTTATTTAACCGAGTGACTGCTGACCGGTTAATACTTATTGGTATCCGTGTCGAAAAGCTCCTAATAAAAATGTATAGATAAGAGCGAGAAACGCAAGCAAGTTTCGGGCATTGCGCAAACATCGGGCCAAATGGAGCCCCATCATCCTGTTTGGACGTGCCCTGCCGTACATAAAAAGTAAGCCTGGGAACGGAAAAAAGAAAGGGGGGGGGGGGGGGAGAGAACGTGAGCAGCTGATTCATTTCACCACGAAGAAAGATAGAGCGGTCCTTGAGCCCCTGTTACTTTTACTCCTGCATTTCGAGGGGGGCCAACTATCAGAAAGATCATTCTCCACGGCCAGACAAACGAGGCGGTTCGGGCAGCGATGCCTCAATAATCGGCCAGCAGCCGCAGGATCACCGCGAAGGAAACAGGACCAACAGGAACGAACGAACGTGAGCGCCGTAATCACGGCAGCTGGAGGTAATTTGATCTGTCATTTGCGCAACTATCAGCCCAGCGCCGCCGCCGCCGCCGCCGCAGTCGGTCGGTCGCTTTCGAGGAGGGGGGCGAACGCCGCCGCCGGCCAGTCTAGACGGCCGACGACACGCGTGCATTCGCCGACGCCCCCCTCTTCTTCACAAGGAGCTCGAGAACCGGATGCGTCGTCGTGCGAGCAGTTCGGCCAGCTTTCTTTCGCGGTGATCGCGGTGTGCGCCCTTGCAGCAACGTGCTTAAAGCAGCCGGACTCGAAGAAGCAAGGCCGGCCCGGAGTCCGAACTCTGAACCCGGGCGAGGAGGAGGAGCAGCAGCAGAAAACGGTGCTTTGACCTCGGCGCCGCTTCGAGCCGTCGCCGACGGGGGCGCGACGGCGCGCCGAGGGCGAGGAGGACTCGCCGGCGCCAGCGGGGTCTCAGCAGACGCGCCAGTCGGCGTCTTGCTATGCGCCGAGCGCCGTTGTTGGACGACAGCATCTACCGTGTGGGGGCGCGTCGCGTCGCAGCAGCAGTCATGGCCGCCAAGCAGCAGCAGAAGCGTGTCTCCTCGGCGGCGGACCCGTGCCGTGGTCGTGTTTAGCGGTGTGGCCCGGCGGCAGCAGTGTGCAGCAGTGGCGACCGTGTGCATGTGGCGCGGTGCTCGCGGGCGGCCGTCGAGCCCCAGAGCCGCCGCCATGGGGGGCCGGCGGGGCCGCACTGGGGCGGCGGCGACAGCGACAGCGGTGAGCAGCGCGTCCCGCTCGGCGGCCTGTATGCCACGGCGAGCTGGGACGTCTCGGCGCTATGGTGTGCGTTCATGTTCGCCAGTAAGCGGTGCAAATTGGTGAAACGCCTGTGGGAAGAAAGCCGCAACCTGGTGGTGTCGTACTACGCGCCGTCGCAGCCGCCGCTGTGCGCGGCGGCACCGCCGGCGTTCAACTATGAAGCCTTCTGTTCGGTGGAGGACCGCAAGGCCGTCGAGTCGATGCTGAAGCTTCTGGAGGTACCGCAACTGCAGACGATGCTGCAGGCGGTGCAGACCAAGGGACGCGAGGGATGCGAGTGTCTGTTGTTGCCGCGCGACGACGTCAAGCTGCCGCGCGAGGTGGTGGCGCCGCACGTGCTTTGCTGCCGACTCTGGCGCTTTCCCCAGCTCCGGCACCAGTACGAACTGAGGCGCTTGCCCTGGTGCGCGGCCGCCTCGCCGCCCGAGGTCTGCTGCAACCCGTACCACTGGAGCATGGTGCAGAAGCCAGGTAAGGCCTCCCCTCCCTATCTCCGCCGCATGATCGGCGCCGGCGCGCAGAGTATATTTATATTTTCCCGCAGTACCGGGAGCGGCGAGAGTGGGCTGTAAGCCATCTGGGCGAGAGTGAAAGCCGCATTGTTCAGCTCTCTCGCTTCTTTCTGAAGATGCGACTGCTAAGGAAGGGCCTTGTTCGCTACGCTTCGCATCATATGGGCAGCGCGCCTGCTAGGCTACAGTTTCTGTTGCGATGCCGTTTCCGATACGACACTCTTCGCTCTCGAGAGGTGCGCCTTCCAAGCACTATTGGTGGGATCAGCTGGCTGTGAACGGCGGATGACGAGAGTGGCTTTGAATGGAGGAATCGCCTCAACTGTTCTTAGACGTTGGGCTAAAACTCACAGTCGAGCGACGTTTGGGTACTTCACATATTCGTAATAACGCGCGTTTACATATACCGCAGCAGCGTACTTGTGAAACCTGTTGCCCCCCTGATCACTCGTGCGTGGGAAACAGCTGTTAAAGGGATTCTTTAACGCCATTTGCACCGTTTATCATGCGCCAAGCCACGATCACCGATGATTGCTTGCACTGTTAGCATGAGCGGGCAGCTTGCTTGCACGCGGCTTACACCACTCCGTTCGTTTCGCTGCATATGGCCCCGCAGCAAGCAAACTTTCCGAGACCTTGGGAACAGCGAGGTATGTTGTATAATCGCTTGACGCCTCGATACTTTGTGTTCGTCGGTGGGAAGTAGTGAAACGTTTTTCTTTATGTGTATCGCGTTAGCTGCGCCGCCGGTCACACTATTATATATTTCCTCACGTTCGTGAAGCCAGTCGCGCCTTGGGGAGTAAGCTATATGTTCGTGGTAGCGGTATAGAAAGCTCGTTAACGGCCTTCGGAACAGCAGGCGTTCGCTCGCCTGACTCTGGCGTGTTTGGATAGAAGCTGCTTGCTAGGCGCAGGTGCAGCCAATGGACGCAGGCACGCCTCCAAAGCGCCGGACTGCAACGGCATTCGCAAGCTGTCGTGGCTGCAAGCCAGCTCAGCGGCGTTACGAGCATTGGCAGCGCGCTCTCAAACCCACATGTTTTGCAGCTCACGACGCTGCTGGTCAGCGAAGACTGCGCCAAAATTGTGAAGAAGGGAAAACGCGGCAAAATTTACAGCGGCTTAGCCAGTTTCGCGCGGAAGTCTCGGGTGTTTTTTGGAACCAAATTCGATTCGTTTTTTAAAGCAGAGAAAGGGCTCCTTTCAATTCCGCGCAGTTGCGTGTGTTTTACAGCGCTTCGAGACGTGAATATATATGCGCGTTTGCCTTTCCTACGTTATCCTATCTTTTTCCGAGCTTAAGAGAAAAGTTTGAGCAAGCGCTTTTTTATCGTCTTGGCATAGACGAGTCAAGACGTCTCGGAGACGTTTGGCCTCGGCTTAGACCTCGCTCGGCTAAAAAGACTGTTGTTCCGCGGGAACACGCGTATATTATACACGACGGGAAACGGAAGGAACGAAAATAAGTGAGACAAGAAAGAAGTGCCTCACGGACACAAAGCGACGGCGAAAACAACTAACAAAGTGCCCCTGACGTTGGCTGAGCAAGCGGCTTCTAAAAATGGCGACCAAGGCGACTCGCTCGCTGCGCTTTTCCGTCGTAGTGTGCCGACTTGGGCGGCGGCTGTGGCAGCTCTTACAAAATGTGTTTTACTTGCCGTTCTTTCGTCATAGTGTTTTAGCGTGGCTTTGCTGCTCGTATGCCCCTGTGGTCTTGAGAGAAATCGCCGATGGGTTTTATTATCCTGTTTCGAACTGTCGCGTCATTTTGCAAGGCAGCGACCAAGCGTTTTACTAAGCTTTTTACTGGGAATAGCTGCTAGCCACCGACATCTGTTCACTCTAGTGGTTGATTGACAATGACCTGTTCTCGTGAGCTTCTCCGGCGTTCGTACTCCTGCTCTGTGTCGGTTAGTGTGTGCAGTGATACAAAGCGCTTGCTCTGGAGGAGCGTCCGGGGGCGTGGCTAGCGCTGACGTGCTAAGTCGCGCTGTTCTGAAATTGTGTATACTAAGGTGCGTCGCTCACGATGCAAGCCGGCTCTTATTCGCGGCTGCTCTTTCAGTTGTGCAATGCGTTTTTATTATACTAAGGTCCTTGAGCGTTTTGATTTGTTTGCCATAGCGCTTCCTCGTAACAGGGATGCATTCCTGGTGCCCCCCGCCCTCTGGACTGCTTCGCTGGAAACGGAAGTGATTGCTGCTCGTTTGCCGAGGTTTTGACGCGTTTGTCGCGCGCTGGTCACGTCACGTAGTAAGATGTGCTGCACTCGCGGACAACTTACGCGGCAACGAAGCGAAAGCGACGAGGAGCGGAGCTACTTTACTGCGCATGCGTTACTGCACCAACTCTGTGCCTCATTTCGTGGAGCACAGTTGCGGCGTGACTACCCTCCGCGGTGGTCTAGTGGTTATGGTGCTCGACTGGTGACCCGAAGGTCGCCGGTTCGAATCCCGGTCGCGGCGGCCGTATTTCGATGGAGGCGAAATGCCTGGGGCCCGTGTACTTAGAATTTGGTGCACGTTAGAAAACCCCTGGTGGTCTAAATTTCCGGAGTCCTCTAATAGTGAACAACAGCTGTTGGTGTGGCTCGCACTGGCGTTGGCCCGGCCTTCGTGTGTGCAGCAGCTTTTCGTACCGTAGTTCCTACGTAGCGCATTGTTAAACAGAGTGATCGAATCGCGCGATTCCATATGCCAGTTGATGAAGCATCGCACAAAAGACATATTATAGTTTTTTAGCACGTGTTCTTCTTCTTTTTCTTTTTTCTTTTTTTTTTTCCGCTCCTCCGTTTTCGCTCGTTATGCTTTTGGCCGCTCCCAGCAGTGCGTCCCTTGAGCGGCAGGTCCCTCGTTAACAATGCGCCTGGCTGAGAAGTAGTAGTGAGGCATGACAACCCCATAGCAGTGTTTAGAAAAGAAAAAAAAAAAGCATTGGTGGTGTTGGCGTACCTGCACTGGAATTAGGAGTGGCAAAAGCACAACGAGTGAGAAAGGAGGAGCGGTACGGTAATACCGTGCCGTATTTGCGTACCGTATTTCCGTAACTTGCGAAAAGAACGTGGCGCTTGTGTTCCATCTCTTTTGGGGAGTTTGTGCCATCCTTATCGGTGCCCATTCATGCCGTGCCAAAATCACGATACGATTATGAGGCACGCGGGGAAATTTTGATCATCTCCGTGCGCTGGCATCGCGCAAGTACACGGTCCTCTAGCGTTTCGCCTCCATCAAAATGCGACCGAAGCTGCCCGGATCGAACCCGCGACCTTCGTGTCTGCAGCCGAGAGCACTAGTACCATTGAAGGGGACGCGCTGTATTGCAGGGCCTAGTGAGGAATATAACAAAAATAAAGCTTACAAGAGGCTATATCGCAGGAGTCGCGTCGCTTTCCTCCTCTCTTTCCTGCCGCGTAATCCCCCTCCTTCTCCTCCTCCTCTGGGCGCGTTGGCTGGACAGACCTTGTGGTCTTGCTCCGGGGGTCATTAATCAGTCGTCGCGGCGGTGCTCGGAATCTTGCCTTCTTCGGCGCCTTCCTTCTTGGCTGCTGGCACGCGCCCGCACTAATGGATCGGCCAGCTTACCCTCCCCCTCGCCTCCTCCTTCTCCTCCTCTGACCATGAATTCCGGTGGCCGGCAAAGGCGCGCCGCGGCCGTGTGTGTCTGTCTCGTCCAAGGAGAGTGCCCCCCCCCCCCCCTCTAATTTGTATTTGTTTTTATACAACGTTCCCGGGCCTCTTCAATCCAAATTGTGCAACAGGGCGCGGTGTATATTTCTGACCGAATTACACAATCTCATTGAACTCTTACACACATAGCAGTACTGTTTAGCACTGCAGCCTTAATGGTAGCTAATAATGGCCGAGGCTGATGAGGGACAGCGCTGCCCAGTTATGACTTCTAAATGATTTCTAATGTTGACTGAGTATTGACAGTTGCCGGTTATTGTTCGTTAATGTTCATATTACGCTGCAACGTCGTTGTGTTCGTTCAATTTAGACCCAGTGTTGGCTGTTCCTGTTTTCATTCACCGTGATTGAGTTGTGTACCATCTTTCTTTAACGACTCTTGATTCAAGGTTTATTTGATATTCTGTACACTCGACCATGTTACCTATATCTCCTTCGTTTATATCGCCTCGATGGCTTCCACTTTCACGAGTGCGTGTTGTTTTATAGGTGCATAGCATGTATAGTCACATGATATAACAAGAGAATGGATTTAATACGAGAGAGATAGAGACGGTCTCCTCGACCACATACACGAGCATGGGGATGCATCTCTATAGATTTGGCCACCCCTGAGCTGCATCGTTCACGCGGGCAGGGGACGTAGCCAGAAATGTTTTTCGGGGGGGGGGGGGGGTTCAACCATACTTCATGTATGCTCGTGCGTGCGTTTGTATGTGTGCGTGTATAGATACGCAAGCAAAATTGAAAAAATGCAGGGGGGGGGGGGGGGCTCTCGAAACTTCACTCCCCTCTTGGCTACGCCCGTGCACGCGGGTTTGTCATAATTGTCCTGTCATGCTTGAACGATCCTAGTCTGAAAACCTTCCAATGTAGCGCCCCGACACAGATCTATTAGCACAGAAATTTATGTACAACGGACACTCAAGCAAAAAGAAGTCTTTCGAGGACATACTTAGCTTCGATATTTCGTGAGGTTGTTAACGAATGCTTAAACTTTCTGATAATGTCCGTAACCTATCTGTGACGCCGAAATACACGGGAATCGGGTGAAATAGAATTTCTATGACGGAGATAGCGTGTTTGCATCACTTTTATTACCCACTGTGTTCCAACTGTTGGCTACCATTTTTACATTTGGTTGGCAGTACGTCATTTTTTATGAATACATAACAAGAAAGTGCTTATTTGCCTAATCAGCGCTGGTAAAACTGCCTATTTAGGCGTTAGCCTCGGTGGATCAGTGGCTACGGTGCTCGGCTGCTGACCCGAAGGTCGCAGGGTTCCATCCCGGCCGCGGCGGTCGCATTTCGATGGAGGCGAAATGGTAGAGGCCCGTGTACTGTGCGATGTCAGTGCACGTTAAAGAACACCAGATGGTCAAAATTTCCGGAGCCCTCCACTACGGCGTCTCTCATAATCATATCGTGGTTTTGGGACGTAAAACCCCAGATATTATTATTATTATTATTGCCTATTTAGGCGCTATAATGGTTTAAAAACAGAGGTACTGTGGTTATTACTGTTACTAAGTAGGACCGCACTGCATTCGCCTGTAAGATGCGAATGTAGGTTACAAATGTTATATATGACTCTGGGAGTCATATACGGAATAACTCCAGTAAAAGCCGCCGTGGTTACAACATTCCTAAGTCGTTGGGCAGTCAGAACAAGAATCGCTAGAAGGCGCAACGCGATTGCCGCTTTTGCAATACACCGAAGAACGCCAGGTTATGTCACGGTCGTGCAATATATTACAACGGCTCGGCGCTTTCACTTTTATTTTTTTTTGTATGCATATTTTTTGCACCAGTCTCCTTCGTATTTCACTGACCCGATGCACGAACAGAAATGGATTATCTGCCGCGGTGCATAACTTAGACGCGTGTATGTATTGTACGGAGCAGACGCGCCGCGCTATATATAGGTCCGCGCTGCGCCATCCATTGTGTCTTGCTTTCTTCGCAGTCACAATATACACTCTGCATGCTCCTTGTCGTATGTATGCACTACATTGCAAGAATCTATATAGCCCCCTGCACAGCGTGTAAACGGCCACAGTACCGTAAGGGGTCGGAAAGGAAGCGAGCAAAAGCGTGCGTTTAAATGGCACGCTTTTTCATAAAATTTGCTATCGCGCAGCGATCGTGTTCGTAAGAATAATGGTTGGTGTTTGACGTCCCAAAAACAAGATATGATTGATTGAAAAGCGCCGTAGTTGAGGGCTCCGGAAATTGCGACCACCAGGGGGGCGGGAGGGGGGGGAGGGGAGTTCTTTAACGTGTGTGCCTAAATCTGAGCGCACTTGGGCTATGGTCCCTACTTGGGCCTCTATCATTGTGCCTCCCCTCGAAACGTGGCCGCCGCGGCAGCGAATCGATCCCGCGACCTTTGTTTGGGTCAGTAGTCGAAATCATCTTTGTGAGCACTTTTTTAATCCTCTCCTTTCACATATCCTCTATAATTGGCCACCTGCAAAAAGATAATGCTTCTCGTAAAAGATAATGCTTCTTTAATTACGGAATACACATGTGGAACGGGCTTCCCCGTTTTAATTTTTTGGTTCTTTTTAGTAATGGGGAACTTACTAAAGCCATGGACGCCGCTGAGGAGGCTCGCCGAGAATGACGGCGCTCGCTCGCCCGAGAACGGCAGTGCCAACGAAGGGCGGATCACCAAAACATTTCACAATTCACTCCAAATTCGATGGAACGTGACTGCGTGCAAAACAGGTTCCATGCGAAAAGGTTCACAATAACAAGCGAAGCAAAGCAGATAGCATAAATAACACAACACAGACAAACATCACTGTAACAAAATATAAACACAATACAAACGCAGGGGCAGGGCTTGCATTGCACTTCCCCATCGTTCACTTAGAGTGGCGCTGCCCACAATTTCCTTTCTTTTTTTTTTTTTTTTAATTGGCTGCGCGTTAACCGCAAGCACGGATGACCGGAGTATACGCGCAACAAGTTGCCTCTTCGCTTTCGACTTGGTGTCATTTTGTAGCGTATTCCGACGCCTTTTATATTTAAAATAAGCGATGGCAGGAAAGAAAAACGAGCAACAAGGCAGTCTTTTGACATTATGCTTCGCTGCTAAATCAATGCAGTATTCGGTCGCGAGAGCCTTCAATATGAATAAAAAGGACATTGCGGCGAAAGAAAAGGAAATGAACAGAAAGAAAGTCTGGGCCTGTTGCCATTGTTCTGTACGCGTTTCACAAAAGATCATTGTGAAGCTGTTCTATGAGTCATGCGGGGCCCTTATACGCAACTGCGAGTCACAGAACAAGATGAATACGCGCGCATGTTGGAGCAGTATAATACCGGCGTCTCTGTATGTGTGCGAGGGCAAAAGCCGGAACGGAGAAGAAGAAAGCGGTGTGGTTGGTGAAGAAAAAAAAAAAGAAAAATTCGGATGAGCTTATGCAGTCCGCGGCCTTGAATCGCTTGCGTCGCGTCGGGTAACTGGAAATACTGACCGTAGAAAATGTATTCAAGTTTTCTTGTGCAGGCATGAACAGCGTTTTCTTTTTCTTTAATTTGACTTGTACTATAGGTGAACTACGTTACAAAGGTAAATGACATGCCCCGGTGTGTTCAAGGTGAATTGGAACAAACGCATACAATGGAAAGGGCGCCGTCGGCTTCCCGCGTGTTCCGTGGATCGCGTGACTTATTATTATTATTGTTAGTTGCTCAAATGTAAGTTCCCATTCAGATTTGTCAAACATATTTTTCTTTCTTGTCGCGAAAAAAAAAAAAGAAAAGAAAAGAAAGTACGTCAGTGGCATGTGACGCAGACAGTCTCGGTTCACGTAGCAGCGCCACGGACTGGTTGCGTAATTGTAGGTTTTAGCCGAGTGCGTATGCATGACTTGGAGACCGTCAGGAGAGTTGCGTTTTTGAATTGCAGTGCCCTAGATGAATATTTTATGAAGAATTCCGTGGCTTCGAGTGCGAAGAAACGATATGATTTTGCACGAGCCGTGCCCGTATTCGGATTCAACGGAGGAACATATGCACCTGCTACCGGTGTCACACGGACACTTTTGTTCGCGATTAGGGCCGATCCGTATTAGGCTCGAGCCGGATTGGCTACACGGTCCCCTTTGATCGCGATCAAGATGATCGCGATCTGTGCATCACGATTTGGCTCCGTGATCGCGATTTCGTTGACGACTGCGCCAAACTGAATTCCTATTGGGCTGGGCTGTGTAGCAGCGACCAGGTTGTTCTAGAAGTCCGATCCGCATGATCGTTCTTGATCGCGATCAAAAGTGCCCTCGTGGCATCGGTAACCTCTCTCTCGATACATATATATACCCAGGGAGTGCGCCCCCCTCCCCCCCCCCACCCCGTCGTGCGCACGCACGACGAGGGGGCAGGGGGCGCACCCCCTGGTCACCTAAGAGAGGGGGGATGCGCTGTGATGAACCTTCGCCCCCCCCCCCCTCCCGCCCCCCTGAAATAGAACCCTGCGCACGCTTATGTGTATATATAAGTTCAGACGAGAGTTTCTGACTCGTTGAAGGATGTGATTAAAATGTCACTGGAAAAAACAACAATTATTCTGACTTTTCAACTGGGCCTGGGACCGGCCTTTATGCCTTTTCGAGCCGGCCTTCAACCGGCTCGAAAACTTCAGAGTAAATGTTATCTTTTTCACTGCGACTTTTTAATCATACCCTTAAACGAGTCAGAAGCTCTCTTCTGAAATGGTATGCACCTGCACTAATTCTGTTGCCAGCGTCGCGTATGTCTAGCCGCTTAAATGCGCGTTATTTTAATAATAAGATTTCTGAGAACTCCCCTATATAGTACTATGCGCTTTCCAGGAACTGTTTGCCGTTTAGGGCCACGTACGGCACGTGCGTTCAGTGCCGGAAACTGCGCGCCCTGCTCCCCACTCCAACCAGCGTGACAGTTGTTATTGACAGCGATGGTAATAGGATCGCTCGTTTCGCTCTCGTCCTTCGGCGTTACGCAGACGGGCTTTACATACGCGACGCGTTGTGGCACATCTCGCTCAAAGGGGCTGATACGTTCTCTGCCACGAAATAGGGTTGTAGCGCCAGGGCCCCAAGCCACTTGCGTATCTTGCCTTCCTTTGTACTCCCACCCGCACGCACGGAGAATACAAAGGAACGCAAGGACATGCGTACTCAAGCTGCTTTGGGGTCGCGGCTCTAAAACTCTCTATTAACGCGAGAGATCGTTCTGAGGGTGCCCTTACGGCCCTAGAGGTTTAACTAAGGGCAGTTTGCCTCGTTGCGGAAACGGAATATATATTTTTTTTCCTGACTACAATGGAACTCGAAAAAGCATGAATGGCGGCCATGTATGCGTGCGGTTTCATCTGAATCAAGTCCACTTGTTGCTTCGAGCTTCTCGAAGACTGTTCTCCCCGCACCTTTTTTTTCCCTTCTTTGTGTGTATTTGTTCTTCTCCCTCTCTTCGTGCCCCTCACTTTTGCCCTCCGGTGACGGGCTGGCAGACGCGCGCGCGTGAGGAATTTCGTTTCTGTCTAGCCTTGCACGTCACCCGAGGGTTCACATTGTTGTGCAAATAAAATTATTATTATTATTATTATTATTATTATTATTATTATTATTATTATTATTATTATTATTATTATTATTATTATTAAAACCCGCCGCGGTGGTGGTTGTGGGGCTCGACTGCTGATCCAAAGGTGGCGGGATTTGAGGTTCTGCGTCCTTTAGATGCCTGGTGGGACGTTGCACTTAATTTGCAACGTTCCATCCGGCATGACAGGATTGGAATTCTACAGCCTGCCAGGTGACCGTCATGTCTCCCACGTGCGCGACGATGAGTTAGTTGAGTCAGTGTTGAGCGTTGAGAAATTACGTCGTGAGCACTTTAGAAGAATTCCTTTTGCAGCATGACATTTCTGATCCGAGCGTTGTTCATTCGAGCCAGCTGAAGGTTTCGCAGCTGACAACAGCCTAATAAACGTAGCGTACCAGCCAACAGGTAGTACTAGCCCTTTGTACAAACATGGCTGTACGGACGGTTGTGCCAGCGCCGTATAGGGCCTCTAATACATTGACAGCTATTCAACGAGCGAAAAAAATAACAGAGAATGTTTCCAGCTTAACTCGCGTTGAGCGCCGGCGTCGCTGCCAAAACTATGGCATGCACCGAGCGATCTGCGACCGCTCTTGGCATCCCGTTGGACGAGCGCGCATGCGCACTGGCTCCCAAAGCTCCTTCGCGCGGGAGAGAAGCGTTTGGCTTGCGTCTCGTCTTCCCGTCGGAATCTAAAGTCGGCGCTTGGATGTCGTCCGCTTGCTTGCTGCGGGTCCCTGCATTGTGTTGTCCTTGACGGCGCATGACGTTTGGCATGCTTATGTATACACTCTTCCATACCGCCTCATTTAACGCTGCCCTTGCGACACGCTGTGCCTCTCCCTTCCATCTCGATGCTGCTGCTGATAATGCTGGCCTAATGCTTTTGATATTTTATCGCCTCCTGCCTGGCTGGCTCCAGATACGCATGCATGTTTTCGCTGGAGTGGAACGCGCACCATGGTACACTGTACCGTCCTCGCACGAATGTACGTGATTCGCAGATGGACGTGTTCTCTCTGCTTAGACTGTAGTCCTCGACTTCATCAGTTTGCGGTTAGAAATGCGAAGACATGGGAGAGACTATGACATCACGCCACCTACCACAATAATTTCGGCATGCCAATCTTCCGCACAGACTTGGCGGTTCTGTGACCGCACATGCACGTGGGTGTACCGAATGTGAGCTGTGCCATGTGCATGAATCCTAAAGCAGGTGCTGCGTGACGGCCACCAGCACGCGGAAGTCTGACGTAGATTGACTAGAACTTTCTTTTAAGAATACCGACAGCCGATTACAGCCGGAGGAAGTAATATGCTTCCGTGCAATTTTTTTTCCTGGCGTTACCTGACATATTAAAAAAGTGCGGATCTGTGCTGAGGGCCTTGAGGACGGACGGACGTGTGACCAATGCACACCTTGTAACGTGAACCGACTCTCCTTCTTGATTACATGCCCTCTAGCGTTTTCTGTTGGCTCTACTGCGGTGTGACAGACAGTGTGTGTGTTTCAGCGGGTTGCAGTTGACCGCATTGGTGCACCGTCGACTGGTGCTCGGCCCGTTGGCCGCCACGTGACTTCTCGACATCTCGCTGCGCTCTGCATCGTCGGTTCGCCTCCGCCAGTAGGGGCTGGCGCCCTCTTATTTTTAGCTCTCGGGGGGGGCCGACTAATTGTCTGGGAATTAACGTGCCTGGGGGGCAGCCGACCCGCCGCAGACGACGAGTGTTATTTCGTGTCTTGAGTCACGGTTTTCGGTTCGTACACAGGCAGCGGTCCCCACCGCGGGGGTGCGTATTATGGCCGCCAAGTTGGAAGCTGCTCAATACACATGTTCAGTGCTTTTGAGATTACTGGCGTTTTGTATCGCTTATCCTGCGATAGACAGAGAGAGAGACGGCGGAACAGTGAAATGTGTTCAGTGAAATGAAGAAATCATGCCTACACACACACACACACACACACACACACACACACACACACACACACACACACACACACACACACACACACACACACACACACACACACACACACACACACACACACACACACACACACACACACACACACACACACACACACACACACACACACACACACACACACACACACACACACACACAAACACACACACGCACACACACGCACACACACACACACACACACGCACACACACACACACACACACACAAACACACACACACACACACACACAAACACACACACACACACACACACACACGCACGCACGCACGCACACACACACACACACAAACACACACACACACACACACACACACACACACACACACACACACAAACACACACACACACACACACACGCATCGTCGCGCACGCACGAATACAGGTGCTTCACGTGCTTCTCTACGTAGGTGACGTAAATCGGGGACGGAAAAGACAGGCGGCCATGGGAGGAGGAGGAGAGCGGGAAAAAGAAAAAGAACACATGATAATGTACACAGTGGAAAACGAGATAATGGAACTGATGTAAGTAGGCCACGGTCTAAGAAAAATACTTCGATGTAGGCGTACGAAGAAAAAAAAGCTCTTCTTGACGGTTTCTCTCGCCCGTGTACTGTGTTCCCAAACAGCGTCGCTTGCAAATTGCATGCACCGTGTCTTGTGCAGGTTGGCGCACTGTTGTGTTATGCAAATGCATATGTACACACCCCTCTTGCGAAGGCGTGTGGGTCGCGAAATGTTCGAGAAAGCTATATTTTCACTTTGTCCGGCGGTGCCGCCCTGAACGGCTGCGGTGCTCCTCAGGACTATCTTAATAAACTTTCATTGTCTGTCTGTCTGGAACATAACCTCCAAATAAATGTTCGGAGCCTGTAGTTGGCGTTGCAGCCTGTACAGTAACCACCTAGATAAAAGGCATTACGAGCATTTTTTTTTTTTGGCGCCAACGTCCCGTAAATTTTCGCTGTTGGGTGTACACGTAGGGACGTTCCAAAATGGTGTTAAACTTTATTTTGGCTGGAGCTTTCCGTATTTGCGACTAAGGAGGTGAAGACTTTCCAACAGTTGCAGCCTAGCGAGCGTCAGAGAATAGGGAAGGCGATAAATGGCGCCTCTTGGTCTATATTAGTAATTTATGGGATCCAGGCACATTCCATACATACTCGACTCTCGCATCACGTGCTGTAATTGTCGGCCTGTCCCTGTACAGGAGAAAGACAGCGGCTTCGTGCCTCGCTTGTCACCTGCGGTACCCATCCCGGGCACTTCTTGTCCGGACTAATTAATGTCTCCAGCGCCTAATTAAAATCAGCGTGTCTCTTTATCTCTCGGTAGTTATGAAACATAGCAGAAGGACGTGGTTGCGTATTATAGCGTGAGGCATTGCGGACGACTTCAAAGCTGTCTCGGGTGTCTCGGCTAGCGGAAGTACACATAATCGGCCGGCGGGCCATCTGTTAAAAAGGTTAACAGCGAATTCGCAGCACATGATTCACTTATCAATCAACTATCCAGACTGACGACTGTGGACCATGGCTGGTCTGTAGCGCGCATTCTGCAGAAACCAGTCCAAGCGGCGTAAAGAGATGGCTTCGTTGTGGCACTTCGTTAGCTGGTACCGCTCTTTGTCACTCGTGGCTGTCATAAGCTGTGGTGAATAGATTTCGCGTGGTGTATGCATCGCAGAGATAAGGCACGGCGTGATGGCTGTCGCTTTCGTTTGTATGGCGCGCTTGGCTTCAGAACGGTGCGAGGGGCTTTCTCTTTAGCGATGGCAGTTTATATCTGTCACGCCATGCATACTGCGATCCATCTATATATCTTGAAAGTTTTTTTCCCGTGGCTTTTCGAGTAATCCTTCATATCTGTAATAGCGCTTGTGTCGTGCGTACGTTTCTCAATGTGTCGCTGCGAGAAATTAATTAGACGGCATACTCGGTCTATTGCTCGTCGCCAGCGTTGGCAATGCTTTATTTATTATTTCTTTTTTTTTTAAAGGACGAAGTCGCTGCTGGTAACACTCCGACGTTTAGTGAAACGTCGCAACGATGACGATTACTAGATATCCTGGAATTCTTCATTAATTTATTTTAAATGTTGTAATTGTTCCCTAGATAAAAAAAACAACCCCTGATGAGAAGCGTGTATCACGTGGCTCAGGATTACCGTTTTACCCAGAAAATAAGCTTTGATGCCTACAGATGGTTCGTCGTTAATGAATCTCAGTATGCGTTATACGCTTTTAATAATAATAATAATATCTGGGGTTTAACGTCCCAAAACCACCATATGATTATGAGAGACGCCGTAGTGGAAGGCTCCGGAAATTTCGACCATCTGGTGTTCTTTAACGTGCACTGACATCGCACAGTACACGGGCCTCTACCATTTCGCCTCCATCGAAATGCGACCGCCGCGGCCGGGATCGAACCCGCGACCTTCGGGTCAGCAGCCGAGCACCCTAACCGCTATACCACCGCGGCGGACGTTATACGCTTTTAGAGTAGCGGCAAATAGAGGCGCATATAACCAACTCGTATGTCTTATCGGGAGGCGACACAGGCACCGCTGCAGGAATCACGATATAGGAATTTTACGTGGGCAATTTACTAGCTAATTATGTCCCTCGAGAAGCTGTATATTTGAAAGAGAGAGAGAGAGAGAGAAAGACTGCGGAGACTTCAACGAGGCGATGTTGTCTCTAAGGTCACTGTGAGATCTTGCTAAATTAAGGGCCGCGTCAGACTCGTAGCCAGGGGGTGCCCTAGCCCCCCCCCCCCCCCCCCTGAAAAAAATTCCTGGCTTCGTGCCTGGGCCCCGAAGATCGCGGGGCGGGGATGGGCACGGCGTCGTGTATTCATCTCGCGTGAAGGCGCGCTTCAGATTTGCCGACAGAATACACGAGCGGATGTATGTTGTGAAGGAGCACGCCATTAAGCGCCTAGCGGGGGCATCGAATTTGGGTTGGCGCGAGTCTGCGTGTACGTTTCTGCGGTTTGCAAAGCCTTTTGTTTTTGGCTCGCTGGTGGTCACCGACAGCGACCGTTTGCGACTGTTAGAGACTTGATTGCTGTATGTATAAGCGTGTGAGTTCGAAAGAAAAGCTTCGCAGTAGATGCAGAGAGAGAGAGAGATGCAAGGAAAGGCAGGGAGGTTAACCAGGCGCACGTCCGGTTTGCCACCCTGCACTGGGGGGAAGGGATAAAGGGAGGAAAAGAAAGACAGAAGAAGAGAGGGAAGAAAGATACACAGCATCGCGAGCGCACTTTGGGGAGCACATCCAGTCTACAGGCGGTAAATGAAAATGAAGCGATGTTCTCACCTGCTTTTCGTCCGCGGCCTTCGAGGGTGAAAGGTGGGCAGTAAGCAGTTCCTGGAATTCAACATCAGTGGTCCTCTGCCGCCGTTATAATCAAAAACGTGCATGGCCGTAATCCTACGAAATAAATAATTGGCGGGCAGGTCCAGCATAGTAAAGGTATGGGGTAGAGTTACTGTATATGCTACCTTTAGGTAGCAGAGTTGCGCTCAGGTCCGGCTAGCAACCGCAGCTTTGCGGCGGAGCCGCACTCTGTTTCTGCAGGCCGTGCCTGGCGTGTCACCGACCGGCGATGAACTTTACTGGCTATATAGACCTTTTCACGGGAAAGAAGAAACATCTTCCTGGACTGTACCACGGGAGTACAAAGGCCTCACAGCCTTGACAGTGCATTTCTTGCGGGGTCACGCCTATTAAGCACAGCCCAAAGGAGATTATGGCGGCACCCGGGGAGCCATCTCTGATAAGGTCTATTATATAAGTATTGTTGATCCAGTTCGCTGCAGCGGCGGCACAGTAATTGGCCTGAACATCATCTTCTCCGCAATGCACGGTTGCTATAGCGGCGTTGGGAAAACATACGCGCAAATCTGCTACCAAAAGGAGTCATATACAGTATAGCTCTAGTATGGGGACAGACTTTGCGCCCCCATTCAAGGTGACTGGGGTCGCCAAGTCGAATGTAGAAACACCAGTGTTGTTGTATCTGTTGCACTTGCACGCTTGTACGTATTGCGCCTGTACCAGTGAACCTGTACTGTTGTACCTTTGCGCTTAACTCTTACGTGTACCTGTAGGTGCTCGTTAAAGAACACCAGGCTGTCAAAGCTAATCGGCAGTGGTCGATTAAATTGATGTTACGGCGTGCATCATTAATTTACCGGCGTCGAATAGCTTGCGGTATTGACGGGGTTGCTTTTTCCTATTGAATAGCTCGGGGCGTGCGCGGTACATGCAGCTGCTGTCACTCCTGCAGTGATGCGCTATAACAGGCTCGCGCGTCACCACTCGTCAATAATAATGCGACAGCGATGACGTCAGAATGACGCAGCAGTTTAGTGAAGTGAGACATCAAGAATTTCGTAAGAAGTTATAATCAACACGAAACGTAAACTAGAGCGGCACTTCATCTTGAAAGAAAGCTTCATTAGGAAGCTGTTACTAAAGCGAGATGTGAACGGCCCCTGGAAGCATAATACAAGCACACATTTCTAATCTTGGATATTGAGCTAGGGTTGGCTGCTGTTTGCTATGGTGTTGCCGGTGCATGATATTGTCGCGTAAACGTTGATGCAGCTATTCTTTTTTTCTAACTTTTGGCTCATTCCAATGCTGCGGGTCTGTCTGAGGGTAGGGTTCGCGGCGGTGTTTTCGAGTTCTTCACCGGCTTTGTTGTGCGACAGTGTTATCTTTCTTTCTGCGAGATGCTTTTTCCCATTCGGGGGACCCAAGCGGCTCTGCATCCGTGCGCCTGAGGGTGTGCGGGGCAATTACTGTACGGAGAAACCTAACGGATGTCGCGGTAGCTTTCTGTGTGTTTTTACTTTAGTTCAGATTGTTATTCTTTTGGCGGACGGCTGTTATCGAGTTCGAACTCGGTGAAGACCACCCGTGATTGGGTGTCCGTGTTTGAATCCGTGTCACCCGATTGGGTTTGTTCAACGCGGACTTCTAAGTCGTCCTTTCTGTTTGGTCTCTGGCGTGGTGTCGGGACGCTTCCGCAGGTGCAAAGGGAGAGTCGCGCCGGAGACACCAGGGGGAGCAGGTTGCAGCGAGTGCTGCTTGATTTGTCAGAGAGTTATGTAGTGTACAAGTGTGTAAAACGTCTAATTAGGGAAACCTAAGGCAAATAAATTAAATTAAAAGGATGTCTGTGGATCTGCTGTGTGTTCGTGTCATCTCTCCAGCGGCGACCAAGTAGCGACTATATAGAACACTACGCTACAATATAAGCAGCTTGAGCTTCGCACACTAAATAGTTCCTCTTAAGGCGATTCGCCGCGAAGTCATTATTATTATTATTATTATTAGTAGTAGTAATTATTATTATTTGTTGTTGTTTTGGCAACAAGAAGGGAGGGATTACGGAGTCTCGATTGGCGGTGATCGCTGTGGTTGAGTTAGTTATGCTTGTGTACTGGCAAGTCAGCTGGCAAGTCAGCTGCAAATATCGGAGTCGCTTGGCGCGCCGGCGGGTGTGTCGCTCCGCGCAGCAGATGCAGCGGCGGGCCTGCAAGCATTGCGAAAGGAAACGCGATATGTCTCATTTCTTTCTTTCTTTCTTTCTTTCTTTCTTTCTTTCTTTCTTTCTTTCTTTCTTTCTTTCTTTCTTTTCCCCTGCGACGTGACACCTCGAGTCGTGGACAAGAATTCCTCGACGGGTTTTGTTGGCGACTCATTTCTGAAGAGGCGACCACTCGATCCTCCCTCGGAGGTGGCGTCACGGTAACGCGACTCTGTGAACGCGCGATACCAGAGACAAAAGAACGAAAAAGAAAAACAGAAAGGAAAGAAGGAGAATACGAGTGACGCAAGACTTCTTTCTCTGGGCTGGCTGACATCAGATATGAGCGCCAAATTACGTGGCCGCGCTAAGCATGTCGGGAAGGACGAGTCACTTACGGCCCGTGGTGGCCCGATCGAGGTTGAACGCTTGTGGGCCTCGTTTTGCCTGGGCTTTCTGGCTATCTGTTTTAATATTTTTGTACGACTCCGTGTACTTTTGGGTTCTCGTGTTGCGCAAGGTCATTGTGCTTCTGCAGCTGAAGTCGAAATGGGGAGAGAGCTGTAGTGATAACGTGAGATCGGTTTCGTGCTTTCTTTCTCAGACGACTATAGGCTGTCTGCTGCCGCGTATCTCATCTCAGCTTTCTGCGCCGTTGTGGTGGTATGCAGGTGATATCGCTTTCGGTTTATCTATCTTTCTTTTTTTATTTATAACCGTAGGTTAGCTGTCCGGATGGGCCGTGAAGGGTAGCCCCTGTGGGTTTATCGCTGTTCGTTTG
The DNA here is from genome assembly GCA_030522465.1 of Rhipicephalus appendiculatus. NCBI lineage: Eukaryota > Metazoa > Arthropoda > Arachnida > Ixodida > Ixodidae > Rhipicephalus > Rhipicephalus appendiculatus. The sequence continues at coordinate 1,184,554 of JALIZH010032922.1, read as the reverse complement.
GCGTGACGGTAATCGTGTCATTTAACGCCCCAGAACCAGACAGTTCGCTGGGCTGAGAAATACAAAGCCCATCACCTCCCCCCTCCACCTCGTTCGTTAGCGCCTTCACGGACCACTTGCTGGGACGTTTGATAAGAAACTGATTGAAATGAAATCGCAGGCAAATAGTATTAGAAATAATAATAGCCTCCAAGTGCCTCTTTTGCATTTCCCTAAGACGACTCGAAGGCGAAAGCCATCTTTTTTCATTCTCTTCTCAGTCGCTGTATTGACACTCCCCCATTCCCACCCGAACGCTATCAGCGCCTAAAGTGGTTTTTCATTGCCTCCAGGATCGGAGGCATTGCAAGCTTTCTGCACCTCACGTCATAGTAACGACATGATGACGTCACAAATTTTGGCGATCCTTGACGTAATGATAACGTCATTGGTGACGTCATCGTGCGATGATTGATGTTTTGCATCACTCGTGTTGACGCCGCCGACGCCGGACGCCGACGGTCAATATTGGCGTTTGATGAGGCATCTAAGGCGCCTTAATGCACGACTCCTGAATTCCGGGTCGTCGCTGCCACTCGTCACGTTGTTTTTGGTGGCTGGTGCGAGGTTTTCGTTATAATTCTTCGTTGCTGTTTCTTTTCTTTCTTTCTTTTTTGGGGGGGGTTGGGGGGGGGGGGTGGCGTCGGTCGTGAGCGCTCTCGGTGATGAATGCCCGTCTCGTTTCGCCCGTAACCTCTCTCCCTGTCGCGTCTGCGGGCGTGCGTAGCTGTCGTAACGAAGGGCAAGCCTTGACGGCAAGTAACAAACTGCTGAGCAAAAGGGGTGGGGCTGATGCCAGAGGGATCACTGCTGCTGGAAGTGAGACGGCGCATGCGCGCGTTACTGTACTCGCTTCACCGCGCAGTCACGTGTACACCCCGTGTCACAGAGTTTGGTGCTGTGCAGCGAAGGCGAGGGCTGGTGTGAGCCAATCAAGCGAGGCTCGCGGCGGGTGCGACTTGTGGACGATGAGCCCTTGCTTCTTCGGATTGTTCTGAGTGGCTGGTGCGATCCGTAGCTTTCGCTGCAACGTACATCATTATTGTGCACACACCTATAGCGCCCCGGATTACATAACCTTCTCTCTTCACCTTGACTGGAGAAAATCGATGGCAGTGCAACCCTTCGTTAGAAGTATAGCATACTATAATAATATCTAGTACGCTATATAGTCAAAAGTGGCCACTGCGGTTCGCATGTGCACCACGTCAATTCTTGAGAAGTTCGGCGTCTCATTCACTCGAGGTGTGGTGCAGTGATCAGTAGCTTGAACTGAAGAAATTCAAGTGGGGAAGTTTGAGAACACGGGGTTCCTCCCTAGCCCTGGCCTCTTTACGATGCCTTAAGTCGTCCAGTGTCCCTAGCAAAGTGACACCTTGTGGCTGGTCGGAAAACACTAGCAACGTCTCAGGTTATTCACTCGACGGCTGCGCAACTCGGAAGTCTCGAGTCGCCCTCTGGCGCGAAAGGGTCGCAATCTTCCTCGAGCGAGAGAGAACAGGCAAAAACCGTCCTTTCCCTCTTATTCCATTTGTCAAGCGAACGAGAGTAGTCGGTCGCGGCGATTTCGCGTTCTTTTTGCTCCGACCCCCAGGCTGTCTCCTGCCACTCCACGTGGTTCCCCTCCTTTTGTTTAGCGCCGCTGCCGTTAGTGTCAGCAGATTCCCGCGAAGCAGGCGAGACAAATGTACCGCGCGCGCGCAAGTGGAGCTTCGCTGGCTGGCGGCAGGGCACTTGTCGGGTCCCGCAGCGACGGTCCGTCAGATATGCGGCTCCTCTCGGAATCCTGGCGCTTTCCTTCCTGCCCTCCTTCCTTCACGTGCGTGTTTAAACTTCGCCGCCCGACCCCAAGCGAGCTGCCGCCTTCGCGCCCTTTTGTCTTATTATTGTTTGGTTCTCTCGCCCGTTTCTCTCTCTGTCTCTTATGAGTGCCGTCTTTCTGCTGCGTCCGCGTTTTCTCTCTGGGGCCGCGCGGCGGCTGTTTCGTGTTTTCCCGCGGATCTCCAACGTTCACTTCGTTGCGGCCCGACGGCGGTCGGTCGCTTGACGCCGCTGGGGCGCGTAAACAATAGCAGCCGGCGTCGGCGGCGCGGCCGCTTTTTTTTTTATTACTTCCTCTCTCTCTGCTTCTTCATCTTCTTTCCCTCATCGCTGCCGCCGCAGCAGCGCCGGCCAGCGGCGTAGCGCTGTTGTTGCGCAACAACCGTTGCCGCCGACCTGCGCCCTCCCTCTTCTTCCTGCGATCCCTCTTACCCGCCGGCTTCAGTTTTTATTTTGTTTCCCGCGTTATTTTTCTCTTCAATGCTTGACTTGCTCTCCGTCGCTGTCGGCCTCTCTCTCTCTGCTGCTCAACCCCGGAGTTAGGGCGAGGATGAGGAGAGAAGAGGTTAGGCTAGGCTACACGCCTGGCGCGCTTCCGCAAACAGTCGCTGGCTCGCGCTCGCGAGCCTGCGCCTGCTATCGTGTTCTCTCTTCACATCCAGTTCGTGGCGAGGCTGCTGCTGCTCTGCTGCCTGTCGTCGACTGCACGTGGGAACTAGGCCTAGCGGTGACGGCGGCGCCGGCTAGGCCGGCTCGTGACGCTCGCTTTCCCTTTCTCTCCCTCCCTCTCCGCGGATGCGTCTCTAGCGCTGGTCTTGTTTTCTCGGACTTCTCAAAGGCTTCCTCGTCTACCTTTTCATTTATGCTTTCGCGGAAGCTGCCCCATCGCTCTCGATACACGCGAAGAATCAGCTGTTATCGATGTTTGTGGAATCCGGGTTGATTCACTTTTTTTTTTGTCTGTGTGTTTTGCGAAAGAGACATTACATTGTTCGGCCTTTTTTTTTTTCTTTTTTTTTTTTTTACAACGCCGTAAAAAAATAGGGCTCTGCGCCTGATTCACTGTGGACTGTGACAGTGCTGGAGGATAAGTAAAAAAGAAAGTTATAATGCCGTCTAGACTTTCTTTTTTTTTTCTCCCTCTCTCTCGAGTTTTGGCTGCAGCAGAATTGACTTAGCTCGTGTGCTATGACTAACGTCGGTTGCGTTCGCATCTGTGAGGTCTCTAGGCTGTAAGAATAGAATAGTAAGTGTATTGTTTAAATCTGCTCGCTCGCAACTCGACCGCTGCATCATAGGAGGCGAAAAAATGATCACATGAGCCTTTCGTCAGTCTTCGGTGACCACACATTAGCAAATACTTTCTTACCTATTCACTACGCCATCTAACATGGCTAGTTCCCGTTAACGTCCCCCCTTGCTATATTATATTGCGTTATCCCAGTCGCCAGCTGTTGCTCGTTAGTCGCCAACTCTAGCTCTTTACAATCTAGAATGTATATGCTCGGGCCTGATATATGATCGATACTACCTTTTCTACTGTCACCGACACGTCGTAGCAGCGTTGTGTTCATCGTCTTGGAACTGTAGAAAACGTAGCCCTAGTAGGGCGACCTAAGAAAGAGTCTACATAAGCCGCCGAAGTGCGACGTCTGTGAATGGCATCCAGTGATGGACGATCTAATCTTGAACGTTCAGCAGTAGGCGGCAAGCGATAATCGTATGACGGTGGCGCAGTGTCTCCAGCGTACCGTGCACCATTCATTACGAACAATTCGGTGCTGCGTCATAATCGCCCTGCCGCCGTTGACCGACGTAGTACATTACGATCGTGCATATGAGGCAGTAACTGCGGGCCACCATGTTCACGGTTTGTTCAGTTTATTGTTTGACAAAATTTTCTTTAAACTGGGAACGGGACGTAGTAGTTTTAAAACGCTCATTGCTGTCTTTCATAGGACGACTTAAACGGACTGAAGTTTAAAGTCTCGTTTACGTCATCGCGTGGCGTGCATTTCGCATGAGTCGCAAGCCCGATTTCGGCGCTCCAAGGGAGTTTCCGTCGCGTTCCCTCCTCTGTCTCTCTTCTTTTTTCTGAGGCTGTACCATGTTGGCCGGTTCCCGAGCACACACACAAACACGCTACTTTTTCTTCGTCGTACCGTTGTGCGGCTCGAAAAGCGTTTCCGCCGCTTCTCCCTCGGAGCGAGCGAGAGCGGGCCGCAGCAGAAGACTGCCCGCGTTGGTGGTGGTGGTGGGGCCCCCCCCTTTTTTTTTCTCTGCGTCGTCGTTTTCCTCTCGAGCCTGCGGCAGCGGCGGCGAAGGGATGAAGAAGAGGAGGGGGGAGACGGTGGACCGCCAGAGCAGCGGCACAAGGGGCAGCCTTGTCGGCGGCGCCTTTCCGGCGCCCCCCACGGCGTGCTGCTTCTTTCTCTCTCGCTCGCCCTCGGCTGCGTGCCTGTGCTGGTTGCGCTCTCAGCCCGCAACTTTCGCCCGGGCGACGAGACGGAAAGGGGGGGGGGGGTATGGGGGGACTAAGCGGGCAATCTTGCTTTGCCCCCCCCTCCCACAACCCGCGTGCCTGCTGTAGGCATTGCGATGAGCTCGCACGCACACAAGGGCAGCCTTTTGCGAGCTCTCCCTCCGCTTGCCTTCGAGAGGGGACGTCGAATGAAGCGAGGGTACATGCATGCACGATGATGCTGTGGTGAAAGCTTTTACGGGACGCGAGACCACGGCTCGCGAGGCCTGCTGTTAGCGCCGACTTGTCACTTGCAGAGGCCGCATGGTGCGTTCCTCGCCACGGGATCGGTCGGATCGCGCGCAGGGATGGGGGCAGTTATCAGTGAACCAGGCTCCGACGTGTATCCTGTGTGGTTTCGGACGCCTTCGACCGTTATACGTTTCCAGTGGTGCGTGGTCATTCGCGTGGGTGTCTGCTCTTACCTGTCTTCTTGCCAGTCGGCGGTCGTTTATTTAGCCATGCCGGAATCCGCGTGACATCGGCTCGTGTATCAAACGCCCCGATGTAATGGGGAATCACGTGTGTTTCTGTCAATTATCAACCAAGCAAAAGGGGTCCGTACGGTGTTGTGACGTAGCCGTGCGGATTATTCGATTACTCGACCGCTTGAAGGAGCTGGTGCATGAAGCTTTTCGCATACGTTGCCTGTCATTTCGCTAGAGGATAACGTCATAGTGCGCCCCGTCTGCTTTAGGAAGGTCCTTTTGCTTACTACTTAAAGCGGTTATCTGAACTGGTTAGAATACTGACCTTTGACGCACCTACAGCGCCTGTGAAAAACAGGTAAAACTCTTTCTGTGTCTCCGTGTGTTTCCCCCCCGTTTTTCTCGAGCGCTAGAAATGCATCTGACGCCCTCTTGTTCGCTCTTCAAGGGCTGCAGTGGCTTCCCACTCGGTGACGCAATCGACCCCCTTGATGAGCGCACTCGAGGCATCCCCGCGGTTTCGTTATGCGAAAAAAAGAAAATTACGGGGGCGAGTGCGTTGCTGAACTTCTTGCTGGGATTCGAAGTGCGCCTCCGGGAAAGCAACGGACACGATTCAAAACAAAGAAGGTCCCACGCCGCAGGCAGCACGAAAATAGCCTGGCAAGCATGCAAATAAGCGAGCGCGGTGGTGGCGAGCGAAGGCGAGGCCAATGTCACGCCTGCACCGTCAGCTACTCGTCCTGACGCTTGATAGATGCGAACGCTCGACCTTCCCAGCGTAACCAATCGCGAAAGGCTGGAGGATTCCCCTCCCGCGTCAGCCAGCCCCGGTACCGGGGAGTCTCCCGGCGTCCTCTGCATTCGCTGATTCACCGGAGGCCTTGGGTGCTGAGCGACGGGCGCGAGGACTCTTGTAAATCAGGCTCACGAAAGTCGCGTTATTTCGGGAACCGTTTTGATGATTCGCCGCTGAATGTTCGCGGAATTCAAAGCGAGTGTATTAGTGGACCGGCACGACCTGCCAGCTTGCTCATAACCTGACATTTGACAAAGAAAGCACTGTATGCACGAGCTACTAGGAAGTTTTAGTGCGGAAGACTCCAACCCGCTTGCGCACGCACGCTCTTGCGTTCCTTTGTGCTCCCGACCGCACCCTAGTGGAATACAAGATAACGCATGGGCTTGCGTACGTAAGCCACTTTGAAGCCCCTGCATTTTTAAACTCTGTTATTTCATCGCTACGTTCTCACCGGGCAGCTGCGAACCAGCCTGCCCTAGCTGGTAAGTACTCACCGCCCTTGGTATACGCTTAGTAGGTAAGCTGTCACCAATTTCGAGGTAGTGGATTCGATTCCCGTCGACTGCGGCCGCATTCCGGTCTGAGCGAAATGCAGGTACACGTGTGTGTACTTAAAGGCGTAAGTGCTCGTTAAACAACACCAGGTGGTCCAAGCTATTCCGGAGTCACCTCACTGAGACGTGCCACCCAGTCATGTCGTGGTTTTGGCGCGTAAATCTTCACCAGAACTTGACATATGATAGCTTGCACGTGACTTCATGGACGCAGGCTTCTGAATGTACCGATACTCCACGATGGCGGCTTTGATGACAGACAAGTTGCGTCAATGTGGAAAACGACGTGGCAGGAATATCTCTGTGCGTCAATAACGAAAGAACCTGCGTGCAATGTTTTGATGAAACATTAATGTGACATTGCAAACGTCGCGTCCCTCCATGCTGGTGCTCCAACGCGGCGGTTTCATTGACGTGAATGCAAGTCCTGCTTGCGTACAATCCTCTTCGGGGTGTTACATATATCTAGTTGTCACATAAGGCTTTTTCAATTCTTCCATTCACGACGCTATTTCTTAACTTCTATTCGCCGGCCGCCAATCACGATTGGCTGGCAGTTTCTTTTTCTTACGACAAACTCGAGTGTAAGGACTTAAGATTGTCTTAGTGTGTGTGACTGGGAATAAGGGTTTCGATTTTCGTGTTTTGCTTGCTTATTGAGAGCGTGTCACTTGGGGGGCGAGATGGCGAAGCTTTTTCATCGGGGAAAGTTGTTTGCCATAGGCTGGCCCGTTTCGCTAATGAGATGTCCAACATCACGATTATACGGTTCCAGCTTCTCCGAACGTCACCTGTCTGTCCGTTCAGAGGGCTCTGTGCGATTGCAAGGCAGCGAGAAACTCGGGGACGGCGCGACAGCTCGCGCATTCGTTCACTCTCGAGGGCGAGCGCTTCGGTATACCTGGAATACCTGCCCCGCGTAATGATGACGAGTCGCGTTGTGTGGATAGTCATAAAGTGGGATAAAAAAAAGAGAGAGAATACGATGCGCGCGTGGGACGGGATCCTCGAATTAGGTCTAACCTTGCTCTTATACGTGGCAGTCGCCGAGATCTCAGTGAGCGAGCACCGCAGATAATGCGCTCCGGAAAGCTCCAAGCCGGACCCCGCATCTCCCTCTCACCAAGGCGGTGGCCCGGCGAATTCGCCCCCCGTACTCCAGCGTCCGTTGCGTTACGTGCGTTTGTATGTATGTATGTATGTATGTATGTATGTATGTATGTATGTATGTATGTATGTATGTATGTATGTATGTATGTATGTATGTGCGAGCGTTCTACTTCTCATGACTTCGGTTTGTTCTGGCTTTCAGTTGCACCGTGCCTTGCAGCTGCAGGCATCGTCGATGCATATCCTCCACCAACACACACACGCACACCTTCTGCTCGCTTCGTTCCCCCCCCGTAATTCCCTTCAGTCTTCTCGAGTTCCGAGGTTCCCAAAATTAGGAGGGCCGTGTCCTGTGTGGGACGGTATATATCGGAGAGAGAGAGAGAAAAAAAAAAGGCAATGCGCATTTGGACTTTGGCTAATGTGTGAGCGCAGGCCTGAAAGAAGGCGAGGAGGGCAAAGAAACATTACAAATCCGCTGCGGAATCCCTTTTATTTTCGGGGGGCAGGTTCTCGAGTCTTCTTCTTCTGGGCCATCGAAAATGGGGCTTGATGAACGCCTCTCTCTCTGGCCCGCGTGTAAGAAAAAGAGGGGGGAAGCACTAAGGCAACCAGCACTGCAACGGCACGTAGGTTGGAGGAGGGCGAATGCGAAGAAACAACCACCACCGCCGTGCGGAGTCACAATTGCAGGCGCCGCTGACGCCGCCCGCAGACAACGACGTATGTGCGTGCTCGCGTGGAGCGGCGCCTTCCGCGCAATGAGAGAGAACCCCAAAACCAAAGACAGAAACAATGCGCTGACTGCCGCGGGAGTCGGTTCTTCCCTTCCTTCTTCTCCTCCGCCGCGCCTCGCGGGCGCCGCCGCGGCTTCTTGGCTTCGTTCTCTCCCTCTTCCTCCTCTCCCTCCTACGCGAGCCGTGGAACCTGTAATCAGCGAGCACGGTAATAACCGGGCTCCTTCCAGCGTTCTCAGCTGCTCTGGCTGCCTCGGCTGTTGCGGCGCCGGCCGATGCTGCCTGCGCCTGCTTTCCCAAGTCCTCCTCCTCCTCTCCTGCGGACTCCTCTCGGTCTTCTGCTCATTCATTTATTTTCTCCGTGTCTAGTTGTGCTGCCGTGTGCCGCGATTCTTTCACTCGTCTCCGCGCATGCCTGCGCGCGGAATAATTCGCGCACAGGCGCTTCGATATTTAGGATAACGTCATGGCGGCGCGCATATTGCGTTCCATAAGGACAGATACGTGGGCAAGTTGGTTTGGGTTCATAACGATTGAAAGGCACTGCTTGAACGACTACAAAAAACTCGCAGGGTCCCTTACGCACTCACCTAAGGCTATTGGAAGGCGAAAGCCGTATTCTTTTTCCTCTCGGTCGATGTATTTTCTGCCCCGCCAACCTCCGAAAGCCTTCTGCACTTACCGTGGTTTTCCACGCCTGGTTTTGCACTGCCTCCGTGATCGGCCCACGGTTGACCAAGCTACGATTTCGCGCGATAACGTCGTCGTGTGACGTCACTAACGTCATGATGACGTCACAAATTCAGGGCACCTTTGACGTAATAGGGTAACGTCATCACGTGATGGTGATTTTTGCAGCACTCGTGCTGACGCCGGCGACGCGGGACGCCGACGGTGAATTTTCGAGTTTGATGAGACATCTGAGGCTTTCGCCTTAAAGGGAACGAGATGAAGACAACATGCGCTGTACTTCCAACCGAAGTTTCTATTGAAAAAAAAAATAATAATAACTTTTTTATGCAGCTTGCATCATCGTACGAGAAGGTTTATCACAGAAGTGTGGAGTGACCCTCACCAATATGTTATCAACAGGTAGGACATAACAGCGCATGTCCTGTCTTCTCGTTCCTTGTGTGTTCGTTCTAGCGCTGCCTTTCCATCGTGTTACGTTGGTTCGACATACATGAAGGCGATGACACGGCGGATGCGTGTCCTTCTCTTCAAAGTGCATCGCAAAGTGCATCACGAACATTGACAGTCAGTCATTGCGTCAAATTGTTCGTATGATCATAACCCTAAAATCTATAGAAAAAAAAAACCGAATGTTCAATTAGAGCATGTGCTCCTTCATAACGGATGTTATGGAAGAAAATGCATTTTTTTTCCTTGTTTCTTTCGAGAAATATGAATATTTCAAGGGCGATTAGTTAGCATGAAAGATTTACCTACATCAGGAAATGACATTTCCTACGCCGGACAGGTGGTAACCCGCCTTCCGTGAGCTACTGTTGTTCGTGGGTGCTCCGCGACCGTTTTATAGATAGCGGAGACATGGAATGTTGGTGGCGCCCCCTCTTGACTTTTAGTCATACTTAGCCGCGAACAACTTTATTCCCAACTGTCACATTGCATTTAGGCGCTGGAGTAAAGCTGTTGACAGCTATAATAATAGGCTGTTCAGGGTGGACATCTTCGCAGCACAATGATGCACAATCCCATTCGGTGTGGGAATCTTTGTTATTTATATATTGCCTCACAACGTATGTGATGAAATGTATATTGGTTTATCTATTTATCGAGGGGGGCATTACATTACGGGAAGTTATGAAGAGCCAAGAAGAAGCCATATACATGATTGAGCATTGAACAGAAACGTCTCTTCACACTAGATTGTACAAGTCAGTGACCAATAAAATCAAGTAAATAAGAGTCTGAAAGCTAGGGTACACAGCTGACGGAAACGAGAGCACAGTAAATGGAACAAAAGCCCTACCATGCTGCTCAGCGAAAACACATGTATGCGGATTGTATGCAAAAATGGCATACGCAGCTTTTACGTAGGAAGCAGATGGGGGAAAAAAAAAAAAGAAAAGCAAAACATATGTAGGCTAAATTGCAATCGACAAGTGGCAAAGCAAAAAAAAAAAAGTCCGAAAATATTTCGTCTAAAACTGCCTATACACGACGGATATTGCTCATTTTTGTGGTTGTACAAACAAACCGCCATAAGTTGTCGGTCCTAGCGGCTCTGCTTTACGGTATTCCGGTGTTTCGTACCGGCAAATAAATGTACGAACGCGTCGCTGTGTCTTTTCCTTTCTTTTTTTTCTTTTCTCGCGTGCCTCGCATGCGTCGCACGTGATGGTGCTGCCCTCATCTCGCACGCCGCAGCAGCGCTCGGGAAGAGAGCGAGAGAGAGGGAAGCGGTGACGTCGGTGGGATGTGCGGGCCATCCGGCGGCCTAATTGCAGCTTCCAGATGCATGCGTCGCTGTAGGAGGGTGTGCACGACTAGCTAGAATTACTGTTACACGAAGAGACCCTCCGGCTGGGCGCTTCCCTCCGTCTACGTACAGTCGCAGCGCCTTGTCTCTCTTATGCAAAGCTCTTTTCAGTCGCCGCACATGGTTGTCAACCATTCCCGTTGTCCCATAGCTCTTTCTTCTTCTTTTTTTATTATTTATTCAAGAATGTGTATAGCTGTTGCGGGCTGTTTGGTCTGACTCGCATGGTTGTACGCGCCGCGTCTGCTTGTGTCTATCGTAACACGTTCGATACGTCGTATTAGTGCAAGAATGGACTAATAATAATATCTGGGGTATAACGTCCCCAAACCACGATATAATTATGAGGGACGCCGTAGTGGAGGGCTCCGCAAATTTCGACCATCTGGTGTTCTTTAATGTGCACTGATATCGCACAGTACACGGGCCTCTGCCATTTCGCCTCCATCGAAATGAGACCGCCGCGGCCGGGATCGAACCCGCGACCTTCGGGTCAGGAGCCGAGCACCGTAGCCAATATACCACAGTGGGGGGACGTAATAATGGACTAAAGATCTGGTTAGTACTCACGGAGACGAGCACTAGGGTGTCGGCAGGACAAGAGAACGGATCGCAGATGCGCTGCACTGTTAATTGTAAATGTTAGAGACTATAATACAGCGCAGAGACACACTAGAGAATAAATGAGCGACACGAGCCCAGTGTGTTATAGAGGGCCATGATTTTATTTCCGGGGGAGGGGGTGTAACCCCTCATATGTACGTGCGTATGTGCGTTAGTATTTGTGCGTGTACCTGCTGAAATTTCGGGACGCCCCCCTCTACTCTGGCTACGCCTCTCGGTGGCGCGATGATCCCTTCTCTCGCTCGCACGCACAGTGTTCAGTGCAGCTTTACACGAGCCTCATGCGCTGTGAACCGTTAATCGTCCCCCGTAGTCGTTGCAATGCACACTAAAAGCTTGTCTCACTGCAACACGACATCGTGGATTACAAGCCTGCTGTTTGAAACGCTCTTGATGTCGTCGGTCGAACGGGGAAAGATGACAAAGACGTGCCGTCCGGAATATGGCGTTTTATTCGCGAGACGTTCTCCGCGTGCTCTTGTCAAGCTGGAATATGTTCTGCGAATGGCTGACCACGAAAAGGGACATGGGAGGAGTTTCCGCGTTTTCGTTGTAAGCGCATGTTGACCCTTTTAATGTACGGAAAGCAAACTCAGTCCGCTAATTACAAGAATCACTCTTGCACTCGGGGAACAGGGCAGTTTGCGAACCTCGCTACAAAGGCAGCTCTTACTTCAAAATAAAAAGGTGTCTGTGAGTGTGTGTGTGTTAGTGAGATGTTTTGACAAAGAGGAACTGAGATCGCAACGCGAAAGCTAATGTCGATTATTATTTTTCTTTTCCGGGCCAGTGCACTATGCTGTGCCATGGAAGTGATCGCGGACGCGATTGGCAACCACATTGTACACACACAACAGCTTGAAGGTGAATATTGATTGAGCTGCTCGCGGGCTCTCCTGATTAGTGTTGTTCGCATGTCAAAAGTCGCGCGCGAAGGTTGTTGTTCTCTGCAAAAGAAAAAGAAAAAAAAAAGCACATAACGGACTGAAACGACGCTTTTGTCTCCAGACTGTTTCGCAAGGAGTGAGTGTTGCGAGTGCGTGTGTGTTTATATACAGTACTATATACAAATGATGGTTATTAGGGGGGGGGGGGGGGTCACTCACCACTCACTGCCTGTCGTTATTATTCACTCGTTTTTTTCTTTGTTTTTTTTTTTTAATACACACGCGACGACTGCCTCGCGCACAATGCTCATTGTTAGTTCGTGAGTGAGTGTTCTTTCTCTTGTTCTCGTCCCCCCCCGCTGATTTATCGGCGGCACGTGTTTAGCCTCCCCTCTCCCCCCTCGTGGCAGTCTCGACAACCCCCCCTCCTCCTTGCGTTTGCCCTCGGCGAGATTCCTCCTGCTGCTGCACGTGGCGTGGCAAGTCGAGACGCAACTGTCGTTGTCGTCGTCGTCACCCCACCTGCTCTCTCGATTGGGAACCCTGGGGACGATGCCACCTTTCGCAAGGCACCTTTCGCAACTTCTGAACTGCGGCCGTTTGCGTTGTTATTGTTAACTGTCTCGAGCCGCGTGTTTGCTGCGGCTTTCGCTGTGTGGTGTCTGCACACGACGCCGGGGTTCTCGAATGCTTTCGGGGGAAGTTTCGCCGAGCTCCCGCTTTTATCATAAAGTTGTCCAACGAGAGAGAGAAAGAGAGGCAAAGGAAAATGCGGGAAGCTTAGTCTCGAAAAACTCGCAAGTGGGTGAATGAACTCGGGCTTTTGCACGGTTTCGGTATGTCTCGAGGATGGCGCAATGTCGCGCCATTTTGCCGACTACAGGACGCCGCGACCCTGGAGACTAAGTCAAACTGCAAACTGGCGTAACGTTAAAACAATACCGACGCGCGCGCGTCGGGACACACACACACACACACACACACACACACACACACACACACACACACACACACACACACACACACACACACACACACACACACACACACACACACACACACACACACACACACACACACACACACACGCACGCGCGCGCGCTCGCGCGGCTTCGTGTGGTCGAGTCAATATAGTAATCGCTAATTGATGCGCCCCTGCCGTTTTTCTCGTTTCAATCGCTGCGTCATCGCGGGCTCGCATGTCCGGTCAGCCTTGGTCGCCGCGGCGGCTGCGTTCATGTTTTCGTCGGCGGGGTGAGCAGGGATGAGGGACAGCCGTGGCCAGATGCGGTCAGGAATGCGGCTCGTCCTCGCCCCGTCACTGCGGCCCGTAACCTGATCGCTCTGTACGTCGCGCAGTACGTGGACAGGGGTGGGTGAGGAAGGCCTCGCACACCGCGGTCCTCCTCCTCAGAGCGAGCCGCCGCTGAGGGAGGGCCGCACGTGCAAACCGAGCCTCGAAACTCCGGTCGACCATTTTTGTTGCGTTTACTCCCGTCGATATCGTGCATTTCAACCCGCCGTGGGTCCTGGCCCCTGTGAGAACGAGTGCTGCGGGCGCCGCGCACCTCAGCCTTTGAACAAACTTTGTGCAGTTCGCATGAAGTGCTTTTTTTTTTTTTTGTTCCCCGCGCGACTGCCTGCGTACACTGTTCTAGCCGATATAATGGTGATAGTTACCTATAGTGAGATAACTAGATTCAGCAGTCTGAGCGGCGCTCCGCTCAGTCTGGCCCGCAGCATATCAGTAGGTCGCGAATGGTTGACTATAATACCGGTGTCACACGAGCACTTTTGATCGCGATCAGGGCCGATATCCGGATCGGACTTCTTGATCGCGATAAACAAGTTTTTCGCTGCTACACGGTACAGCCTAATCCGGACCGAGTTTGGCCTAGTTGTCAGCCAAATCGCGATCACGAAGCCAGATTGCGATCGTCTTGATCCCGATAGGGCACCTGATCCGGATCGAGTCTAATTCGGATCGGCGCTGATTACGATCAAAAGTTCCCGTGTGACACCGGTATAAGAGAGGAACAGAACAGAGTAAGCGATATCCTTACATTAATACTCCATTGAATTTTTAAGTAGGAGAGACAGAGAGAGTACGGGTCGTGGAAGCCCATTGAATTTTTTGCATCTTTTCTTTTCGTCGTCACTAGCCCGCATCTGAAGCTCCTTGGTACTGCCGGGGTCAGCGATCTGGGAAGGTACCGTGCAAGTTGCGACCATAACTAACCGATTTCATCGGAGGAATAGAATGTTACGCAATATACTGAGTACCACGGGATTGGTCCGCGACAGTCGTTTGTCGGTGGTTCGTTTACGCTGAGTGCCCTTGAAAACCTAAAAGTTTAAACCAGTCACGTCGTTTCTGTTGAACATATCAATAAGAAATAAGGGGTGGGTGTGTGTGTGTGTGGGGGGGGGGGGGGTGAATGCACGTTGTTGATGACCTGAGAAAATTACGAGAATGGACAAGAAACGGCACGGAGTTGGAACGAGGCGTACAGTACACGTCGGCCTCGCTAACATTCACGCGCGAAGACAAAGGCCGAATAAGAGCGACACTTACACGCGTGCACTGTGTAATTTCGCGTAGTCGTTGCGGCTTCGCCTCACTCGTGTTTAGAGGAAAGTAAAGAAGAAAAACAAAAAAGGCTGGCGGTGCTTAGTGTTCACGTCCGGGTCACCAACGTGTGGGAACAGAAGGCTCAAAACAAACAACCATTTATTCGTCGGGTGGCTATAAGCTGATGTCACGGCCATGATGTCCGAGCTTCTCTGTCTCTTCGTCTATTACGGGGACGCCAAGCACACTGCCCACTACAGTAGTATTTCACCTGGATATATCTCAAGTTTCAAAGTGTCCCAAAGGGCACGCGCCGCGGCTTATACGGTAACTCGTCTGTACCTGAGATCGCAGAACAGCAGTTGGCTGTAGGCCTTCGAATCGCGCTCGCCCGCTGCCTTGCGACGTAAAAGAAACGCCGTACAACAAAGCCCCAACCCTTTAGAAGTTCTTGACATTCTGCTATCGGCTTTTGTATATATATACAAGTTTTTAAGAACAAGTTTTTACTGCATGTTTTTACGCAGGTGCCCTCAGAGCTTTAAATTGTCAAGGGCAAAAGGGTAGCGATGGTGCCCATCCGTCTAGGTAATCTACTTACTTATTTTTAAGACTGGCAGTGCACACGAGTGTTATTGTGTTTTACGTATTCTCCCAGCTGTTCGCCCGTGAGCGCTTGTGTCACTCTGGACCAACAGGTTGGTCGACATTGACCGCAAACAATGTGTTTCGAAGGCGCGGTCATCATCACCGTGCGAAGCAGCATGCGCAACGGCGATTGTTCGAGGACGTTAGACGAGAACGCGTATCCCCGACGTTGTGAATAGGGCTACGCATCTGCTGAGAGCGTCGTTCTCGGGCAGCGTTGGCCACACCACCTGTCCCAACTCTTTTGACACAGCTGTGTCAGAATGTAGTGCCTCTCAAGGGGTGTACTGACACATCTTCGCATTTGTGGAAGCTCTGCCGCGAGCTTGACAGTGTAGATGGTAGCTTAGCGCGTAAAGGCCTGACCACACGTACGCGTTGCAGCGTGTCAGCGCGTACGCGTGGTCAGACCTTAAGGTGCGGCGAAGCTATGCTCGAGGGCGCAGGTTCGATTCCCGTCCACGGTGGCAGCGTTTCATCACCACCAGCCCGACTACGCCCGCTGCAGGGCAAAGGCCTCTCCCATGTTCCACCAATCAACCCTGTCCCTTGGTTGCTGCTTCAATGGGGGGCGAAATGCGAGGAACAACCGTGTGCTTAGATTTAGTTGCACGTTATAAAAAACCACAGGTGGTGGAAATTTAATGTGGAGTCCCCCCACTGCGGCGTGTCTCATAATCGTATGGTGGTTTTAGCACTTAAATGTCCCCGTCCCACCCCATACGCTTACCCGGTCGGACTTGTCCCATGATTAAATAGTGTGTCCAGTTCGGGGTTATGTGATTGATTGATTGATTGATTGATTGATTGATTGATTGATTCTCATTCTGCCGCCGATTATTATCGTGTTTTCAAGAGCCGCTTCCCCTCGCGTGAAACGCATATGTTTGTTTTCCTTTTAGTCTACGACACAGTTATGCGTTCTAACGGTATGCAACGAAGGCATCGGTTACAATCTAGGATATATTGCCAGCTGGCCGAGAAGGGACATCTAGCTCGCAAAACATCTCGAGAGAGTAAGCACGCCCGCATGCAGGACCCTCAGAAGCCGTCGCAAGGACCTTGCTCGCAACGAGGCCTGCGAAGCATATATATATAATGCTTCGTCGTCTCCTTGTTCGTTCTTCTTCTTCCGCGTGCGGTCTTCGCTTGCGCAAGCCACCGTCGCCCGCGGCTCTAATGAAACGAAATGGATGCGCTCCGCGGGGCCGGCCCGCCGGCGGTGTTGTGTACTTGCGTCAGATGAAGTGAGTCGGCGCGCAGTTTCATGCTGCGCCCATGGATAGCGTATATCGCAATGGAGTCGCGCCTTCCTTCTGGAAAACGTCCATCGCGGGCTGTTGCTTTGTATAGGCGCGGGGTGTCTTAGCAACGAGTATAGAAAACCGAGCCTGATGGAACACCGTGCCGAATGGGGACTGCGCTTATCTTACGCAGCGAGTGCGCATCGCGGCTAACTATTTTCGGTGTGAGAAGGAGCGCGCGCGCCATGCTCGTGCGGATTCACCGCTGTGCGAGCGTCGTTTTCTACGACCGTTTGCATTGTCGTTGCGTCGGAATAAACCGGGTCGGGCGGCACTGCCATCATTTCCGCGACCTCTGGCAGACTCGGCGAGTACGTCGACAGGGCGCTTAACCACTGCTTCTGTGCGTACCCATGGTTAACGCGCGCACTGAGTTCGTACGCGAGTCTTTTAGCGTGTTACAGAAATACGGTACGGTAGTATACCGTAGCGCTTCTCCTTGACCCTGAACGACATGTTCGTCGTTAACAATGCGCAGACTGTCAGGCAACAATGAGGCGTGACAACTCCACAGTAATTTTTAAAGAGCTTTTGTTGTGTTGTGGTGTCTTCACTGGAATTAGGAGCAGCAAAAGCATAGCGAGCGGGAAAGGAGGAGCGGTACCGTAATTCCGTATAACGTATTTGCGTATACCGTATTTTCGTAACTTACTAAAAGACTCAATTGTTGGGGTTTTCTGAAGCCATGGTATGATTATGAGAGAGGCCGTAGTTGAGGGCTCCACCTGGGGTTCTTTAACGTTCACCGGAAATCTAAGCACGCGTGCCTCTAGCATTTCGCCTCTGCAGCCGCCGCGGTCGGGATTCGATTCGGCGGCCTTCGGGTCAGCAGTGGAACACTGTGACGTCACAGATCCGGCGTCTCGCGTTTGTTATGTGAACTCTGAGTCATTCGGTCCATGCGAGTCGGATCGAATTGGAACAACTATCTAATCTGCGGCGAAGGGTGGATCGGGTTGCTTGACGCTGTTGCCCAGCAAAGCATGCAAGTGCGGCTGGTTTAGGGTTGGGTGAACCCGACTTCTGAGTCGACACGTTGCGCGGCCGAGACGGTTACGTTCGCTGGGTGTCGGGTTGGTTCAAGTCGACTTCTCACTAGGCCGGTTGCACGCTTCCAGGTCGCGTTAACGCACGTGTAATTTACGCGTTGCGCGAGGTAGCAGCCACATTCCGCGAAGCGTTCACGGGGGGCCGCGCGTGGGCACTTCCCGGTAAAAATTGTGTCACATTGTGAAAAGCCGCGACCGGCGGCTCGTGCAGGGGATTCCTCCAGTAAACCAAGCGGGAACGGAGACGTGTGGCTGAGCGCCGGGCGCGTAGCCTCCCAAAGCGCTGGCCCGCGTCCAGCAGAGCCGCAAGAACTTATGCGCAACTCGTTCGCCCTGACAGGGTTCATCCATCGTTGCACGGCTGTCCACGCGAGAAAGCCGAAGGCTTCCTGACGGCTCATCCGCGCTAGGAAGCCGCGTTGGAGTGGCGCTAAAGCGAACTGCTGCAGCACCGGCGCGAGGCATCACTTCTGCGTTGGCTACGGTTAGGAGTTGCTTTCACGAAGGCTTACGCGTGGAATGCTTTAGTAAAGTGCTGAAAACATTGAGCCCTTATTGTGCCACAATGCTTGATTATCGCTCAGTCAGACAACTATCGATCGTACACGCATACCTGAGATTAGGCCAGTACTCGGTGGGCCTGGTGGTGAAAATTTGGCTCACTAAGTATAATCGCCGATGGGCGACCGCAGCTCAGTGACCAGCGGAGAGAGGCGCTGGCTGTGGCGGTGAATGAATGTCGTCCGTGGGACGCCATATGTCGTCTTCCCGTTTGTTAGGGGATTCGCATTAAAGATAACCACCACACCATCGCCATAATCACGAAGTAGAACTACTAGATCATTATCAAAAGAGCATCCGTCCTGAACCTTGTCAACGATCACCGATTGTATAGCGCAACTAATCGACGGGACAAGAAAGATACACACACAACAGAGTGTGTGTACCTTTCTTGTGTCCCGTCGATTAACAGTGGTGCTTTACCAACACGCCCGGTCTTCAACCTAGCAAGTTTTGTCAACGAGCTGATGCGGCAACTTGAAAGCGGTATCAGCATCTGTCTCATTTCAACTTATTTTCATATGATCATCATATATAAAGCAACTTATTTTTTCGCTTTAGTGGCGGAGCTGAGTCCTTCCGTACAAGGCGGCGTATCCTTGCGCCGGAGCTTCCTTAAGTCCGACTTTGTACACGCGTCATGTACCAAGGTGCATGCATCGCTTGCATGTATGCGAGGGCATTTAATGAAGCCTAATGGCTCGTAACTGTTTGTACGCTTCTGTGCGCGCCGCGCTCAAGCTTCATCCCACTGCTGCCATTTACGGCAATGGTTGCGACGTATAGCACGTGCTCCGAATTTAAAGAGCGCATGCTTTTATAGGGGCTTCGTTTGTGGAGCTGTGCGTACCCGTCCCTTGCGAAAGACCGAAAACGCCGATTAGCGCGCTGCGTGCGTTAAATGGGCCCTGCAGCACCTTCTAACGACCGTAAATCAGGGCCTGGACTAAGCTACGCTGCTTCGTAGTCCAATGTATGGGTCACACGTGGATTCTCAGGTTTGTTGTAGCGGTGCTTCATTGTGAAGACGTGTTGAACGGTGGACGTGGTTCGGCTAGATAAACGAAAAAAGGGGAAGGCTTGTCGGTCAACTACACATGCTACCAGCCAGCTACCGCGCGCGACGCGGTGTGGGTTAAAGAATGCAAAGAAAGAAGGGAACGCGGAGAGTACCGCCGGATTCAAAAATGCATGCACCACAGGATTTGCCGTGTCCCCACATGGGAGACAGAAAAAGGCGTCTTTATTCTTGAACAACCACTACTACTTCCACAGGATTCAGAAATGCATCTCTACACCACAGTTAGTCACTGAGGTCTTTAAAGGTCGGTTTCGGAGCTTGTATTCTTGGCGTGGGTCTGGGCGATGACAGATTATTCATGCTATTCTTTCTCTGGCACTCAAAGCATGTTGTGCAACCTGACTTCGATACACATATAATAGTGTACTTCTGTTACCTGCATTCCAGCCGTAGCGAGCATTCATTCATTCATTCATTCATTCATTCATTCATTCATTCATTCATTCATTCATTCATTTCACGTTTGGAGACGTGCTTTCGCGTCGTTTCCTGTCCCACGTTTGTCCCGTGTAATCTACATTGTTCTCCTCCCGCAACTGGATCGCCTGGCGCATTAGCACGGGAAACCGAGCTCTGCGTTTTCGTGCCTGTTTCCTGCAAGTAACGAACGAAACGCAGTTAGCCGCATGCGTCGTCACGCGTAAGCACAGTGTGGCGGCCGGGAGTT
The DNA here is from genome assembly GCA_030522465.1 of Rhipicephalus appendiculatus. NCBI lineage: Eukaryota > Metazoa > Arthropoda > Arachnida > Ixodida > Ixodidae > Rhipicephalus > Rhipicephalus appendiculatus. The sequence continues at coordinate 1,164,646 of JALIZH010032922.1, read as the reverse complement.
CTGTGCTCAGAATAGTCCTCGATTCAGGCATTCTCTGTTGACTTTATTCCAGCGAGAGCGCCGAGTGGTAAGAAAGCGAAAGAGGGCGTCCCGGTTGCAGCTACCGAGGCTCTTATCATCATCCCAGATATACACGTCGCTTGTGAAGCAGCGTCGTGCGTTATAGTTTGCAATGTGCCGCTGCTGTCCGCCGGTATACGTCCCACCCGGCTTGTCTCTGGAGTAACGGGGCAACAATGTCCCCCCCCCCCTCCTCCCACTCCACTAAATATAAAAGCGGTCAGCTCCGCAGAAAGCTCTTCCGAGAAGGCGCAAATTTAGGCTGCCCTCCCCCACAGCTCCGACCCCTCGCGCCACTTTCCTCCTCTCACGGAGGAGCTGTCCGCGTTGCAGTGCCGCCGCGGGTGCTGCTGCTTCGCGGCGGAGGTTCTTCTCTGCGTGTGCTTTGCTCGTTGGCAAAGCACCACCACGGACTGCTTGCTCGCTGTTCGACGTGCGCGTCCCGGTGACGGTGGAGAGCGTCTTTCGACGCGTTTCATCGCCGAACCATAGTAGGCGTCTCGCGTGTAAAAGATGCCCAAATCACGAGGCGGCTAGTCGCAGTAGTGAACACGTCGCCGATAGTGATCGATGTCGGTGAATAACAGGGGCCAGTATTGCCGAGGGGGGCATGACACTAGCTCAGGACCCTGCATCGAAGTTGTGCAAACGCTTGAGGTGATTCTGAAGTGTAGAATTATTGGTGGGTGGGCGGGGGGGGAGGGGTCTTTTTCCTGCGATGATTCCTTTGCCAGCAATGGAGCGGATCCTGACTAAAGCCTGGGCGATCAGTGGCGCAGCCAGTAGGGTGGTTCCAGGGGTCCAAGGCCCTCTCCACCAAATATTTTACATTTTGTATGTTTATATATACGCACGCACGTACAAACACGCCCGGACATACATAAAAGTGGGTCGCCTCTCGCTCCCCCCCTCGGAAAAATTAATTGGCTGCGCCCCTTATGGCCAACCGAACGTCACTTACAACGAGGGCCTGTGTCTCTGAAGTTCTGTTCTGCTGAAGCGTTTCCTGATTGGTCAATCCTGAGCATCGAGCGCCAGCCGCTTCAGCGACCGCTTCGCCGGTGTCCAATCGCTGATGAAGCTTTCTCTGGCGATATTACTAATTATCTGGACATAGCACAAATTAAATGCAGCGTATACTGGTGGTCATATCAGCCAATCAGTGACGAGAAAAAGCTATGTTTTTCAGAGAATGTAGCACTCGCTCCCTGTCAACTAATCCTTTCGCGAATTTTCCGTTCACGAAGCACTCGGAGACTACATACAGTTCAGGAGCCGTTCTACGGTCGGCTGACATGTTCCGTGCATTTCGCAGCACTGCACGGAACTGGCGAAATATCGAGCTTAGACGTCAAAAGGATCTAGCCGATCACTATTGGTTGCTGCTCGCGAACAGCGCTTGGGGACGTGGTCAGTGTTTGACTCTGGTCCCATGTTCCGTATACCATTGCTCCGCCGATCAAACGACATGAGAAGTGTAAAAGACGAAACTACGTCGAGGCAGGACGCGCAGCGCCGTACGGCGTCCCGTTTCCGTTGGCAGCTCCGTCGTCATCCGGCCACCGCTGCCGCCGGTGGCGTGATGTGTGCTCGTCTTGTGTTAGCCGCCTTGTGTTTCTCGCGCCACGAGGTGTTCCCACGCCGAGAGCATGTGTAAGGACGAAGTCGCGGGCTCGGTTGGCCGGCCGAGATTTCCACACCTCGTGGCCCGTTCGTCCGCTTTCGTTACTGAAGCGGTACTGTACGGTCTTTGCCTGCTTGGATTGTGCCGCGTATAGGCAGCGCAAAGAGGCAAGGATCGTAGATGTTCGGCCTTCAGCTCGCCATATACCTCCTTACACCGGGGGGCTACTCGCTACCACGAAATACTGTGGTGCCAGTTACAGACCCGTACGTTCTCTACTCTCTCTTTCCGTCACATACACCCTGTGATATATCCCTCCCCCTTGTGCATTTTCTGCCATCAAAGAGCCAATCTGGATCATATTATGCAAGTGTTTACTCGGAACCCACAGCCTAAATCTGTTAATATTAGCCTTAAGGAGCAGTAGGAGGCTGCACAGCGGCCGAGGTCCAGGACCATATCCTGTTTGGGCGAAGGGGGTAGCGGAAACCTACTGCGGGTAGACTCCTCCGCTCCCTCCACCACAGCACCCTTCTCTCTTGGGATAGTTTTTCTCCTCCTCCTCCCGATATACCGCTGTGCCGACGGACTACTGTGTAGCGAGAAATATTAAGAAAGGGAATATAGACAACCACCCGTTTGTAGCACGAAGCCACAGAAAGAAAAGCCTCTTAGTTGCCGAAAAATTCGTCCTGGTCCGGGGTTCGAACCCGGGACCAACGCCTTTCCGGGGCGGTCGCTCTACCAATTGTATCCTATTAGTCTATTTTCCCTTTCTTAACCCTTCCGCCACCTTGCGGGATTCCGCAGAACTCATTTGCAATAGAGAAATATTTCAGAAGTTTTCAAGGAAGCCACGCTTCTCGACGGGCCAGTGCGGAGGGTTTTTTTTAAGTGGACACACAACTTGTCCCCTGTCTCCACTAACCATCCAATTGAGTATAGACCAGATGAAGGGCATAAACGAATCTGAGAATTGGTATGTGCATCCGACAGGCGTCTACCCATTCTGAAAAAAGCGAGGCGAGAAAAGGGAGGAGTCTTTCTTCTATGACAGGCACGAGCACTCGGCGCTTTAGTAGGCTTACCGACACGTGCTTGCAAGTGCCGGTACAACGGAGTGGAAAAAGTCATTTCTCGCGTCAGCGGTTCAAACGTCGTACAAGGTTTAGCGGCTAGCGCTAAGCGCTCAGGCTCAGCACCACGTCATTGGGCCCTTTCCAAGAACTGTAAGGGCTATCCTGTACGAATTGTTTTCCCAAGCCAAAGAGTCGTTCCCAGCTTCCTGTGGTTACGGCGGTTTACGGCCAATATGGATGGTATTTGTACCACGGACGTTGTACTGCGAGTTTGCCCTTGCCTACAACCGTGCAGAAACAAGGCATCGTGTTATTGTCCCTTTATCGTTACAGTAACCATGTAGTTACAATGATTTGATCGGCAAGGCTGCTTTTTACTTGCACATCGTTTCTTACCGGTCAGCCGTTGTGGTCGCGTCTTTTTTGCTTCTGTCGTACGCTTTAGCCGGACGAGATCATATGCCGACGGCTCTGCGACATTGGGTACACGATTCGCTGTTCTCTTCGTTCTAGCTTTGTGTCACTGAACTCGCGTTTATAGCTTTACAGATTTCCGAAGGGGCGCTCCTGTGGCCTTGCGCGCATGTGTTGCGCATGCCGTGTGTGTCGGTGGTCGTTGCAGCGCCTATAAAACCTTTCTAGTGAGCTTATCTATTTGCAAGTGCCTAATTCTGTCCCGCGTGTGCAATTAAGGTCCGTAGTAATGAAACTGGGTCATTTTGCGGAGATTCCGATGCTGTAGTGTGCCGACGCGCGTTGCGCAGCGCGGTGACAAAGAGGAGCTATTCCTGCCGTGGAGGTCTTTTTTTTTTCTTTTCTTTTCTTCAAACTCACCCCCGGGTCCCTTCTGTGGGCCGTAAAGCTGTTATGCGACAAAAAGGAACGACATCGCGCGCGCGCGTGTGTGCTCTCAGGCGCCACGGTGAGCCGAGATAAAGGAAAGCCCACGTTCTAATCTCGAGACGGCGCGCCTTTTTTTTTCTTTCAATGACCACATTTGTGGCGCGGTGGGCACGGCCTTGCTTCGCCGCCGCTCATGACTGCAACGGGAGAAGAAAAGCGAAGCACGGCGGTGTGTGCGTCTAGGGACGTCACCTGCATGCCCTGGAAATCCCTCGGAATTGTCCGGTATTAGCACTATGTCGTCCGCTCAGGCACATATCCTTCGCCCCCAAAGGTGTAGGGGTGAATCTGATGATGAACCTACACGAAATTTATGGTTTTACGGCGAAGTTGCCGTTATGCCTGTGCCGTCGTCGACTATATACTACTACTACTACTACTACTACTACTACTACTAGTAGTAGTAGTAGTAGTAGTAGTAGTAGTAGTAGTAGTAGTAGTAGCGCTATATAAGCGTCACGCAGGTCGCGTGAACAGAGGGAATGATGAAGAATTAAAACCAAATGATGGTGATGCTGATCTAAATGATGATGTTCGGTCACACACTCGCACGCTTGCAACTTCGCTTTTCGACGGTTTTCATGGCTTCCAACTGGCTGACATCGTTTAATACATATATTATACACAAACACCTTTATTGTAATGTCGGACCCTCTCCCTTTCCCCCCTTGCATTAGATCCTGGCTACGCCCCTTAATTGCGTAAGACAATTCATTGTTTTCTTGTCTTCCAATCCGCGCTCTGCTGAAGAGACAGACGTCTCCCTGGTGGCGTGTGCTGCTTCAACGAGCGTGCCCCCCTCCCCGCACTACCCCCCCCCCCTTGTGTGTTTGTGTCTGTTTGTCTGCGTGCGTGCGCACGAGGGCCTTCGAGAGGGGAGGCTCATCTCGGTCGTGGTGATAGCGCGCAGTGTTTTGTGCACTCGAGTGTTGCGAAGCGGGAGTAGAACCTCCTCTCCCACCCGCTCCGAGTGCGGCGACGGCGTCTGATAAGAAGGCTGCGGTGCGGTAAATAGGCGAGCCGTGGGCTGATGGCGGCGTCGGGCCGGCCAGCGTCGCCATGCGTTTGCCCAAGGGGCCGAGCTGCGTCCTTGCCCGTCGCTTATCAACGCCTGAATGGAATCGCGCCCTCCTCCATGCCGCTTTTTTTACGCGCGAGACGTCAATTCTCCCCCTCCCCTTCTCTCCTGTCTTTCTTTGTCCAATTGTGTGTAGAGCTCCGCTCGCCTTGCGTGCAGCGAGTAGTAACGAAGCTCGATTTTAAATCGGCATTACCTTCTGTCTATGACGTCACAATGTGGTTCTGACGTTTTAGTCATTTGAATCGACACCTCTAACCCAATACGATGGTCTGGAACGGTGAAACTTCGTTTGTAATGCCTTTGTCCTTCGCCAGCCGCCTTCCCGTGTGATAGTTTACTGCTCAGCCAGCTACGCGGTGCGTTTCAAATCATATTCTCCTGGCCGGCCCAATGCCCACAAGCGTGTTACATCGTGCAGGCTGTTCGAGAATTGCAATTGCACAGTACACGTGAGCTCGACAAAAAAAATGTGTCTGATAACTCGAGCGGCTGACATCTGCTGTTACAAACACCTGTAATCCAGGGGCGTAGCCAGAAATTATTTTCGGGGGGGGGGGGGGGCACCCCCTTGATTTCGGGGAGGGCACCTCCTTGGAAATGGCCATTTTTCGCTATGTCTGTCATGGCGAAAAAAAATTTCGGGGGGGGGGGGGGGCACGTGCCCGGTGTGCCACCCCCTGGCTACGCCACTGCTGTAATCTAATTAAGTTTTCCTATGGATACGGGCCTTGTATGTGGTGTGTGGTCCTTCATAACCTTTGGTTGTCGATTGACCGTTCGAAATTTTATTCGTGCATATACCGGTCTCTCATCAATTAAAATCGGAACCCAGTGTGAGAGGGGGGGGGGGGGGGATGCCAGAAAATCTAGCATTTGCCCAGCGTTCTGCATCCTCTCTCACTCGCTGACTGCACCCAGCAGTAAACAGCTCTCGAAGCTCTTTCGAGGAGTGTGGCAGATGCGAGTCGTTCTGTTCCGGCGTGACAACAGAAAGTAATTGGACAGTCGCGCGAGTCGACCCCTCCCTGCGGAAAATCCCCTTGATATGTAACACGATTACGTTTTTCACTCCGCGGCATGACTTTCCGATTCTGTCGGTTGAAAGAAAATTCTGGAATAGGAATTTTCGTACGCCGCTACCCAGACGACGGCTTATACGCGAAGCGTAAGCATGTGTTCCAAAAGTAAGAGCTCCTAAAACTTACCAGAACAACAAAGATGTAATACGCAATCATTTCAAGGCGATCCACAAGTTTGCACATCGAGCATGCGTTATCCACGGACTTTCTCGGGAACAAAGCGACGCTGTTGTACCGCATAAGAACCGACTCCACATGCACCCCGTCTTTTGGTCATTCAAAACTGGGCGATGCGCATTCCAGTTTTGTGCCTTGTGCGGTGACATCGGCGACATCGAACTCTTTATTCGGCTTTGCCCGCTGTTTGATAGGGAAAGAGCAGCGATGGTCCGCAGCTTGCACAGGGGTTGGTCGCAGGCACGGGACGTTTGAAGATGTCATTTTTCCTGAAGGGCTCGCGGCAACGAGCAGGAGCGTACAACGAATTTTGATGACCTCCCTGCCACACACTCAGCACGTGGTGACAGACCCCATACAGCAGATGCTCAGGCGGAACAATTGCCGGCCATGTGCAACGCCGCAACCACCAACGAAGCCGTATGCTCCGTCTTCGGTCAGTCGCGTATATGAATTGTACGCGATTTCGTTGCCGCTACACTTGAAGAAAGACACTAAAACTTGGAAATAGGAAAAACTGCAATGCAGAAGCATATAGGCAGCGGCGGCTTCTGCTGTCTGTGCTTCTGCCGCTCAGTTTTTCCTGTTCCGACGTTTTAGTGGTTTTCTTCGAGTGTAACCCTGTATACCAACTATAGCCCAGCAATCAACTCTGTTGAATTCGTTGCCGCTGTTTCTCATCCGTGCGAAAGCCGTTGTACCTCGCTGGGCGCGCGGATATGCGCACTGCTGACCCCGAGGAGAAGACGGGGGTTGATGCCGTTTGTCACGAAGGCATCGGTCGGGGCACCGGCGCCCTCGTTTCCTTCGCCTTATACGCATCATGCTTCGGTGCTCGGAAAACGGATGGAGGAAACGTCGGGACGAACCTGCAGAGCGGAAGCGACGACGAGATGGAACGCCGCTCACGTTTCCCCTCCGTTGAGACAAACTGCATCGCGCGCGTCTCGTTTTAAGGTTATAGAATGAATCGATTTACATTGATAAGGATTACTCTGAGAACTCTAATGTCGTTGATTTCGCCATCTTAAGTTTATTTATAGAGGAGGAAAAACAAGGTCAAAGTATCATTTTTAAAATTTCGCGTGACGTCACGGATTTGATATCCTGTTTCTCGTATTTTGGTGAGATTGGCTCAACGATCCTGTTTCTCGTATTTTGGCGAGATTGGCTCAACGTAATTTCCCGAAACTTGGCGCGTTAAGTCCGTGACCGCCCCACATGACAATATGCTTCATTTTTACTGATTAGGAACTACGTATAGGACCTAGTAGACGCTGTCAAAATCTATGACGTCGCGGCGTTTGGTGCGGGAAATCACAAGGTGGCGTCGCCGTCCGCATTCTCATTTTGCGCAGTTTTCTCGCTTACCAGGCGTCTTCTCGCTGCAAGCGTGATGATTCTGTTAATTATGAAAGCGTAATTTACTAACGTGAGAAAAATAGTTTTCCTCTCTAGTCAAAAAAAGATCAAAATTTATTCAATCGATCAGTCAGTTACAGAGCGCATGCAGTGTACTGCACATTGATCATACATGCATGGTAAACAAGTGTTAGTATCCCTCGAACGTTGGTTCGCTCGTCCGTCTCGTTGTCTGCGCCGTGAAGAGAACGAAACTGCTCGCTGGATGGCTGCTGCGCGACGGGACGGACTCGACTTCTCCGGAGTCGTCGGACGCCGCCGTCGTCGTTCCGGAGCGGAAGGCGAGGGCAATGGTTGAGGGGGTGAGGTCGGGCCTCGGCGGATATTTCTGGTTCTTCGATGGTCGCCGCCGTCGAAGATAGCCGACGTCACCCTCCTCCCTCCCCTTGAAAGTGGCGGCCGTTGGCGCTGCCTTGGCAGCCGGCCGACGTCGCGGCGCCGGCGTCCTCCCTCGTCGCCTCTCGCGGCCTGTCCGGCAGCCGCCGCTCTCGCAGCCATCATCCGCGCGTGCCTGCCTGCCAGAGTCGGCGGTGCGGCACGACCGAGGAAAGGGGTACCGCTATAGCGAACGAGGCCTCGGTCGAAAGACTGGAGCCTTTTCAGCAAGTTACGAAAATACGGTATTACCGTGCCGCTCCTCCTTTCTCGTTCGTTGTGCTTTTGCCGCTCCTAATTCCGGTGAAGGCACCCCTACACCACAAATGCTTTTCTTCGAAAATTACTGGATTGTCGCGCCTCATTGTTGCCTCTCGGCCTACGCATGGTTAACGAGGAACTTGCCCTTTTGAGGACACACTGTCACTGGAACTCGGCGCGGCTAAAGCACTGCCAGCGAGAGAGGAAAACCGGCACGGTAATATCACACCGTATGTCCGTAACTTGCTAAAATGCTCTGTTGACAGCTGGGCCAGTTGGTAATAGTTCTTGGTCATCTCGAAAACAGTGCAAATTATGACGCGAATAAGGAGAAGCTGTAGTGCGTCCTTCAATCGCCTCTTGTGTGTGCCGTAATTTGCGCTGTTTTCAAGATGTTCAAGTGCATTGGTTCCATAAGAGTCACAGTAGGGAAAATATGTGGGCCGCTTGCTGTTTGCTCGAGTGATGATTTGGGGCTATACCCTTTGAAGTGGACAGGCAGCTATAGGTATATAGAGTACCGTAGCCGAGGTAATTTGCAGAAGTAAAATTCTGCAAAACAAACACGCACAGTTGTCCACTCCAAGTTGTCCATTCCATCAAGAGTGGAATTGCGCAACGCGACGATTACCTTGGCGAAGCATGGTCGTTAATATGTTGCATCGAAGTAGACGGTGGGCGTACGCATAAAAAACAGTCGCTACGACATCCTCATATATACAGAAGGATCGAGTTACTATGTACGCTTCCAGCTGGAGCTTATACAGCAACTTCACACATGGCGTTACTAGCGCGCCCAAAGGCGCCACGCCTCCATTTGCAACCATGATATGGGAGTGCGGGTGCTTAGCGTGACTGCATAATTATGCTAACAGTATAGTGCCTAGATTACGCTACCAGTAGTAACACTCCGGGCACCTCGATCGAAGCGCCGCGAGCGGAAGGAAGGGGCATTACCGAAGCACCCTGTCTGCCGGCAAGGGAGGAGCTTTCTCGTCTAGCAGTGGCGTCCAGTTTGAATATTTCAATCTCATGCGAGTTAAGTGATATTGCGTCGATCTTAGCGGGGAGTGCTGTTTTGAACGAACTGTTTCGAATTAAATCGTGTTAGCTTCGTACCGGGGCTGGGTAGGCAATGTTGCGGGCGTGACGTAACCGTGTAACACGTCGCGCTCCACGGGCGTAAGTTGTCGGAACCTTACGCAATCTGGCATGCATGTTTATTAGCACTGAGGGATAGCCTCCCTCTCTTTGTCTCGTGTTCTTTCTCTCAGGCTCGTGTTCGTTGGACGGTCTGAGTCCCAGCAGAAAGAAACGCTTCTTCTACGAACCAGTTTTGGTAACCACAAAGGGAATGCTTTATGACGTCATGCAGCACTGTCACGTGCTCCGACCCTGAGATCGCTGCGAATGTTGCCACACGCGTGCTGCGCTCCCTAGAGCCTTAGCGCTACGTAATGTTAGATTATTTTTCTCCGAATCGCAGCGCCACGACAGTGCGACGCCATTAGAGCGTTTTGAAGCAAACTTCAGTGTCAAGTTACAACATTTGGAAAGCGTTTCGCCTACTTGAACACTTACTGAGCGTCATTCTTGTAATCCTGAAGAACAAACAGTGTGGAATTCCTCGATTGTCGGTGGTCGATGCTCGTTGTTGACGATGGCACATTTCGATTAGGGTGCACACTGGGTTTATTTTGCAATATTTATAGATAGTCCAAAGGGCACTTCAAGCTGCATCGCAAAACTCGTCAGAGCGGCCGTCGCCCTCGTCTAATCTCTACCGCTATTCCCGACTAATCCGTACGCCCGCGCCGCCCACACATGTTTTCAATTAGAGCCCCTTTTTGTTACAGCAGAACTGTTATGGCCGAGGTTTGCCGTGTGTCATAGATGAAAAATTATCATCATGATGAACCAGCACGCGCTCAATCACCGGTACAGATGGTTAACAAGAGAAGCAGGAACGGTGCGGCCCCTATAATCGGTGTTTGCCGCCTGTGCGTTCCCTTGTTAACTTTAAGTGGAGTAGTGGGATTTTTTCCAGTTTCCGTGGCACATACGCGCTGTAGGAGTTTTACAGCAGAGCTGCTATAGTAGAAGTTTGCCTACAGGCATAGAGATAGATAGAAAGACGCAGACTAAGAAAAACATAAAAAGGAGAGCGAGCATAGCCATGTATAGCATATATAGTATAGCAAGAGGTGGGAGAGATACAGGTGGGAGGGTAAAAGCCTAGCCAAGCCACCGTTTTGCGTACGCGCTCAAGCGCCGCCATCTTGGACTGATAACGTTGCAGTTTTGTATCCGTATCAAAATAAACAAACAGTTCTACGGTGCAACTCTCATGCACGAAAACGCTTCGGCCGGTACATTCAACGTTTTATGGCCATAATCATTTCATATTACGACATAGAAAACCGGCAGAACAATCGCTTATCAGTCCAAGATGGCGGCGCCCATGAATCGAAAATAAAACCGTACGTAGGTGCCCACCAGCTCTGCTTGGACCCAGCCTTGCGCGACTTTGGACAAGCTGCGCTAATTGCTTTCTTTTTTTTTTTTTCCCCTTAGGCGCCGCTGTCTATACCAGATGCAATTGAAAGAAAGGGCGCTATTACGAAACGAAGAAAGCATGCTCGTTGTGTGGCCGTTCACAACACCGTGTATCGTGTAGTACAGAGTTCCCGCGACTTCCGAATGTGTCAGTAGTCGTTTAGGCGGTATAGTTGTGCGCATACAGCTGCTGCTGCGGTCTGTCTCTCTTATCGCCCGCGCACGCGTGCTCCTTCGTCCAGATCGTGCCGAGAGAAAGCGTCGAGTTGCGGTTATCCATGCTCCTTGTTTGCCCGCCAGTTCATCTCTTTGCGCGTACTTTAGTATTATTGGTTTTGTTCTTTTTTTTTTTCCCTGCCTTGGCTCTGCGCGGAGGAGTTTCTCGCGGTCACATTTCCTGGCACTGCCACTCCTTGCGTAGGTGGTGTAACGTGACACGCGTGCTCATTTGCGTATAGGCATATACGACATGTCTCCCAACATGCACAATGTTTTCGCCCAAGCGCGAAAATTTGGAAGAACTGCGTCGAAGTTCGCAAAACATTTAAATGCGTAAGTTACATTTGCCCTTGGCTGCGACCTCCTCTAAAAGTTTTTTTTTCTTCTTTTGCGTGAATACGGACTCGCTGACTAATATTGTCTTATAATAATTGAAACTTTTACTGGGCACCGGAGCAACATCATATGAATGACACATCTTTAACTGCGACTGCAGCCTGTCATTCTCTCTCTTTCCAGCTAAATTTGTATATCATTGACGGAGAGAAAGAAACAGGTATATGCCATATACCTGAAAGAATCGGCTATCCGTCTTGGTCTCTTGTTTGTAAACAACACAACTGCTCTGTGTAGTTTCTTACGGGCGCGTGGAACCGTTGGGTTGCCCGGGATTCACTGCTTCGCCGAATAAATTATCATACGCGTCCTTGCTGTTCGCAGTCCTTGATTCCGAACATGCGCGCGTGTGAAGCGTAAAGGCGAGATGAAAATGCAAATCAGCTGGCTGTCTGGCGTTGTTGGTCAACACTGCAGCAGGTGCGCGGCGCGCCGTGACGTGTGACTCCCCCTTGTTGCTCAACAGAAGCGTCTGTGCTCGGAGTGATCAATATTGCAGCGCGACGCGCCCGCATGCCGGCGCACGCCTACGTCCCATGCGCTGGCGCTGCGCCTGCTTTTTGTGCTGCCAACGGCTACGACGCGGCCCTACAGCTTGACGTCAGCAATGAACACTATAAGGCTGACGCGCTTCGCCGTGGCCCTGTCCCGTTTGTTAGCCCGTGCTTCGTACGTACACCACCCGTCGATTCATCCCCGCCACTGTAGGGTAGCAAACCAGATTCGCTTTTCCATTCTTTTGAGCCTCCCGTCTTGTATCCTTTTGGAATTGAATGTTTCGCTCGCCTGGCTGCTCAGTGTGTTCGCTCCCTTTGAACCTGTCGAAAACCTGAGCAGGATCCGCATTTTTTCCCCCCCACAGTTCCACTGCGCATGCGGCCTTCGCCTGGCGGAAAAGTCGCGAAACGCTCTTCTAGGGTCTCCAATCTCGGAGGCCTTTGTTTTGGCGAGCATAGTTGGCCCGTATCTCTCCGCGAAGCTCTCTCTCTCCCCTTACCCGTACCAAAACGGCAGCGGGCAGCACTTCACCGAGAAAATTGCTGTATGCTCCAGCATTCCAGCGAACTAAGGCGAATGGCTGGCCTAATTTTGTAGCTTGTAAGATTTTCTTTATCTCGCTCTATGCGTACAGACCAACCGAAGTTTCACCATGTATATATATTGTGTGTGTGTGTGTGTGTGTCTGTTATTTGATTTGAACTGCTGCTATATACTTCTAAATTTCAACAAAAAACTAAAATAATGATTAACTAAACTAGTGTAATACGTGTCTCCGCCGCAGTATGGAACCAGTAGCTGACTGTCGCCTCTGTTTTGTCTCCCTTGCAGAGTCTCCACCGCCTCCGTACAGTCCGCAGAGCCAGGAGAGTTACCCGCCCATCGGTGAGTGGATGTCGCCGTAAACACACGTAAACGCGTTGCTGCGCACACTTTGATATGACGCGCCGGAGAAACCGATGCCGTTGGTACACTTGGGACCAGCGATGCTTCAGCCAACCCGTCGATCGAGTCGATTTGTTTTTCGGCTGCTTATGTAAACGATGTAGCCGGGGTTGCTGAAGCCACAGCGTTTACATGCGAATGTCACAGGCAGCCAAGTGAGTCGATTGGGCTTTTGGGCCCTCGGGTCGGGAAATGGGTGACCACGACCGTTCTGCTTGGACTAACAGGTCCGACAGGATGAGGTTTACTTTAGCTGTGAATACAGTAGAGTCCCGCCAGGTGTAAATTCTTTTTTTATAGAATATAATAATAATAATAATAATAATAATAATAATAATAATAATAATAATAATAATAATAATAACGTCTTTATTTCCATCAACGATGGAAGGAAGAGACTGCGGGTAAAAGTCGCTTGAAGGACAAGCAACTTGACAGAGGCCCGCAGCCACCTCCACAGTGCAGGCAGCGATAGCACACATGTTCAGAAAGAAAAGAAGAAAATCATCATGCAGAAAGCATAAGCAGCATACAAAAAATTCAAAAGAATTCAAAAATACAAAGAATTCAAAAATACAAAATACAGAAATACAAAAATACAAAGAATTAAAATAATTAAAAAAACCACACTATGGGAGTATGCACTGATGTAAGGTACGCGCAGTAATCGTGCAGAGGTTTTTCGTAATTTAGTGTCTAACTAATATGCCGCGCACACAAACACAGATACTAGAAAAAGACGGAAACAACATAGGCGCTGTGTTGTTTCCATCTTTTTCAATATTTTCCGTGTTTGTGCGCGCGCCTCATTCTGTCAAAAAGGAACGAGTGCTGATGTAGTCGGGGGGTCTGCCCATAGGACTAGAACCGGCCATGTCTCACGGAGAAGTCGAGCAGTGTAGCCGGAGCTGATAACAGGAACGTTTATTTACAGTATTTACATACTGAAGGTAGCGTGTTTTTACATGATGAAGGAAGATCGTTGGAGCGTCTCGACGCGCGCGTTTTAAGGCCTTGATCTTCCGGAGATTCCCTGCACGGGAAAACAGTTGAGTCCTGGACAGTCCAATCAAAATGTCGTCTTCATCTCCGCCCCAAAAATTGGAAAATGAAACACCGCCTCCTTCCCAACCCTGGAATGAGGGAAGAGGCACGCCCAGTTCGTCCAGCGGCAAGGGAGACAACAACACAAGACACAGCACAGTACAATGACCGGTTCGTGGTGTCGCACGTACAGGCCAGCTGTGTAGTCAGGTGCAGTGTTGAATCCTCGATAGCGGCTGCGATGCAGCTGACGGCTAGCACCCGGGCGGGCCACGAAGGCACTTCGGAGTGTGGGAAACGTGTCTGAAGATGGATCCCAATTTCTCTGCTAATTGTTCGGTGCGTCTCGTAGCACATTGAACAAAGCAAGCAGCCTCGACTGCAAACAACCCCTCCTAGGTCATAGAATCGTCAAAGTCGGTCGGGAGAGTCCAAAGGGGTTTGACGAGGGGCGCCGACGGCCCTGAAGGGTTCAGAGAATGAGTGCCGTGTTGTCGCCGCTACAGGTGCAGATCGGGGAGCGCTGACCCGGGAATAGGGGAGACCCAGGCCGTGGAGGGGCGCTGCCGGTGAATGTGTACGAACAATGTACATGCTGTGGGGGAACTAAGGAAACGATGGAACATGTACTGATTGAATGTGGCGATATCCACCCAGATATACGTGTGGACACGAGTCTACATGAAGCCTTGGGTTTTAGGGACAACAATGGAAAGCTGAATACGTCCGCGATAGAAATAAGTAAGAGACGGTTAGAGTATTGGTGGCAGAAAAGTAGATAAAGGACAAAAATGAAGAAGGGGGAAAATAAGGTCATTCTGCCTTAAGAAGCAGAGAGATGGACCGTGAACTTATATTTTTCTTTGCTGTAATAACATAGATTTAATCAATGTAGATAAGGCATTAGGCCACCATAAAAAGAAAGTTTTTTTTTTCGAGCCTGGTGGCAGACATGTCACCGCCCCGTTATAAAGGGGACGCTCATAGCATCCATCCATCCATCCGGGAGAAAACTCGTTATTCGACTGCTTGAAAACCCGTTGCTTTGCTCGCACGCTGCACGCGTTCTGCACGTGTTTATCCGTGCGTTTTTTCCGGCAGGGGAATGGCAAGCGCTGGCGTCGGCGGGCAAACTTGAGCGGTTCTCAGACTTTGGTGAAATCATTCCGATCGTCCAAGTGGCGCCAAGCCATAAAGTCCGACCATAACAGTGCCAACTAGCCCAGTAATCCGCGCTAGTGTAAATTCTGCGCTTTTCATTTCTGGTTAGGAGGAAAGAGTACACTTGAGTAGGTATTGCTTTATTTATTTTTTTGCGTGGTGATTGTTTATTTAACCGCAACTCTCCAGCTTCGTATTATGCACGTAAGCAGTAGTTCCTTTATAATCGTTCATTGTGTTGACCTTTGCTCTTATCTTCATCATGATCGGGCAGTTATGACACTTCCATTTTTTGAGGTATCTTTTTCCTCCTGTCCTGTACAGATATGTGTTTTCTAGTTTGTTATTACTTATAGAAGTGTTTGTGTTTATCACTTCCCTGCTGCACCATAACCAGTCATTATTATAGGGAACTGATCGGATAATTTCGTCTACTGGTCCAATTACTTTCGTATTTTTTTTAAATCACGTGATATTTTCTTTGATAGATAGATAGATAGATAGATAGATAGATAGATAGATAGATAGATAGATAGATAGATAGATAGATAGATAGATAGATTCAGACTATCTATCTAACGCCTCCCGAACGTGATTATCAATGCTTTTCTCCCTGCTTTGTTGTCTGCAGAGTCGTCGCCGCCGCCTCCATACAGCCTACAGCCGATGGGCAATGCCTACTCGTCTCTCGGTAAGCGTCTTTTGCTAATCTATTTAATACGGTGTGGTGCAACGCCATACCGACGGCTGTGATCCGGCAACGTGTGACAACGTATAAGCTGTCGACGGCCTGTGTTGGCCGATCCTGTTATACCGGTGCAGGAAGGCCTTGCAGCAGGAGTTCTGACGCGAACCGAGGACAGCGTAGATGAACGCGGTGTTTGATTTCACGTGGGCTGCAGTTCAATGTTCATATTGCGCCCTCAACTGCTGTAATTGTGGCGTTGTTTTATAACTGGGACACAGCGGTAGTGCGTAATGAATATCGTGTTGCAGGCGGATATAAGGCCATTAGGAGAACAGGTAGCCAGTGCCAGCAGGTCAGGGCTACTGGGAACATAGGTGCACGCGAGTATTGCCTGTGATGACACATATGATACAGTGCATTTTCATTACACATTAAGCTTTTTTTTTATTATTATTATAATCAAACTTGTGCAGTTATCCTATGTTCTTCAAGCTTCAAGAAGGTTGTCCACATGCAAAGCTTCTGCTCTTGCTCGAATTCTGTAAATACATACGATGAAATTGTTAACTACATTATATGATTTCAGGGGCGGAGTCAGAATTTTCTTTTCCTTCAGTGGGGAGCTACCACTTTTTATGTACGTTCCTGCGTGCGTTCGTTTGTATGTGTACGTGTATATGTACACATGCGAAACTGAAAAAAAAATTCGGGGGGGGGGGGGGAAGGGGGGGGGGGGTGAACCCTACCCTTTCCCGGCTGCGCCAATGTAATATTTTTTTTTATATAGTTTTTCTTTGTGATTTCATACCTTACGTGCTGCTTACGGAACCGCACATATGTGGCAGGTGGGCGACTAAGGCCTGTTTAGAACGCTGGCAGTGGGGAGCTACATAGCACACACAGCAAAGCGGAGTTCCTCGCAAACGTCCACTTCGCAGTACGCGATAGGCGATGAGAGGACTCTCGGCGAGACAAGGCCGTCCGTTTATCTAATCGGTTCAAGATGACAAATATGTTTATCTATAGATACACGTCTGATCACTTGCTACTGTTCCGCAGGTTTTTCGCGGAAGTGGCCGTCTCGCTCTTACGGTAGGCGCCGTAACGGGGTTTATATAATTGTCCAGAGGGTGCTCTTATGAACAGTGATATCATTGTTCGGGGGGCTGCTTTGATGAGCGATGCTGTGGGGGCGGATTGGCGCCAACTGTCGTGTACTGAGCGTGCCAATATCTTGTAGTACATGCCTGACAAAGCATCCGTATGTAGTTCTACTGGCAACGTTCGGTGGTGTTTCGGGTTTACGTAGCGCCTTGAATGATTGATTTCAAGTAGATGTATACTGTCTCAAAGCAACGCACTAGCTACGAAGACTGTTGTATTGCGAAAAATCGGGCTGGTTCGTTTTTCCTTTGACACGTGAAAATGGGTACAAATTTACGACACGAAAGAACGCTGTATAGGGAAGGATGCCACTCTATCTCTCAGTGGGAACACAGGCGTCATGGCGGCCCAGATGCTGAAACCGCGAACATTGTACATTAGAGGTAGAATAAAGGTTGCCACCGGACAGTCGTGCTTGGGTCACTTTAGCAAGGCAGACTAATCTGCGCTTTCTTTGAGAGGACGTCGAGGAAGTCAAACCCAGAACAACTCATCTTGCTGTCTGGTATACGCAAGACGTGGCGTGGTTCATTGTCTGGCAGAACAAATTTCTCGTGTTCCTTAATCGCTGCAGGGTCAGAAGCTGGCTGGCTTTCTTTCTTTCTTTCTTTCTTTCTTTCTTTCTTTCTTTCTTTCTTTCTTTCTTTCTTTCTTTCTTTCTTTCTACGTGTTTGAGTTGACGTGGAATCCTACGACGCGTAGCAAGCACTTGTCAAGTGTTCTCCTCTTTCTATATCATGCCCTATATTTCTCTTGCTCCAGCTTTTCGTACCTCCGCGCGTTTCATATCCTTGCTGTTTTTTTTTCACTGTCTACTCAAAACAATGCCTTCGTTTTCAACCTCGATACAGCGAAATATGCCTAAAGAGAATGTGTACCCGTTTTCATTGTGCCCAGTTCGCTCTTCGCACGAATAATGAGCTCTTTCATTCAAGCTACACAGTGTATAACGTGTCTAACATCCATATGGCCGCAGCAGCCGACTCTCGGTCCGCTATAGCTGTGTGCCCGTTCGGCCGCTGATCGAGCCCGTTTGATTTCTTTTTTCATTCTCGCTTCTGCTGGGGTTCTCTCTTATTCTCTGAACACCGGCGGCCGCCGTGTCTAGACACTGTTCATCGACCGCGTCGCGTCTCCTCTGCCCACCTGTGCTGGCGTCCGGGTTCTTTGGCGTTTTTCTTTTGCTGCCGCTCCATCTCTACCGTCCCCGTGTGTTGTACGAGTGCGTGCCTGCCGTGCGGGCAGCGCCTGCTTCGACCGCAAGGCCACCAAGGCCGTCGTGCACTCAGCCAGGCGGGCGCCGAGGTGGGCGGCGGCGGCGGCCGCCGGCGCACGCTCGCATGCATGTGTGTGCTCGGCGCCCGTTGCTGTTCGCGCGCGCGCGCCCGGGTGCCGCTTTTATTTCTTCCTGAAAAAAAAAAAAAATTTCTCCCCCGTAGCGCGCTTTATTATTTCTTTTTCTGTTCCTCTTTTCTCTATGGTGTCTCCAGTCACGTAACGCGAATCTGTCCTGTGCTCGGCGGCGCGCCCCTCCCGAGCACTTCGACATGGCGCTGCGGTCGTTCGCAGAAATGGCGAGAGAGTCGCGGAAAGCGTACACAAACAAAACAAAAAGAGAGAGAGAGAACCTGCTATAACGACGTTGTCTCTCTCGATGTATGCCCCGTTATGCGTTGACGATGTTGTACCAACAAGTGACAGTACAGAGAAACGGGAAAAGCGGTGCTCGCGTTACAACGAAATTACCCTTCGCTTTGTCGAATCGGTGTCACGCGCGCACTCCATGGCGAGGCTCCAGATTTTCGTTAAACTCCTATCTCTTTCATCTCGAGAATTTCACCGCTGTCTCAGAATTTCTCCCTCGTCACATAAATCACAATTTCATCCGCAGCGGGCCTTAATTTCTGTTCTCTTCATCGTTCACGTAGATGTTCCCCATCCGTGCTGTCTTCAAGCGAAGCTCAGGCGGTGTGCGTGCTCGGGACTCTGGTCAGCTTACACAGCTGGTCACCTACTGTTTTACAGCAGAGCTGTTGTGCTCGAGGTTTGCTATGCGTCGTAGACAGACACTCCATTTGTTTCTCTCTTTCTGTTGTTCTTCTTTCTGCCTTTCGTTCTCCTATTTCTCTCTTTCTTTCTATGCTATGCTTTGCTCTCTCCCCTTCTGCTTTTCCTTCTCCTCACCTTCATTTCCATTTCCCACCTCCTTTATATACTGTAGTATACAAGGCTATGCTATGCTCTGCTAGCGTGCCTGGATAGCCGATTAGTTGAAACTCTCGCCTTCGGATCGCGGGTGTGCGGGTTCCACTCTCTCTCTCTCTGTACTGGTCTCGCCCATCAGAGTTATAGCATGCTTTGCCGGTGAAATCGGCGCGCGTGTTGTGGGAGCGAGGCAGAAGATGAAGAGGAGGACGAAGAGAGCGCGTGTCGCTGCATGATGATGATAGTTTTCTGTTTCGGATAGATTACGCCCGGCTTAAAACAGCTCCGCGGTTATAAAAGCAAGCATAGCCCTGTATAACATAATATTGCAAGGGTGGGAAAGGGAGAGCTGAGAGGGTAAAAGTCTAGCCAAGACAGGACCAGCCATGGTTGCTCACCAGGTCTGCTGTGACCCAGCCCTGCGCGACTGAGTGAAGCTCTTCAATGAAAGTCCGTCAACTGTGCCATGATACAAGCCGCACAGAGCCCTGCGCGGGGGAGAGCGGAGGCGTGTTGCGTAGCGCGCTCTCTTTCCCACTCGCATGTCGACTGTTGGCAGCTTCGACGGTATATCGCGTCCGCTGCAATGCGTCAAGTGCCACGCGATCCATTGTTTTTCTCTTTTATTTATTTATTTTTTTTTCGGCCCGAAGCCCATTGTTTCGGCCTACCACGGTTTCGATCTGTGCTGGCTGGCGGGAGCTTATATCATAGCTCATGGCGGTTGCGCGTGGGCTGTTGTACAGACGCGGCTTGTACGGGGTCGTAAACACCGTGCTGTACACAGATGACACGGGAGTGATGGTCGCGAGCGTGTCGTTCACATTCTGAGATCGCAGTGCAATTCGAGCGAGTCAAAGCGTCTTTATTAAGCATTGTAGACAGCAGGAACAATAGGCTACCAGCTCGTGTTCGCCGGAATGTCAATAGGAACTGGTGGGTAGTGCATCAAAACACAATGGCTGTGTTTGCGTATCTTCAATGCGCTCGCGTAGGTCGCGCACTTGATTGCCTCGATCTAGTCTATTTCTCTCAGACCTGCAGCATCTGGAAAATGCCTTCTCAATAGTCGTGGTCGCTTCGTCTGTGCAACTGCTGCGGTACCGTTCACATTGCGATTGACTGGCGTCCCCCCCCCCCCCCTCCCCTCTCTCTTTCAATAATTAGCGCTGTAACTTGTCAAATAACGAAAGAACGAAAAAACTAACTGCTCATCGCACGGAGAGAGAGAGAGAGAGAAGCGGAGAAAAGGATAGGAGATATTTTTGTGGCTATGCTTAGGAGCGTGGTTTTGCATGCACCGTGTCGGAATACGTCGTTGTTAGTTTCCGCCTTTACTACCGTGTGAGCTAACTCTGTGGTAAAAACCATATAGTCTGTCATACGGAATGGGGACTGATACTAGGTATTAGTAGGTCGTGGCCTTGTTGGTATCGGTACATCCTAACGGAAATGTCAATCTATCGACAACGCACTGCAGAAGGAGGAGTTTCAGCGTAGTGCGCCTGCGCTATCGGGCGTAATGGGCATACACGCTGTGCATACTATACTGCCTTCAGCAATTACAAATGCGGCGGTACCTGTCCCGTCTTACCTTCTGCTTCCGTGTCCTATCTGTCGTATCATTTCCGTTTTCGCCACGACTGCCAGGAATGGCGAATATCTTACAGTACACCCTGTTGAAGTTCACGGAAACGGTCCGGTCGCTTCCGCTCCGCGTGTTAGACGCATGCGTGCAACTTCAGGTGACTCCCACGCACACTAGCTGGCTCGTCGCATCTCCGTTCTTCCGCGCCGGAGAAAGCAATGCCTTGACTACGGTCGCCGGGGCTTGCGTGGTCGGCCGGGGAGTGTATTATTCTCGCGACGGAGCTCACTCCACCATAGCGGTCGACGGGGCGCTGCACGGCTTGGGGTGAACTGAAAGCGTGTCTTCTCTGCGGAAGTCGCGGTTCGTTCTCAAGGGAAACACGCGACGCGTTGTCACTTGTGTGCTCGGGGCCGTCACCGTTGCACGTCGCGACGAGCAGGGAAAGCACTCATGGCGACTTCTGTCCAAGGACGGTATTATGCAAGGACTCTTTTCATTCTATTGTATTTCATTTCTTATCGCCCGTCGCAGCGAATGGTCGATACTGATGGTAAGATGAAAGCATCCACGCCAAAGCAATGATAAAGAATAAGATAACAAATGAAAAGAAAGAAAATGAACAGAATCGTCACATGACATCGAGGCGCATGTTCACAGGCGAGTAGTAATACGGTGCCTTGGCGTGATTAGCGGAGTCTGCCTTTCAAATTGGCACACTATCGAGCTTTCCTCTATCTTTAGAATTTCGCTATCTATGTTGAGCGCTGTGTGTCACTTGATTTGTGGCTCACAGCTCGTCATGAACAGCGGGCCGTTTGGTCCGACGAAACTTCATATCTCTGCTGACCGCTACGGCGCCGCGCGACGCGGACGCCTTCGCAGGGCGGGCGGCGCACAAGCCCCGTCATCTGTCTTTCCCGCGTGTCTCCTTGTGGGCGGCTTACGGGTTGCGACGTTGCGGCTGCTGTTGCCCGCGAACGTCGGCGGCGGTGGCCTACGTGACATGGGCGGCGTGTTGCGCACCCGTTCCGTCGACCGTTGCTGATAAGGCGTGCAAGAACGATACGCCTGGAGGAGATCGCGGCAGCATTGTTGTCGCGGCGCGCACTGCTGCTCCCCTGGCGTCGTCACCGTCGCCTGCACCGTGGGTAAGGGAGTGCCGTGCAATCTGCGCCGCTCCGGTGGTTTTCTGGACGCTCCACGGCTTTCTTGCATTAGCATCGCTCCTTGAGGAAGATCGGTAGTAATGCGGCGACGCTTTCAGCAGCCTGCGGCTTTGCGGGAGGTGACAACGCGGAAGGAGCCCTTCCGAAAGAGTGTAGTAGTAGTAGTACGGATCTGTTGTGACAGCCGCACAGAAGCGAAACGTTGTTGCTTCGTGGTTCAGCGCAGCAAGATGTCGGGCCCCTGCCGGCAGCGGTGACCCGTAGCGTTTCGGTGCGTCGCACTAAGTCTCGTATACATTGTGGTTCTTGCCCGTTCAAGGCACGTTGACCTGTACGACGCTGGACGCCGTGACGGCTGAACGGTCGCGCGCCGCCGGATTTGTTGTACAGCGGAGAAGGGTTTCCTCAACCGTGTGGTGGGGGTGTATCTTATACCCCTGTCACACGGGCACCCGCGAACTTCGTTTAACTCCCTCGTCGTTATGTCAACGGAGATGCGGTCCGTGTCACACGGCCTCCGTTGCGCCAAGGAAGATAAACGGAGCGTTCCGCAAACGAAGTTCGGCTTTCTCCGTTAACGGCGGAACGGGGTACTCTCGTTCCCAGTAGTCTGTAGGCCAGAAAAAACTTCGAGCACTAAATTGTCGCAGTCAAAACAACAATACATTTTGGGAATATTAAACGTGATTTTGTTGCTGGACCCATTCATAACGTACGTTTTTTTTTTTTTCGTTTTTTTAGTATATATACGCACGCCACAGTGCAGCTACTCTTTCACCGTGCCTGGCGCGCCGCCATTTAAAAATATTTCGTCCGTGCATGCGGTTGTTGTTGCAGTGTTAGCGTTTGACCGTGTCGGCATGACAGGAATGAGTGACAACGCTATCGCGTTGAGCGTCATGCTGTTCGCAACGAGACGGTGTCTTATAGAGCGCACATTGGCTCTATCCATGGAGCCGATCGACGCCATTACCAATGCAATATCGAACCACTTCTTCCCGTCTTCCACTTGGTCACTCATAACTGAAGGCAGAGAACAATATGTGAGCTCACGAGGCAATGAAACACAAGAACTTTTGTATGCGGGCTACAAAACATCTAGTGAAGAAGCATGTTAGGTACAAGGTGGCCAGCATGGCTGTCAGCATCGCTATACATTTAGCCAATGCGTTTTCATTGAAACAATTTTTAATGCTTTTTTCGCTTCAGACCTTCTTAATAATGTTTTGTTGTAAAAAACCGCTTAACGAAGATTCTCAAAAGACCAACTAGAGGTGGAATTAGGATACTTCTGCGAAAATCAAACAGCGCCGACTGAGCTCGCGGCAACGGTTACAACCTTGTCATTGCCGTGTGACACTGCCACAACTCCGTCGCCGTCGAACTTCCTGAGAGAGTTTTACGTACACGGAGTTTAAAGGGACTGACAACTGGCCAGAACGTGTGATTAGATACTAGTAGAAATGAAAAGGACCCTGAAATATAGTGACAGATTGCAGCATTATTTTCGCGTTGTGACTGGGATTTATATTTTTAAATCGTGCTTAAAAGTAACAAAAACCGTTATGTCGCGCAGCCTAGCGGAAGAGCCTTGAAGCTGGATTATGGAATATGGAGTCGATCACTTTGCTGTACGCAGTCGTTTAGCCTGATGCTGTCTTGCGCACCAGCCCTCAAAATTAGAGTATGTATATAATTATCCGGCCCCGCTCAATTCTGTGCTGCTTACGACGTAAAAGGAGTTGCACGGTGCGAAGCGGCGCTGCCGTCGCGGCCGCCAGTGGAGCAAATCCAGCCGCTGCGCATGCGCGTGGAGTGCACGCATACGCAGTAAACCACCGCGCTCGATCAACGAACCGCTCTCGCGCTCACTGTTTGCAGCATGTGAGTATACGAATTCATATTCGCTGCAGATAGAAAATTTCTGATTACAAATGTTTCGCGGCGTTTTCCACTTTGCCGTTCCGTGATTAGACTCAGTGACCGGTAAGCTCTCCGTCGCGCTAAAAAAAAATAGGCACAATAAAAATTGGTTGTTGGTCCCTTTAACGAAGTTCGCGGGTGCCCGTGTGACAGGGGTACGTATTACTGGATAAGTCTTGGTGGTTTTGCTACTGAAGGTGATACAGGCCGAAACGGCAGGCTTTCTTGGCGTGTAACGCCACGGTAGCGTGGTCAGGAAGTCCAATAGTTTATCTTTTCGTCGAATTGATGGTGCGATCGACAGTGCCGTAGGAACGGACAGTTGCGGCCGCTGCTTGTGAGGGACGTGCCTGTCTAACGGTGGCAGTGGGGTCGAAGTCGCTGACTGAAACAGCTGCGCCGGCGGTTGCGTGTTTCTAAAGCGGCACCTTGTGGCGCAACTCTTGGTCGGGCATTCTCCCGCAGCTTCTTCGCTATATAGAACTTGTGACGACACCGCTTTTTTTTTTCTTTTTTTTTTTGTCTTCGCGGAAAGACGGACTTCACCTTCCTGAAATTCCTCCTTCGGACCCCGCCTGCAGTTATCGTTCTTCCGTTTCTGCGCTTCTCTGGAGGAGTAGAAAAGAAAAAACATATTTTGAGGCTGCCGATACAAACATTTAGGGGCGTGAAGGAAATTGGAAGAGGTTGTCAGAGCGGGATACACATGTGCGAGTTTAGAACGCGCAGAGCTCCTCGAGTGTTGTGAAATACGAGGCCTCGCGACAGCCGTCGTTTTATATTCCTGTCTGCGGGATGGTCGTATTGAACTCTATTCAATCGGTACGCGACGCGAGGTCATAGAGCTCTCGTGACTTCAAGCACGAGCAAGATGTCAGCTCACCGCGCGACAAGTGATCGAATGCAGTTTTCCCGCGTACGGCTGACTTGCATGCACGCGCGTCGTTCACGCATGCATCATTCATGCTTTCCGGGTGGAGACTGTTGCTCTTCTCTTGATGTTTCAGGAAGTGGCCACGAAGACGCGATTTCGCCATCCCGCTATTTACTGCAGCTTTTTTTTTTTTTTCGTAAAGTTCATAGAAGACGATCAGGCTAAAAAAAAAAAAAATTCGATATGCGACCTGCAATGAGTAGTTATCTCGCCCGCCCACATCGAACTTACGCCATCGTAACTCGGCCCTGATGCAGGTCAATGACCCAGTCACCGGCGCCTCCTTCGTTAAGCGCCAACTAAACAAAAATATGCTTTCCGTTTTCCCGCGCCTGTTTATTTGTCATGTCGAAGCAGCACTAAGACTCGACAGCTGTCGCCGCTCCCTAGCTTTGTCGCGCTTCAGCGCACCGTTGTTGTTTCCCGTCACCGCGGTATAGTAGTGGTTAGCCGTAACACTCAAGGTAACGTAACGTGAAGGCTGCAACTCAGCGTGAATCCGCGTACCTTTTTTGAGCGTGTATCTGCCGAGATGTCGTGATGCTGCGTCGTTCATAAAACTGACCGGATGCGGGAAGGCCCCCGCATCGGTGGACGTAATGAAGTCGCGTAGCTTTCTCTCGTTCTCCCGCCCACCCCCCGTCCTGCGTTACGCGCTTTCGTGTTGGTCCCCGCCGTGGTTCGAGCGCGAAATTAATGAAGCTAGGTAGGGGGGTTCGCGTGTGTACGTCCGTGCTCCGCCCCCCATCCCTCTATTTTCCTTACCTGAGATTTTGTGAATGGACTCGGCTGTGCGAGGCCGTTTCCCTCGCTTTCTCGCTCTCTCGGGTGGACGAAGACGCAGTCACAGAGCTTCTCTGCCTGCCCCTCCCCTTCCGTGACGTCACGGTCCGCCGCTCTGTCGTCCTCTCCCAGCCAACATTGACCCTCGTCGGCGGCGGCTGCAGTGGCGCCCTTTCTCGCATCGCCGACTTCTTGAGCGCCTTTGCTGTTCTGCGGCCGTCGCGCCTTTGTTGGCGGCGACGGCTCCCCCCCCCCCCTCCCCTCCATCTTCCTGCCTGCGTCCTTTCTTCGTTTGTTCGTGGCCCGGCCGCTAGCGAGCGCGCGCTTTCTTCTCCCGCCGCTGTGCCACTTCCTCCCCCCCTCCCCGTGGCAGGCTCGAGGTTCTTAGGCCTGGTTGATGAACAGGGCAGGACGAAGGGAGCAGTCTCTTGTTTCCTTTTGTTGTTGTTGTTGTTGTTGTTGTTGTTGTTGTGTGTGTGTGTGTGTGTGTGTGTGTGTGTGTGTGTGTGTGTGTGTGTGTGTGTGTGTGTGTGTGTGCGTGCGTGCGTGCGTTTGCTTGCTTGCTTGCTTACTTACTTACTTGCTTGCTTGCTTACTTACTCGTTTGCTTATGGCGCTTTGAATGGTGTGGCTGACCGCGGCAAGTCGAAACGTCGTGCTGGGAATCACTTCTGGCTTGAATCATTCGCTTCAGGTTGAAATCTAATCGAAACAGAAGCACAGGGGAAAGTGGAGGCTCGAAGAGATGGACAAAAAAAAAAGTTTGTACGGGGAATGTCGCTGGAGCTAACGTTTGACATATGGACAAGGCAGCAACTCGACGAAGTTGCCTCCACGAAGACAAATTCACTTATCGATACGGTGGCTTCAGCGGCATTCCCGTTCAAGAATTTTTTTTTTTTTCGTCGCTCCGCGTTTGAGTCACTATGGATTTCCGAGTTAAAGCACTTTCTCTTGAAAGGTGTAACTGACCGCGAAAAATCGAGGCACCGCGTTGGGAGTCGCTTGTTCCTGGCACTGAAGCCATTCACACGAGTCTTTGTGGACTGCGGAGTGTCAGGGACGCCCTGCGATCATGACAACCCCCCCATTCGAGCTGAGCCGCAGGAAGGATCTGAACACTTTTATGACACATCGTGTTCTCGAGAGAAGGGACGGACTTTCATTCTTTCTGAAGGAAGATCTGTCCATCACATTCAACCGAGGTTGACCTTAAAAAAAAGGTAAGAAGCCGGCTTGCCAAAGGTTCGCCGTCTCAGGCCGTCAAAACGTCGGGGGGATGTCCGCCTTCCCGACTTTGTCATAAAGGACTTTCATTCGACTTCGAACATCGTCGTTTATCACTAGAGAAGCGTACGACAGGGAAAGCGCGCGTCCGCTCGACAACTGCTTGTCAAAATGGCCGCATTCTCTCTGCGCTCGTCATGACAGTCGCCGCCGGGGCGCCGAGCTGCGGAATGACTCACAGCGTTCACCGCACACACTTGCGGCACCCGTCGTGTTACTGCTGGTAAGCGCGTTCGCATTTTAGCGGATGCATTGTGCTGTTGCGCGTGGCGTAGTCTGCCGGCGCACGCCGAACTCGCATTGCGGCCAGTTTCACGCCCTTCCGCGAAAGGTATGCGCGAGCTGCACGTATTGTCCGCACTGTTAGCCTGGCTGTAACGTTGCTCGTGTAGCCACTTGTAGCCACTTGTAGCTGGCTTCACAGCGACTGACCGTAACGGTGAGTCGACCACTTGAAGTCACCGAGTTACCTCCATCGAACTACCGAACCCATCATAGGTCCACCGCGGTGGTGTAGCGGTTACGGTGCTCGGCTGCTGACCCGAAGGTCGCGGGTTCGATCCCGGCCGCGGCGGTCGCATTTCAATGGAGGCGAAATGCTAGAGCACCATGTACTGTTTGATGTCAGTGCACGTTAAAGAACACCGGATGGTCGAACTTTCCGAGCCCTCCACTACGGCGTGCCTCATAATGATATCGTGGTTTTGGCAAGTAAAACCCCATATATTATTATTAATGTCTGGTACATTTACGCTCATTTAAGCAACAAACATAAACGCTGAACACTGTTTAGATTAGAGTTGCCTCAGGCTGAAGCTTAGGTACCCCTTGCTCGACATCTATAGTGATAGTTTCGAGTCTCCGTCTTCCGGGAAATCTGCGCCTGTTTAGGAAAGCTCAATCCAGTGACCTTGTTAGTCGCAATCAAGTTCGACATTGCAACTGCAGCAAACCGAAATAGTTTCAGATTATTCGTTATCAGCGGGTCCTAATAATCGTCGGGGTTTTACGTCCCAAAACCACGATATGATTGTGAGGGACGCCTTAGTGAAGTGTTCCGGTAATTTCAACCGCCTGGTGTTCTTTAACGTACACCTAAATATATGTACAGGGGCCTCTAGTATTTCGCCTCCATCGAAATGCGGCCGGGATTCGATCCCGCGACCTTCGGGTCGGCAGTCGAGCACCATAACCACTATAGACCGGGGCTTTTACCGGGGCCCCGGGAATAACAAGAGAAACGGCTCCTTTTCGGCATGCATAACAACAGACCAACCCAAGGCAGTTGCTTGGAAACGAGACGTTGATAAGCTTCCTTCTAGGAGCACCGTTCGCTCAGCTATTTCGAACACAGCTCGGCGTGGTTGTTTCTGTTGTATACCTATAGAAGCGTAATTGTAACCCAACTGTATACAACTGGAGAGCACAGTACGGGGAGCGTGCATAGCCTTGGACTCCCGTAATGGCAGGCACCACGTCACACACAAGCACACGCAAACACACAAATTTCACCGCGAAATGACAAGCTTCTTTCATCTGCGCCGGAGGAACGCTTGCGCCTGTGTTTACATAAGGGAGGGTCAAGTCAGCGGAAATGGGTCGAACTGAGAAAGTAAATGTTCGCAAAAACAAAGCGGCTAGTTTTAAGTGCGGAACCACGTCGACTCGCCCTATTTGGGAGGTGGAACGGAAGAGTTGTTGCGCACCGCGTTTGTCAGTGACCGAAGCACGTTTGGAATGTGCCAGAGGCGGCTTCGTTCGAGAATCACTCCCACAACACGTCACCGCTGGGGCAGCCTCCCTACCGGAAGTGACGTCTCTCGTAGTGCCTATGCATTTAGAGCCGTTAGAATCGTGTGCACGCCTCGCATGGCGGAAAGCCAGCAGGCTGCAGGGCCCATCTCTGCAGGCGCTGATCTCTCTCACGTGTGTCGCGTTTAGCAAGAGGCGAAAATCTTGGCGGCTTTGTTGTATCTCTGTTGGAAGACGACTGCATATAGAGCATCTGTTTCCCCGAAAACTGCGACCGCTTTAGCGTAATGGTATCGTTACCGTAGCTCCGAAGTGCGTGTAGCTCGCATGCATTATCGACTTCCAGTCCGCCTTTTTCACAACGTTGCATGCGCCCTTCCCTTTGTGAACAAGTCGCGAAGCGTCTCTTCATCTTGGAGGCATTTCCCTCTGGCGATACCGCTTGTCCCGGTCCTTACCAAACATGGGCGTTGTCTTGGGGATGCGAAAGGGGCACTTGTCCCCCCTCAAGGCACACCAGCACTTGCCCCCCCCCCCCTCCCACCAGCCGCGATGCAACACGGGTTTGCACCCCCTTAGCCGAAGCTTTGCGCCTGGTGGATGCACTTGCACTACGCAGGCGGTAACAGTTTCCGCAAATGTGTCCTCACGACTCCGTACGGTAATGCTAGCGTAATTGTGCACTTCTATCGTGTAACATTAACGCCAGAATGATGGTTGCTCGCCCAATTTCACTCTATAAAGTGGAACCGGGCTCCTTCGTTTTGTGGTATGTCGGCCACTTACCTGTGCACTATGCACTTGGGAATATACACTTTCGGTGTGATTTGTCCTCGGTCGCACAGTGCGATTCGCTGCGGTCGCGATCATGTAAATCTGCGGCTCGTGCACGCAGAGCCAAGCGCAGTAGGGGCGAGAAGGTGCGCCACGCGACGCGATGGGTCTCCTTGTGGTAAACTCGGTATTGTCGGCTTTTTTGCTAGGCAAGTGTGTGCCGAAGAAAAGAGAGAGAGAAGATAAAAAGGATAGCGTTGCACAGAAAATGACCGGTGTATGTATTCACGGTGGCGTTCGTCGTCGCGTGTACGTTAGCGCCACTGTGCTTCGAGGACCTCCTTGATCTCCGCGCTCGACACGCACTCTCGCGAGATCAGCCTTTCTTTTGTCGCACGGGCCCGGCAGTGAGGGTGGGGTCTGGCGAAAGCGTCGTCGTACTGGAGTGCTCCGCTTTTCAGCAACGGGGGGGGGGGGGGGACATACGGAGGAGGGGGGTAGCGCGGGGTGGGTCGGAGGGGGGGTGAACAAGGTCGCGAGGGGAAGCCCTGTAGGTGGGGCACGGTGGCTTCCTTCCTCTGAGAAGGAAGAAGAGTGGCTACGCTACAAAGAGCGTAGCCGCTCACTTCATGGCACGGCGGCGTTGTCGGCCCTCCTGCCGTACAACGGAGGTAGGACCCCCGCGTAGCAGAACGCGGCAGCGAAAGAATGCGTAGGGAGTGGCGCCATTGCAGAGTGCCGCGAGCAGTAAGTTGGCTGTCCCTCACTGTCTGCCTGGTATTTTGTTATTTGCGTGCGCGCCTGTGTCGCGGCTCTTTTTATTTTCGTTGTGCTGCCCCGCTCCTCTTGATGTTGTTGTATCGATGTCGCTGTGAAGGTGGGATGAAACGGCCTGGCTCTCGTTCTACAGCGGCGCAAGCTGAATGCGCGGTCAGTGCAAGCTGATCTGCTTACTCGCTACGTTTTCGTCGATCGGGAAAAAAAAAAAAAGCTGTAATATCAACTGCCAAAGGCGACGGAGGTAGCCTCGAGCCGACCATGAGTGCGGATTTAACCGCGGTGCTTTAGTTTAGGGTGGAGCGTCACAACCTACAGCAACTGCAAAATCCATGCTCACGAAGCCCTTGTTATCATAGGCGTGCGCACGAGGGGGTCAGGGGGGGCGGACGCCCCCCCCCCCCTAGTGACCTAAGAGGGGGGGGGGGCCGCAAAATCTTCCCCATACATTGACTTAATAGGGAGGGGGGGCGCTGCGACAAACCTTCGCCCCCCCCCCCCCCCTGAAGGGGAACCCTGCGCACGCCTATGCTTGTTATTACACTGGTGATCTTTCAGTTTGCGAGAACTAGAATATGTAGTATATAAATGCGTGCTATACTCCGGTTTACGGCTCCGGTACGGTAATCCGTGAACGTTGGACAAGTTTTATAGACAAGTTAACCTATTGCGCAGCTGTTTGCAGAGTCTGAACGCTGGCCAGGAGCAGTTGGCTTGTTGTCTCTCCCCCCTCTCTTTTTCTCCTTTCTACAAGCTTTCTTATCGTTTATTTCACGACCTGTATCTCGTCGATCGTTCTTTTTTTTTTTTCCTCACGTGAGGCAACAATTCACAAGGATCGAGGCTGCTTGACCTGCATCTTTGTCCTGTGCCGGAGATACGCGTCTTCTTCGAAGGCCTCTTTCGTGTGTGTAGTTATCGAACCGTTCGGTCGGCGATTCTTAGAAGTCAGCGTACGTGTTGCGGGTCAGTCTATATATGCTGCTGATACACGAGTGCGGTGTATACTTTTCTGAAGGGGACACTGACACCTGACCCCGACATGGCAACGGGGCCGCCATTGTATGTGCTCAGGTGCAGGGCGAGGTCCTAAAAGCAGCGACAACGCAATCGGATCGAATTGTTCTTGGGAGCAAGCGAAATGTGTGGCTATACATGACTGGCTTGTTCAGTCGGCCGTACGAATTCAACAGTGCAGTGAATGCAAAGGCCATCCTGTACTTACTGGACTTGCGTACGAATTAAAGACGCCCTGACCGAGATTTTTTTAAAAAAGGAAGAAAAACACCGAGTCTGATCGCCTTTGACACACACGCATCATTGAAGGAAACACTAAGTACAAGTGCTGAATTAGTTTACTCTGTTTTAGCAAACACTTTATTTCTGCTAGTTTGACGGTGATGTACTCGACGATTCCAAAAAAAAAAAAAAAAAGTAAATATTCACTTTTCAGTAACTATACTAAAGTGTTTTCAATGTATCACATCGTATTTCAACCTCTTGTTGACCAGGAAGCGTTCTTGAAACGTTGCTAAGCGTAGTGTTCGGTCCCTTGAGAAAAACAGCGTATGTCACCTTTCCCGATAAAGAAATAAATAAATTAGGCGCGCGCAACCATCGCCCAGTTTCGTGACATCAGAGTGGCATACCGGCGATTGGGGGTTTCGCGCGAAATATGTATTCTAAAAAGTTTGACTTTTATTAATTATTATTTTTATTTTTTTGTAATCAACCTCGTGCCGCTAAACTAACGAGTAGGAAGTCGTGTATGCTTCTTCTCTTTCGTGTCACTGCACACAACTCCAACCGAGGAAGCTCGTTCGATGCCCATTGGCGACCGCCGGCGGTGCCACTAACCAGCTAATTAACGCGCACGGGATAGTTTAGCTTCCCGTTTACGCCGGGCCTCGTCTGAGCAGGGGCAAACTCGCTGTCCTCGAGGGGCCCGCGCGGAATTCGCGAAGTGGCCGCAATAATTGGCGGCGTTCTTCCGACTTCTCCGGCAGAGGGCGTCACCGATGGTGGAGCAGCGGCGCAGGTTGCATGTGCGCTTGCTCGCATACTTGGCATGCCTTTCTCTTGGCGGGCACTTCGCCTCGCGCGGACCCCAAGCGGGGGGCCGGAGAGGCCCTGCAGCGGAGAGGAGGGCCGCAGAAAAGAGTCTCCCGCGGTTCTGTTCGCCTGGTCGGCAGGAGGGTGCTTCCTCCCCTCTCCGCCATTTTATATTTATATATATTTATAAAAGGGACCGTCCTAGCGCGTCATCACCAATCTGTCGCCGGTTGAAGTGTTGTGAACTTTGCTTCCTAATGTAATGAAGCTGGTAGTGCGGTGGGAGAATTGTGGCTCTGTTCTAATACACCACATTTGTGTATTACGGCTGCATATCGTTGAAATTAGCAGTAATATATATATATATATATATATATATATATATATATATATATATATATATATATATATATATATAATAGAGAGAGAGAAACTGCGAGGTTTTAACATCCATGTGGGCAAGAGTGATACAACAGTGAAAAATTCGACTAATTTATGCCGCCTTGAAAAGACGCGCATAAATCCGTGCGTTCGTGCTTGTTTTCCTCACTTCCGACTAAATGCGACCACAGCTGCCAGAGAGGTATCCAACCTGCTGTCAGAAGCACAACGTCATAGCTACCGAGCTGCAGTGCTGCGGTTCGCCCATGAAACCATTAATAAGATATTTCCATTGAAGCATAATCAGGACGGATGTTGTGGTTCACGAGAAAATTTGGAAACGCATGCCACGACTGCCTCAACAACTGCGAATACTTGAGCCATGCCGAAAAACTTGGGTGGAATCGTAGGAATGTGAGGAGCGTGTAACAACGATGCCGCGTTGAGCCCCTCTCCTTGCCCGACCGGTCTCCGTGCGAGCCGGCCACTGTCGCCATTCACGGTGTCCGCCTGAATCAATACCGCTGGGGGTTCTCCTCCTCGTCTGGCTCTCCTGCACGCCACTGATATGTACTGTCACGAGCAGTACGAGATAGAACACCGAATTCATGTTTCATTTAACGATTACTTGTACTCATACGAACGTGATGTATTAAATTGCAAGAGATACCTTTTCAATCGAGCATTTGGTGTTATGATCACTTTTGTGCCTGCCACCTGCGCTTTGCTGCCATAACCTTTAAAGGGTAATTTCAGTGTTTCATCTCATATTACTCACGACTACACGGCGAAACCTCGTTGTAACGAAAACTGGCATCGGTACCATCAGTTAGTTCGTTGTATCCGATATTCGTTGTAAGAGTACAGATGAAAGTGGGCTCTAACAAATCGGTAAACCGAAGGTCGCGGGTGTGATCCCATCCGCGGCGGTCTCATTTCGAAGGAGGCGAAATGCTAGAGGCCCGTGTACTGCATGTGCGATGTCAGTGCACGTTAAAGAACACCAGATGGTCGAAATTTCCGGAGCTCTCCACTACGGCGTCCCTCATAACAATATCGTGGTTTTGGCACGCAAAACCCCAGATGTTGTTATTTTTGTTATTATTATTATTATTATTATTATTATTATTATTATTATTATTATTATTTCAGCAGCCGATTCTGAACTTCCTGAGTGTTAGTGAAAACTTTTATATCGATTGTAAGATTTCTGGACAAGTAGGTGGGGTCCTTAGTTCAGGGCTTCACTGGCCTTTGCGGCTCGCTGAGCTTGCTAGATATTATAATATTTAGGGTTCTACGTGCCAAAACCACGATACAATTATGAGGCACGCCGTATTAGAGGGCTCCGGCAATTTTGACCACCTGTTGTTGTTTAACGGGCGCTGACATCGCACAGTGCTCGGGCCTTCAGTATTTTGCCTCCAAAGAAATGCGACCGCCGCGGCCGGGATCGAACCCACGACCATCGGGTCAGCAGGGGCTTGCTCGAGCAGAGCTAGCTGGCTCTCCCGATGCCTGCTGGCAAGCCAGGTCTCCCGCTGCCCTGTTCGACATGTTGACCTCAAAAGGGGAAATTGGTGTTCTGGGGCCGCGATTCGCATTCCCACGTAATGTATTGTTGAGAACCTTGTTTTATGGGAAAGCTTCACATCGCGCACAGGGCAAAAATGAGACAGTGGAGTGGGAGGACAGCGAATTCGGAGGTCGCAAAATATACGCAATCTGCTTACAAAGGACCAACCATATCGGTGGTGAGTTGGCAGAGAGTCCGCCTCCGATGCGGGAAGCCCTGGGCTCGATTTTGAGTGCCTCATGGCAGCCACCGGTTTTTCTGAAAGGGAGAAAGGTGCTCAGATCTGGTGCTCGGTGTTGTCTCGTCAGTTTAAGTGCACTATACGCTCGTGACTATTTATGACAATGTCCTTGCACCAGCAGATGGGTAGAACGCATCGGGATCGTTGCGACGGTAATTTCGTCCGCTCTATAGTTACATTCAGCACCAGAAGGTGGCGCCATTGACATGGGTGTTCTAAGGGTGTTCTAAAGCCCCTGGGTGTACCGCGTGACCCTAGCTGCCCGTAAGCGTTTACGGACAAAGGCTGATCGGATCCTCAACGCTCTCTCCGAGACCGATACCCAGACGACGAGCGAACTCGGGCGTTGCGCTACGCCGTCAATGCACACATGCACCACGTGACCTTAGTGCTCGCTTCTCTTCGTCTTGTTTGCATTCTCCCTCTGACTCCCGCTTCCGCGGGGCCGACTGATTATGGCTGTCATACATACACGGAAGCAATCCTGCGTAGCAACATCGCGTGTATAGTTTATTATTTAACAGTTTCCAACGCGGAACTGTGCGAATAAACATTATTTGTAAGGAGCCAAGCGCGGTGGGAGGGAACGTGGCTGTTGCCAGCGGTGCGCATCGCGTGAGACCTGTCAGTATAGCGTCAGCTTATGACGAGGCCCTGCACTGTGTAAGCGGGCAGCGCGTTCGAGATTGGTTGTTTGGTTTGCTGTGCACGGGAGTGCTTCGCAAGTGGAAGGCGCTGTGTCTGATTCTAGCAAATGCATGTGGGCGCGTTCTCTGAACGGTCTGTATGGCTAAAATTGTTGCGGAAGTTGAGTGTAAACCTCACTTCGCGAGTTTGAGTCGTGCTAGAGCTGTCACTCCGGCCGCTGTGCATTCCTTCCAGACGATTTGTCTGTTATGTAAACCGAACGCAGGTCTGCCTGGTTTTCCGTCACCGTCATCTCACTCTCCGTGCGCGCGCGCGCGCGCGCACGCACGCACGCACGCACGCACGCACGCACGCACACACACGCACGCACGCACGCACACACACACACACACACACACACACACACACACACACACACACACACACACACACACACACACACACACACTCGCCTGATCCGCATTTCCCTTGCGTGCTAAGTATTGTACGCAGCATCACTCAAGGTGTGCTGTAGAGAATGCGAAAATGTGACACCGGAGACGCGTTACCCGAATACTGTACCGAAAGCAACGGCAAGGCTGCAGAAAAGATAGAATAAAATACGAGGTTTCTACTGGGTATCGTCACAAAATTGTGCGAATCACACGGGAGCTCATTTTTGCTGCAGAAATAAAAAAAAATCTAGGCGTATAACTTCAATGACAAGATTGTCGCAGTGACATGAGAGTGTGAGGGCCAACGGGGTGAGGTCATGGATGAAAGCAATAATAGACATATTTTAGGTGGGTGTGTTTGTCCTTCTTCTTATTCTTCTTTCATCAGTAAACATTGGCAGTTAGCGCCCGTTTGGTGCTCTGTTCTCTGGCATTATATTTGAGCCATTCGGTTACGTTCCCCTCCGCTTCTGTAAACCACCGCAAAGGAGAGAATAAACGGTTGCTCACTTTGGCACGAATTCGAAAGAAAACGCGGTGTTCTTTTTTTTCCTTGCATTCACGGCGGTTGCAGCAGCAGCGAGGCAACAACATCTGGCCACGTTCAAGTAGCAGCGTTGTTGGCACGGCCCTCGTTTGTTTGCACCGTCGGATTTTTCACGGAGCTCAGCGCGTAAGCAGCGGGAGAAAGAAATGGGCCACTAAAACGAGCTAGGCCAGAGTCGTAAACGCGCAGAAAGTTGGAAGAGCCGACTCGCGTGCGAGCCTGCATATGCAGGTTCTTTAAAGCGCACCCGCAGGCATTCAGGCGTCTGCACATTCCGTGAGTGTTGCGGTGGACCCGGAACGAGGTTCTATATAAAAATAGCATACGTTCGTACGTACCACCGACTTTAAAGGGATACTGAACAAAAATTTGAAAAACTGACGAAAACATCGAAATTCTACTCGGAAGACGCCACTGTTCCGATAAACAGAGTTTGTTTCACGTATTTTTGAACAGTTGGCTGTATTTTTGGTGGATTGTCAGCGCGCGGCGGCTGCACGCGAGCGAGAGCCGTGACGTCAGACTCTCCCTGGCGCATGCAGGGAGAGTCTGACGTCACGGCTCCTGTCCTTCTCTTCCTTTTCTCCGCCTCTCCTTTCTTTTCCACTCTCTCCCTTCCACAAAAGCACTGATGCCTTTACCCCAGCCGGGAGCATTGTTCGCTCCCGTACTGGTTCTGGGAAACGTAGTGCGAGCTGAGCGGGTTGTGAAACGCGGGTGACGGCTGGCATTGTTGGGATGCCTGTTTCCGGCGAGTTTCACGTCACATCCTTTAGTTCACGGCGCAGCCGCTAGACGCGGTGGTTTCTGAAAAACTCATTAAATTCATTATTTTCCTCTAGTTTGTGCCTTAAATGAAGGTTGTTTCCATCGATTTCAACCCCCCAATCTTTCAATTTGGCTGGAAATCTTGGCAGCAAAAATTTTGTTCAGTATCCCTTTAAGACAACACTGTCTTGGGCCCGTTGGTGTAAGATTCAGTATGAAAGCAGAAAGAGAAGCAAGCAAAGACAGGGAGGTTAACCAGACGCACGACCGGTTCGCTACCCTGCGTTGGGGAAAGGAATACAGGGGCGAAATGATTAATGGGATAAAAGAGAGGGATAGACAGACTCACGCGCACCCTTGAGAGAGGGTGAGGCGTGGCGAGTGCACGGAATCCTCTGAAAACTATGTGCATCAGCGCTGGGGCATGAAATAATCTAGGCGTTTTTTGGCAGCGGAACTGTTCAAGGTAGACGTAGAATCGTTCTGTTCGTACGCGAAAACTCTGCACAGCTAGGTGAGGATGGAAAGGAGGAGGGTAAATCATAGCATTGTCATGTATAGTATAGTATAGCAAGTGGGTGGGATAGGGAATTGAGGGCCAGGAGAAGGGGAGAGGGTTAAGCATAGCATAGCCATGTATGCATAGTTAGCAATGGGCGGGAAATGGAAGTGAGGGTGAGGAAGAGAGAAAGGAGGAGGGAGAGTATAGCATTGTGTAGCGGAGGCGAGTGGAGGAGGGAGGCGAGTTGGAGGTTGGAGACATGCGGCGGGTCAAACGGAGAGGAGGTTCCTTCAGTGCAAAACCAGGCCCATGTTCGTCAAGGCTTCCCCTTAGCTCCGCTTTACATTGGCCTTTACGACGTTAAGTAAGTTGAAGCCACGCATAATTTTTTTGAAGGCCAAAGCTATATAGGTATCGAACGTGACCTTGAGGAAAAAGCCGGCGTGTAATACAAAAAGTCACGTGACCACCCACGTGGATCGAGGCGCGCGATCTGCACGGTGCAATAGCAACACCTGATGACTTTCGCCGTCGAGTCGTCTTAGTCGCATGCCTAAGGGACCTTGCGAGTTTTGTCCATTACATTTCCGCATGGTCCACGATTAACACGGCATGCCTCCGCCTCCCCGCGCACACGTAATATAGTTTCGAAATCTCGCTTCAGCCTTCCTAAAGCGAGGCGCACGCCATGCGCATACCTCGCTTCTCCCCGTTGGCAGTGATAGCTATTCTCTAACACTTTCGTGCATCGGTGCGGACGTTAAAACGCGTTTCTGGACGAGAGTCAAGATTCCGTGGTTTCCTCGACGTGGTTTGGTTTTAAGGCGATGTTGCCGCGACAGCAGCTAGGTGCCGCAAAGAAGTCTTCAAGAGAGGCGTGGGCTCGCAGCCAGGAAAGTGAAAACAAGCGGACCTACGGTCTTCCAACAACGTGCCGAGTGGCAGCTTTGGTAACTGCGCGCGCGCCCGCTGGATTAATGATTTCGCATAACAAATCGCTATTTGCGTTTCGTAGCTCTAGTGCATGCCTCGACGCGACGTTGCACGTGCGTTATTTATTGCGGCGACAACGCGGTCCAGCTGTCGCTTGCGAAATTCCTTGCGTCAGTTGGGTGTGTGCGATAGTGTCCCACATGTGCTGAACACACGTTTCTTGCGTAACACAACTATTTTATCAATTAGGCAATTTCTTACTGTACCGTTCTCACGAAAAGGGGGCTTTCTGTTGCTTGTTCTTTTTTTTTTTAATGATTATTTTTCCACACTGTCCAGTTTGCGAAATTCTTTGTCCACTGCTGCTGTGCCCCTACATGGTTGCAGTGTATGTTTGTATAAAATGTAACTAAAAAAAGTCGCGCGTTTTCTTATGCGCTCGCCTAAGGCTATCTCGAAGGCGAAGGCCATCATCTTCTCAATCGATCCGTACTCCCATTACAGCAAAACATTTACTCTTGTTTGGGCCGCTCGCGGTTTGGGGGGCGCTGCAAAACAAAATTACACATGAAGACGGTTCGCTGTGCTTGTTGTGCGCTTGTTTCTGTAGAGGTGGAGTGTGAGAACACGTATCTGCACTCTTCATTTTTATATAGAAAACATTCCATGATAAGCCTATCGAACGTTGCTGGAAGCTATGTGCCGCAGACATAAAAAAAAGGGAAGACGTCTGCTTCGTTGCAGCAAACAGTTATTCGTAAATGCTATTTAAAAACAAAGTCTGGACTTATAACAACAGCTATGAGCCACAGCAAAACAAGACACGCTTGGGCAGCAGCAGCAGCAGCAAGCGTGTCTGTCAGACTTAAACCTGTCATCAAAATTGATGACGTGTGCGAATGCACCGGGCGACAGATAAAAGGTCTCGTTTAGGTTTGCCTCAGGGATTCACGCGTCGCTGCCATTTCACGCGCCAGACACTTTTTTTTTTTTTTTTCCCCTTCATAAAGGGTGGGTGGCTCGCTCCTGGCCCCGCATGTTCGGAACGCCTTTCACTGTGATAATTATATTTTTTAACCATCGGCCTCGCGTCATCGACGTCTCCTGTCGGTCTGCGGAGCTTGCGTATACGCTGTCGTCTGCGGTGTGGCGCCGGCGGCGCGACCTTCGCGTCTTGGTCGCCGCGGCGCCGCTTTTCACATGTCTCTCTCTCCCCCCTCCTTGTCGGGGCGCGCGTCATCCTCTGACTCGTTTTATTTGTTTTTCTTTCTTTGCTCTCTTCTTTTGCGGGGCCTGCCTGGTCGCTCCCAACGTGGTCCGGGACCCGCGCGGGCTTATTGACTTCAGGCGAAGTCGTTCCCCAGGGCCGGACAGCCGCGGGTTTCCAACGGGAAAAGTAAACACCGTTGTCGAAGCGGCCGCTGCGTCCTTCGCCGGCTCTCCGGACGGCCTGCCCCTACTGTACGTCGGGAGATTGCCGTCCGCCCTTTGGCGGAGTAAGTTTGAAATGCGTGCGCGGCTGACGTGAAATACAGGGGCTTGTTTATTCCGCATTAAGTTCCCGCGTTACATCTCAAATCGTGGCGCGAGTTTCCGCTAGGCTTTATGGACCGAACTTCCTTGTTGTAAGGTGTGATGAGCGTTAGCATAAGTGATTTTAGGGATGCGGAAGCCGGTGATCGGTGTTCGCCAGCATGTTTCCTGAGCGAGGCGTTTTAAATGTATATCTATTATTACATCTATAATACATGCACCGGCTCTTTCATACATATTAAACAACGCGCTTCGAGTTGTCCCCTAAGAGTGAAACAGCCTGCACCAGTCGTTGATATGTGTACAAGAGCATGCGACCGCAGTGTCCGGGCTACGCGCTGGTGGAGGACAGTGTTGCGTGGCAGGCTTAACGACGTCCGTACCCTTTAACGCGGTTTATTTAGAATAGCAACAAGGTCATGCTCAGGCTGAATCCCTTCAATACGGTACGCAAATACGGTGAGGCAGTACGGTAGCGCTCCTTTCCCGCTCGTTGCGCTTTTGCCGGTCCTATCCCAGTTCCAGTGACAGTGCGTCCCCCCAAACGACAGGTTCCTCGTTAACAATGCGTTGGCTGACAGACAATGAGGCGTGACATCCACACTGTAATTTTTTGAAAAAAGCTCATGTGGTGTTGGGATGCATTCACTGCCAAAAGCACGACTGGGAAAGGAGGAGCGGTACCGCCATACGGTAACGTATTTCCGTAACTTGCTAAAATACTTTGCGTAGAGAACAGCACGCTTGTTTTGTGTGCTAACGAAAAACCTGACCGGTCTCCTGCGCCCTGCAGGGCCGGCGGCGCGCAGCACGTGTTTCCTCCGCGGCGGCACGCGCTGGGGGGGTGAGTGGGGGGCGGGAGCGCGACCGTAAAGAAAATGGCAAAAGAGGCTAATCGATTTTGGCGCCTCTGGCTTAGTGG
Source organism: Rhipicephalus appendiculatus (assembly GCA_030522465.1). Taxonomy (NCBI): domain Eukaryota; kingdom Metazoa; phylum Arthropoda; class Arachnida; order Ixodida; family Ixodidae; genus Rhipicephalus; species Rhipicephalus appendiculatus. The sequence goes on along the minus strand of JALIZH010032922.1, from coordinate 1,124,185 downwards.
GCGTGCTACGCATGCGCGCCGGCTAAAGCCCGGCGCGCGACATCTGTCCGACGAGAGAGCGTTTCTGACGGCGGCGGCGACGAGACGAGCGATCGTGCGTGCGTGCGGGGCGACTGCATACGTACGCACGCTGCTCCTTCTCTCTCCCTCTCTCCTTTCAGCGTGTGCACGCGCGGGCAGCGTCATGGGCGCATGCGCAGTGTCCGCGGGCGGCTTTTATCGCGTCCCTGGATCGCAGGCGGCGGCGCGACGGCGGCGGCGCCGACTCGGGAGAGAAGGAGATTGGGGAGAGCCGGTGGCGCCGGCGAGTTTCGGCGCCAGCCTTCGCTCGTACATCACCGGCGGCGGCGGCGGCGGCCGATGTTTGTTGCTTCCGCCAGCAGCAGCAGCAGGAGCCACCACCACGGCGCGCGGTCGGTCGCTCGGGCTGCCCTCCTGCTAATCATAGAAAACCTTCCTCTTTTCTCTGCGGTGGCGTCTATCGCCGCTTCGCTGTCCGTGGCCGCGCTGCTGCTTAGTTTTTGGGGACGCGGCCGCCGTGCGGCCGACTGTCTGCCCAGCCGTCTGCTGTTGTCACTTTGAGTCTGCGAGAAGCGTCGGCTGCATTTGCAGCGTGTGCACCCTGTCGCGGGCTGCCACCGAGGCAGCAGCTTTTCCTGACCAATTAGGAAGCCCGGCGTCGACGCTTCTTCGGCGAAAGACGTGGCATGTGCGCATGCGTCTCTCGCTCGTCGTCTTGCTTGTGCGTGTGTGCGCGTTAATTGTTTTTGTTGCCTCACGAGCGCGTGACCTTCCTTTTGTGCGCTACTGGTTCGGGGAAACACTACTGAGAAAGATAAAAGCGGCGAGGTCGGTAGCCTTACGCCATCGCGCGGGGAGTTCCGACGGTCCCATGTCCTTTTGAAACTCATACCTGTCGCATGTTGAGAAACAGAGTGACATACAGGAAACATTGCGGCTGTTTTCCGAGTATACATCGGAATCGGTCACAAGTAGACTTGCCGCGGTATTGCTCGCGTTGCGACTGGGCCGACCTTGAGGGGTGCTCGCCGTCTGTCGCCTTGTCATTATGTGGCGGGCCGCCCGGCAAATTAATTTTTGTTCGGTGGCCCAGAACATAATAGTGCCGCGAATTTGATGCGCTCGACGTCGGGCAGTGAAAGCCTTGGCGGGCCGTGCGTTTGAAGTGGAGACGAGAGAGAGAGGACTTGCCAGAGGCCGAAATAATTTTCTTCGGGCACTTCGCTCTCCCGAGCGGTTTTTCACGATGCCGCTGCCTCGCCGCGCTTGTCCGTGACGAATGCGGCCGTGCGTCACGAGGCGCCCTCGGTGCAGCCGGCTGCTCTCTACTCGAGGAGGCCGTCGATGCGAGCTAAGGGAAAAGGCGCCTCTTTCTCTCTACGCTTCTTCCTTCTCGCTCAGTAACCTTTATCGTTGCGTGCTTGGCGGGCATCAACGGCGACAAGGCAGCCACTCTCCCGCCGAACCCTTTGTTTCCTTTGTCAGTCCAGTCCGGTGCGTGCGACGACGTATCGTAATCGCCCAACTCGTATTATTCACGCCTCCTCACCGCGTGTCTCGCTAAAGCAGAGCTGAGCGATAAGGCTGGACTCCGAATCGAGGGATTCGACTTTTCGGTTAAGCCGTAGTAGGGCCCTGTATATCGCTCTACATATCCATATCTGCGCAAACGCTATATGTTCCATACATCGTAAACTCGCATCATCGCGTGAGGCCCGATATTCATAAACCCCGTGATCGCAAGGGATCCTGTATAAAAACTCGTGTATGCTTCCGTTGCAAACCCGCGTCATTGTATGAGAACAGTAGTTAACCGAGCGCATAGCAGTAGTTTTAATGGGTAAACGGCCCGCAATCTCCTAACTAGTAATCACTTAAGTCGCTCTGCTTGTCTCAAAACAAGGTGGATCGTGAAACGTAGACGTAACCAGCCTGCCTTGCCGCAATACGCCAGATGCGCACGTTTCGTCTGTTCCTGTCTCCTGCGTGATTCTCCTTTCTTCGCGTAATTTTATTTTTTCTCAATTATTTTCTTCTTCCCTCGCTGTCCGCTTGCTCTTAAGTGGATGCAGTGCGCAGGTGCGCCGCGTACATACTTGGTAGTGAGAAAAAGCATTGTTACCGCCGGGACGATGGGTCGTTCTATTTATATTTGCATTCTGCATTACTACTGAGTTTGGCCTGTACAGCCTGCGGGAAGCCCCGACCGTTTCGCGGCTGCTAGCGCGGGGTTTTGTCAGGGACAACGTTTGTAGTCGCATCTTCTACCTCAGCCGTACTCGTTTGCACAACTCTCGAAACTCGAGTGTGTGTCTACTCCGTTGACACGAATCCTATACACTGAAGCGTATTGTGTCGCTTCCAGCCGTGCTCTGCCTGCCTTGCCCATTTTGTGTGCGCGTTCGTGGACGGTTTTCGTGCGTTACGAATGCAGTGACCAAGTGAAGTTGCCAAACATGTCGCGCAATACGTTGGATATGTCCGTACCCCACGTCGATCATCCATTTGTCGACCGTAGTGAGGTAAGCGGCTGTGCTAATAATTCACATTTGCTGACGTGGCGCCTTGCGAATCTATCACTCGAACGAATGCATCTCTTGCGTTTCATTTCTTATTCTTCTCTGTCTACATTGTTCGTTTGCCGCATAATTTTATTTACGCGGGTGGATATACTGGTTCACTTGCCAGACAACTATTTGTCTTGAGTTCGGGTGGGATTGGAGTCGGAATATGAAAGGAGTAACCACACGACGTCGCGGATGTTATCGCTTCTTTAGATATATGTCCAGATAATAATACGCACTTGTTCACATTGCTGGCTGTAAAACAATTTGTAGCTACTACGATGGCGTAAGGTGCATACATACTATTGGTTGTTGGCTAAAACTTCGATAAGACGCCACCCCGGTGCAACTATATTCACCGACGTGTCGGCCCCCACTCGGGGGCCTTGTGCGTAATGAAGGCCGGAACGTCGGTAAATATATTTTCACCTTGGTCGGCTCTTTTTTTTTTTCCAACGTCTCAGCCCCACCAGACGAGATTTCGTGAGACCCACGACTTCTATACTATCAGTAGATGGGCACCGATGATAAAAACTAAGCCACGTCGAACTTATATTCAAGACTATAAGTTATCGCTCGTTCGTATGGTGAAGTCGCGACGCGTGAACAATTGCTGAGGTTAAACGTGTCAAAAACCACGATATGATTTTGAGGCACGCTGTACTGTAGTGGGAGACCCTGCATTAATTTCAACCTCCTGGGGTTCTTGAGCATTTCACCCAAATTTATGTAAACGCGTGTTCATTTTATTTCGCCCTCATCGGAATGGGGCCACCGTGGCCGGTAACCGAAGCAGCGCCTTCATTGCTCATGTTCCGAGGTGTCCTCTTTTGCTATTTATCACCTTGCACGCCCATTCGCTGGAGTGAGTATTCGCGGACACGATAAGTGCGGACGTTTATTAATTGTACGGTTGGCATCACCAGGAACAATGCCTAGTTGTTTTAATGCTCGAATTGTTGTTGATGACGTGAGGGGACGCGGCAAAAAAAAAAAAAAAAAGCATTCATGAACGTGCGTCAGACATGCCCCACCTCTTGCTGCCTCGATATCGATTGTAGCGTGCTCACTGAGGCTCTACTCTAAAGCTGCCGTGTACAGCTCGAAGCTCAAGCCCGAAGATTGAGGGACGAATGTTCCGGCGCCAAGGCCCTCTGCTTGTCGGGCGGTTAGAATTACGCTGTCCCCAGGAAACGGGGGGTGAACGATTCTTTTGTCTGAATGGCGGCGAAGGACGTTATTGGCGTCCCAAGTTTTGTTCCAAGACCTTCGGACGCGTCTTCGCCCAACACAGAACCGTACACGCTTTCGTTAAGCGCGAGCGTACATCCCATAGGCGTGCGCACGAAGGGCGGCAGCAAAGTCTGTTGGCTTTAAAAAAACGGGATGGGGGGGGGGGGGGGGGCTGCGATGCCCCCCTCCCCACCCCCCCCTTGAAAGGGAATCCTGCGCATGCCGATGGTACGTCCCGGTTGAAACAACCGCTCTATTTTGATAGTTCTTCGCCGAAAACCTTGGCCGTCGTTATATGCAGGGAATGACAGTCCGGTCATGTATTAGGTTAGATAATTGCGACTTAGGACCTGCTAGAAGCGAAAGTGGCCGACCAACGTGAGACCACGTGCGCAGTATTTGATTGACAAGCTTTGATAATTGGGCACCCGAACCACAATGTATGTGGTCTTACTGCATCTAGACAGACATTGCGGAGCGGAGGAAATGTTGGCGTTAACTTCCCGTACCGACGCGCCGAGTACGTCGGATGCCTCTCTCTCTCCAGGTTTCGTGAGCTTGTACCTGTAGGCGAAGATAAGCTGTCTTCTTGGACGCTTGTGACACACCTGGCGCGTGGTTTTGCTACGTCCTCTGTAACCCAGCTACCAGGCCGTTCTCGCATCGCGCCAAGCTGCGCTCAGAATGACTCCGCGGACTCGTTCCAACTGTGGTGGGGGCAATTCTTTAAAACCGCGCGCCGAGGCATGAGCGCCGGTAGGGACATGGAAATCTGCCGAGAGAAGCCTCCGGCTGGAGCTGTACCGCCGCTGCTACTGTACTGACGTCGCTGAGCCGGAGGCGCGATCAGGGGCAACGCTTTTGGACGCCATCCTCGCAGATGCATTCCTCCCTGTCTGCCCGCATGGAAAGTATTTTTGGCTCGAGCCACCACGACTGCCGTGCGCGGGCGATGTATGAAAACGACGGAAGCGACGTCACTCGGGCCCTGCCGGAGCGAGGAGGTGCCGTCCGTGGGGCGTACATTTTCTTTCTCTCTCTCTCGCTAGTTCCGTGCAGTGTTGGGCAAGCCAGAGGCCGGCAGTCAAAAATGCCAGAGGGGACTCGGTGAAGCACGCTGAATGGCGGGGTCGCAGGTCATTGTTGTCCTTCACAAGTGGCCACCCTCCTAACTGCTTATCGTGACTGGGAGAGGGTGGACTGCTAAACACTTCGTTCTGCCGCATTGAAACCCCGCGCGAATTCAAAGTGTTCGTGAAATTGTGCAGGCATGAGCTTTGCGCGGCTGCCACCAATGTGACCATCGCAGAAACGTTTACCACCCACTCTCCGCTCGTCACAACGAAGTCAGTAGCATGTATGCCGGACCAGGTTTGAGTGGTTGAGAACATATCGTTTAGTATCACAGAAACTTCCTCGATTACTTGTGCTCAGTCTAAGTGGACCTCAACGATATCTCTCTCTGCAGGCAATTCTTGTTACAGTGGTCGAGCGATAAGATTTGCAGCACAGTCGACTTCATGCCCACTGCGCGCGACCAAAGCTAGATAGAGCTTGCAGTCGCGCTTACGCGTCACTTCCCAGGAGTAGTGGTGAATGTTCTTATAACGTCCAGAGCTTCGGAATGCTGGGTGTTGAAAGTAGATCTGTCAATGCGGGGAGGCGATCGGAATGAAAAACTCTGCACGGCACACAGCTCTTGGTTTTTTTGCGCGGTGAAAAAGAATAATTTTTGTCACTCCTAGCGCGAAGTAGTGCGTTTCGAAAAGTGAGACCTGGTCTTTTTAACTACACGTCTTCGTTTGCATCTTCGAGAACTTCGTCGTCGTACTAAGCAATGTTTTAGTTTGTGTTAGCCAAACCAGAAGATGGAAGAAGCAAGTATCTTCGGAGCAACAGCAGCAACAGGCTCGTTTGCGCCGTTCGCTGCGGGGCGGTGTCGCTCCTCTGCTGCTGGCGTCATCTGTCGACGGCGTCGACAAACGTATCCGGAAGTGTGGCAACAACGAGGAAGAGGAGGAAAGGGCCGAGGGGAGGAAGAGGGCTTGGTTGGGCGAGGGAACGGGGACGGCTCTTGTTCTCTCTCCTCGCCCGCGCGCGCTTTCTCGCGTCAACCGGCGCCGTGCCGAGTCTACGTGCAGCGAGTGAGCTCCCCTCTACGCGTGCATCCAGGGGCGCCGCAATGGCGGCCTCGACAGCAGCGGCGTCACTCCTCGTGCGCTGGCGGCGGCGGCGCGACGTCGTTTGAATCTACATCGCTGGCGCCGCTGCGACAGCGTAGTCTTGATTATGCCGACGTCCTCCTGCTGCTGCACAACGCCGTCCGCCGCCATGGAGCGTACCGTGTGCGCTTGCCGCGCGCTGCTCTTGGCCTGGCTGCGCCGGCTCAAGAAGTATCTCCGTCTGTCGAAAGGAATTGTCAAGCGTCTTCGGCCCCTTGTCAACGCGCTGCGCGCGCTTCTACGCCGTCGGTGCAACGCGCTGGCCTCGTTCCTGGCGTCCACAGCAGGTATTTTTCTTTCGTGCCTGGTTCATACTTCTACATGGTGTTCTTGAACGTGAACCGAGTGCCGCATTTGGATACTACTCCAGGAAGACGTCGCGGTTTTCTCTAATAGCACTGTGCGATATCCGTGTTACAATTGTCGGTTGCAATTTGTGCGATAGAAATGACGCTGATGGCACTGTCATGTGTGCCCAATCTTGAGACTCGCTTGCAAGCTGTGTTTTTCTTACGCTGCGCCGACAAGCCGGTGCGGGTGATGCCACTGTTCGCGACTTCGATTGTTAACTGTAGCCGGAGCGATACGAGAAAGGCATCGTCTTGCGCGCTTCTCAGTGTTACTCGGCTGTCATTCTTTCGTGCCTTTGAACCCACGCGTCGTTAATACTCGCCGTCCCGGTGCATCGTGGGGGGACCCGGTAAGGAGCACTGGACTTACGTTCGCACGCTGATTCTTTTAATTTTTGTATCTCTCAAGAAATCTCGGCTATCTGCGCAACTATGCCCGAACCCATCTGTACGGATACGGTTTCGTGGTTACGCTGGCTTTTGCCTCAGAACTCCCGATGTCGGGCTTTCTGCCAGAAACACCTCTTTGGCAGCCGGCAGCCATCCCCCGCGAACATAGATAGGTTGGTATGTGAAATCAGTTCCAGGAAGAGGAGTTTGTTTGGCTGTAAAGGTTGCTTTTTGAGTTGGCGTGATAAGCGAACACGGCAGCCGACTTAGCGATAGCTTGTTATGCCACCTGCTACAAGTGTGCTGAGTCCGTGTCAAGTGGCGCAGCCAGCGTGCAGGCAGCCCCCGTCGCCTTGACGAAAATCGTCTCGCTGTTTTACGATTGTCACCCAAGCCTTTCGTTTCGGAATCGCATTCAAATTCCACCAAGTGTGGTCACTCGTGGCTGTAAAGATAAAATAGTGGTAGTTTTTCCGACATAGCCTACCTTCTATCACACAGCGAGTCTTTCAAGCCCAGGGTATTTTTTTTTTTTTCTTCAAAGGAAAATCGGAGCTTATCTGTCCAACTTTTTCTCGCTGGAAAGCCTTGGCTTAACCAAGGACTTGCTCTTCGCTCGTTGCACGGGGGGCCGGCGCCGCACGGGGAGTCCTTCGCTCGGGCCGGCGTTGCCGCCGCCGCAACGTAGTATTTTCGCTCGATCGTGCCCGCGATATTTTTAAAGGTTTCGCGTCTCGCAATTCTGGGTCGGCTGCGGCAAGCTTCCCCTTGCACTGGTGGTCTATGCTTTTTCTTGCCGCCTGCCGGTCGGCCCCGTTTTTATGTTTTTGATCCTCCTTCCCACCCTGTCTTGACTGGCGGCGGTTGAGTTTGTTGAGCGAGAGGAGGGGGTGCCGTCGCGACGGGGTTGGAGGGGGGAAGGGCCTCGAGGCGCCGTTCGTCTGTTCTGACTGACCGCTGGCTGGTTTTTTTTTCTTCTGCGAGCTCGACCAAATGAAAGGGGGGCCATGGTGCGCGTGCACTTCTTTTGAAACGCACCGACTGGCTACGCTTAGCAGCTGCCTCAGCCCGATGGACGGCGCCATGAGACCGTCCCGTTAGACATTAGGTGGCCGGTATCGGGAGGGGAGAAAAAGAAATGATTGGGGTGTTATTTCGTTTGGTCGTCACACGCGTGCGCGGCAGATGGTAGGGACGTCGAGGCTCATTATGGATTCATTAGAGATACCGAATAGCCGCGACAGCTTTGAAGCAGGAGGGAAAGCTGTCTCAGGGCAATACTTTGTTTCTCATGTTGATTTGAGAAGGTCGTAAGCGTCGTAAACGAATTTCTTACGTGTGCGTGTTTTCTCATTTCCACCGGGTGGTGCCGTGTGTGCGCTTTATGACGCCTTGAAATGTCACGAGAAAAGTACGCAGCGTGCTCGTTTGTTCCGCCTTCCATAAGAAACTGGGGGGATGCAAGTCATCCCACTTTTGCAATTGAGGCAGTGTGCAACGCATCTAAGCAAAATAAGCCGGTACAAACGCACCTACAATTTTTCAGGGCACATATGCTGGCATGTGCGCTCATAAAAATGCACAATTGTTGCGCAGTTGCTGTGTTTTTGTTGTTCTTCTGCGCAAAGCTTCTGTGTATGTTGCATATCCCAGCAATAAACCAGTGGTTGTTAGTTCAGCGCATTCGTCTGTCGTTCACTCACCGTCCCGTGTCCAGCGCTGGTTGTTCACGTCTTAATTGTTCGTACTATCTGAAGATTTGGGGGGTCCGGCATGACTCACGTTGAGGACGAGGTTGAAGTGTGGAGTAGGTTCTTGGCATATATATATATATATATATATACACACACACACGTACACACACACACACACACACACACCCCAAAAAGAAGTCCTTTTGGGGTGATTGAAGATGCTTACTATGCAATACTCGTGGAACCGCAGTCTATATTCTTCTTAAATAGCTTTCTTGTTCTCCATATCCTTCTGCAATGAAGACGGTCACACCACATGCATCCTGTTGGAGATGTGGTTGAAGCCAGGTGTCCCCGAACACATACAGGGGTGATAGGGAAGGGTTGAAAGACAGGCATTCGCTGTAGCCCGGGCAGAATGACGGACACACACCGGAATGGCCGTAAGTTGGCCAGAAGGTGAAAAGCCCCGTCACAAAATGCCCACCCACATTTTTGAAAGGTTTGATGAGTTAGCCGTGAGCATTTACAGTTCGCATAGGAAGTTCCGACTAGGCGTAGCTCAAAGGTTTTTGTCCAGTTTAGTGCCATACGTCGAGTACTGCCCTGTAACCTACTTGCCAGTGAAGTAAGGCTCAAGCAGTTAAGAAAGAAGACAACAGAATCCATGCCACGGGGACTGGGGGGGGAAAGGAGAAGACAATACAGAAGTTAGAAATGGTGACATGAAGAGTGCTGTCTGTATTATGTGTGGTAACTCATGATAATCGCACCATCAAAAAGTGCATCAGCCAGCTTGCTATAACCCAAAATGAAGGCCGTGATTTAATTTGAAGCAGCAAACTGCTTCACTGGACCAGCAAAATATAAAGGGTAGTGCCATTTTCTGGCACAACCCTTTATATTTTGAATTTGTAAGTTGATTAAAGTTAGTTGTCCAGTGTCAGTTTTCAAAATTCCTTTTGCATTAATCTCAAGATCATGCAGTGAATGTGCTCCAATCCAATATACAGCTGCCAAAATACGGGCGCAGGGTAGTGATGCAAAACTATCGGTAAATGGACTATTGATTGTATAAAGAAACTGTCAATAGTACTACTGTCGATAAAAAATCAATATTATTGACAGTGCAATCAAGAGTACCGTCAGGAGTATTACTGCCAATAGTATAATCAATAGTGTTGTGAATAATTAGGCTGCTTTTGGGCAGCGATATTGCCAAATCATTTGCGTTAGCCTACAGTCAGTTGTACTTACTTCACTCAATTTATGAGCAGTCTTTTGGCGAAATAAATAAATTGTTGCCGCAGTCAAAATGCCGGAATATGTCTATAAATAAATTCATCTTTAAAAGTAACTTGTTCCACTTTACAATAAAAGCTTACCTTTTGATGTTTTTATTTTGAAATCTCAAAATGCAATATAAGTTTGAAGCCGCACAGTTCCGCCACATGTAAAGGCTTCCTTTCTGCTAAAGCTGGACAGTTCAGCTTATCATGTGTCTACCAATTATTCTGTTTAAGGTATGCAAGCATGTAAACTTTCTTGCCCTTCACCCCGCTTCTCCTACTCCGCCATATAGTACCACACACTCGGGGAATCGAGTTAATGCTGCAACGATTTCGCGCGGTTGAGTTTATACTATCGACAGAACTATTCAATTTACTATCGATAGTTTCTTTGACCATCGATAGTTCGATACTGACTCAACTAGCGATAGTACTATCGATAGTTCTACATCACTAGCACAGGGCCACTTCAATTTTGGGTCACCAGCTGCTGATAACTTCTTGCGACATTTTGTCCAACCGCAGCATTTCTTGTTTTATGAGTGTTCTTGTTGAAAAGCAATATTTTTTATAAATGCAACATATTCGAATTGACACACCAGTGAAGCGCCACATCTCTTACATTGCCCTTCTCCCTGCCGCAGGCTACTCTGCAACATTGGACTGCCCCTCCGGTACAGCGGTGGAGCCCAGTGGCGAGGACGAGCCATGGTGCCGCATCGCCTACTGGGAACTAAGCAACCGCGTGGGAGACCTGTACCAGGTGCGGAGGCCGTGCCTGCACATCACCTTCGACGAAAGCCCTGCCTCCTTATCGTCATCGAACGAAGAGGCACTTCGGCTGCACTCACTGGCGGCACACTCTTCTTCCTCCGAGCCAAACAGGGAGGCCGTGGCCCGAACGCGAGCCAAGATCGGCCAGGGGCTGACCCTGTCGTACGATCACGAGGGCGTCTGGGTCTACAATCGTTCCGAGCATGCCGTGTTTGTGGCGTCTCCGACGCTCGACGCGCCCCAGGTTCGCAACCTCACAGTATTCAAGGTGCTGCCCGGCATCTCACAGTTGGTCTTCAGCTGGAAACAGGCACGCCTCCACAGCAGCTTCCCGCCGGTGCCGTGGGACGGCCCGCACGCATCCAACGTGGCGCGCATCTCCTTCGTCAAGGGCTGGGGTCCCAAGTATGCGCGCCAGATCGTCACCGCACTGCCCTGCTCCCTCGAACTCTTTTTCCGCACCACGCCGCCACCACCCAGGTGATGAGGGGACTTGAAAGAAACAGGACTCGATTTTCTTTAGTCAGCACCAGCTGGACGTGAGACAGCCTCGGATGTGAGAAAAACCCGAGTTGACTGCGGTAGTCGCGGGTTGCAGGCCCGCCTGACTTTGCCTTTTAAAACATTCTCGCACTGCCCCCCCCCCCCCCCTTCCCCATGCTTGTGTCGGCCAGACACGACGTGGCTACATCCCGTCGCTATGAAGGCGGCGAGGACGTGTTCGTCTCGGGGGCCGGGAGTGAGGGCCCGCTAGGGAGAGGCTTTTTTTTGTGTGGTCCGAAGAAGGAGCAGGCAGGCGGAAAAGAAAGCTTTCTGGTTATGTGTGTGTGTGAGATGTTTCTCGGGTGGGCAAGAGTGGCACTGCTTTATTCAATTTGCTTTGCTGCTCCCCGACCATTCAGCTGTAAACAACTGCCTTGAAGACGAGGCCCTGCCATTGCACCAACACACAAAGAACGAGAGTGTTCCTACAGGTTTTTGGCAGGTCATGTTATCTTTCTTCGCAGCTGTTCTGGTTGTGTTTGGCAATTGGACTTGCCCCTATGCCTGAGATTGATGTTCCCCCCTTAAGCGCGCTTGTTACAAAAACCATGTGTTGTTGGTAGATAGGGTAATTGTTTTGCTATCATCAGTCATGCAGAAAGGAGTCATTAAAGCATTCAAAGCACACTGGTCCCATTCCTCTAGTGTGCTTAACTAAAAGTGAATCTTTATCTACACTAAGCAACGCTTTTGTCAACAGGGGCACGCTTTGTAGTCATTGTCATTTAACAACTATTACCAAAACATAAATGTACAGTTTCGTTAGTGTCAAGCATCAAAGCCTTATTTCTGGGGGTTTAAAACGGAAACATTACGCAGGGCATGGGCTAATTTTGCATAAATGCTGTCTTATTAAATGTCATTGAGCACCGCAAAAATGAACTGTTGTCCACTTTTAAGTGCTGCTAGGTTCATTATGAGCTGCTCTGTCGTAGAGTCCATTATTGCATGTGATGTAAATCTTTTAATTTGCTGTTGTACATGCCAACTTGTGTAGTGCAAGATCTTAAGTGTAGTGCATTTCAAAATCGACTTTTTGTTACCTTTGACCTCCCGGAAAATTGTGCCTTATTTTCTTCTAAGCACACATTTTTTGCCAGTTTAGCTAGTAGTGGAGTATACATAGCATATGCACCTAAAGATATATATTCAAAAAAAACAAATGTAATGTTATAGTGAATGCATAAATTGTGGCTGCGTTTGCCAACAAGCCTATTTTCACATCTCGAAAAGCTAGTGCAGTTAGCTTGTGTGCCGCCCCAGTTTAGTAGCAAGAGCAAAAATTGTTCATGCTGTTATTTTGTGTGCACATTCTGAATAACATGCTGGAATTGTTTGTGCATTCACGTAGTTCTTCAAACAGGAGGTTAAACTAACACTCATGTATTCAATTTGAACATTCATTTCAAGGCACTGAAGTGGTTCTTAATGGTGGTGCAAAACCCACGTAAGCATTTCTAAATTTACTAAGTTTTCATTACAGCTATTGTAAGCCACATTTGTCATGGCGAGAACTGAAGCCGTCTGCGCATATCATTTGGCTGTTCTTCTATCAAGTGGATGATGACCTTTCACATTGCTTATGTGAAGACTTCAATCACTGGCATGATCGAACTCTTCGGACCTTGTCCGGGCAAGGTTTATTGCAATATTTATTACCCCGATCTTTACAATATTGCCGAACTTGGCAGCATTCTACACCAGAAGGGTTTGGCTGTACGTTTTGTCAAGTTATGTGCTTGAGCATCATTAAGGGCCACTTCAGTTTTTTTGAGAAAAGCACTGGAACAATATTCTGAGTGGCTTAACACGTTCTCGGTGTAAAGTTTGAAACATGATAAAGAGGCAGGAGAGCGCCAACTACCAACTGTTTAATGACTCAGAGGTTGTTGGTTGATATGCAAAATGTGCCAGACCTGCGCTGTAAGCTTACACCGGTGTCCCCCCATCTCCCCCTTCGTTAGCTGATGTGGTCAAGGTGCTTGCTACGATGAATGCAACTCTCGGGGGGGGTGTAGTCTATAATAACCGGTGTTGAAAATTGTGCAACGAGTGTCGACAGAAGAATCTTGTGAGGCAGGCAGAAAGGGTGCAGCCAGTTGCCCCATCATGTGTGGCCTATATGTGTGTGCTGGTGGTTAACATGCCTCGGTGGAGATCCAGTTGTGAGGTGTTTACATTGATGACTGAAGGCACCTATGCCACTCTCGTAAACATCCCTGTTGTCCGTTTTTTAAGAGAGGAGGGCCCACCTGCAGGTTCCCAGAGTTGAACCCTTTGTTGTTGTTGTGGAGTGCGAAAGGTACTAATTTGCCTCAAGCAGCTTCTTTCTTCGTGCAAGTCAGCTTATTTATTATTGTGGTTCCCGCTGAGTAGGGAAGAAAGAACTGCCTGCTATGCCTTTATATATATAAATATACATATATATATAAAATATATATGCTTGTGATGTGTGTCCCCAACACAGCCTCCTCTCCCCATTTTATGCCTGCTCTCATTTCTTTAAAAGCCTCTCCTGAAAGGAAAAGAACAGAGTACAAATCGTTTGTTGCATTCTCTCTCTCGGGTGTGTCTGTATCTGCTTCGCTGCAACTCAAGTTTTTTTTTGGTTTTTTTTTTCCAAGCAGCTGCGTGTTGAGCACTGTGGACACTGTGTAGTGTGTTAAATTTGTTGAAGGCCCTCGCTGTTTACAGTAGCAAGTTATTTTTAATTATTATTGTGGTAAGCATGAAGAATGGAGTTACTTAAATTAGATGTGCGTTGTTTGAGTCATCTTCATCCTTCAGTCTCTCTAACTGGCCACTTGCGTTCATTCTTCTCACAAACTGGTGCCCAGCATGAGAGATCTAAGCTTGTTAAGGAACAGATATCCACTTTCTGAAAGCTTCACGTTGCCCTTGCATTTCCTTTATACTCGTTTTTTAGGTCATGTCTTCACAATAACTGTACTTTTGGCACAGCATATTCTTTATGTCCAGGATGTGCACTTGGATGTCCCAACGTTTGTTGCCTTGTGCACTTGCTCTCTACACACTCTGCAAAGTCATACCTTGTGTTTCGGTGAAGGCTCTTTATTCATTTCATAGGTTCATTTGCGGAAGCTTTGATTGCATCTACTGTTCCTTTGAAGGGTCAAGATGGGTATTTAACTTTCCTTAGTCACTCTTACCACTGTTCACTTGTAGTTGACGTTCCTCCGAGCTTTGACCATCAGCTTTGCTTACCTGTTTAGTGCTACTTTGTGAGAGTAGCCTAATACATCTTGCACACTGTTTTCAAAACTAAATCGCTCGCTACTATCTGTGTTGCTGTATAAGAAATTGCTTGCTTTGAACCTCCACTGGATGGCCTAAAGGAAGGTGCATCTGTTGCCTTAGGCCAGTCTATGGATAACTTGCTTCGAAGCATGTACGAATGTTCCCGAGTGGCCCAGATGGATGGTGCTCACAGCATCTTTTGAGACTGTGCAAGAAAGGGCGTTTGTGAAATGCATCCAACTTATGCGCATTTCCCGTCGCGTTTCACAGTGATCGCTATGCTTCCTCACTTCTCGCCACCTTTTCCTTCTGAAGTGTCTCGACCAAGCCCACTTGGCATTCTTTGTGTAGGGATGTGATGTGCCTTTTTATTGTTTCCTCTGGCATCCTGTAGGAGCTTGCTTCCTTTTCGTCAGCTTGAGGGCATGATTGCATGTTGCTAGAAAAAGTCATCCTCTAGAACCATGTATTCTGGATTGCCAGCCAGATACACCTCCTTCTTCCTCACCACGCATGCATGCAGCTCATGTCTTCCACACGGGGCAAAGCCCCCCCCCCCCTTTCCGACTGGTCGTGTCACTTTCCTTCGTCATTGTCCTCTCGCCTTTTTCACACCTGCGCTGCCACGTGGCCTCTGTGTGTAACCTTTCCCATTTGTATCGGCTTTCTACAAAGGCATTGCTGCAAGCTAGGACATTGAGCAGACGCTGCACTGTGCTCCCTATTGGGCTGCAGAAATTAGGCGTCTCTTTCTTCTTCTAACCACCACCACCACCACATTGAGCTTCTACGAACACTTTACTCACTGAGTCTCGCCGCTACATTGGGGCTTGTGTCTTTTCCGGGTTTGTAGCATTCCCGTCGACTCGGGGATGTCTTAATTTGTGTACCCACCGAACACGATGTTGGGAAAGCTTTCCACTTGTAAACGGAATTGTGTGGTCATTCTGACACATTTCTTGACCGTGGAACACCGCACCACACTCTTGCGAAGGAGATAGAATATTTGTGGTTCTGTGTTCCCTGCACACCTTCGCTCCATTTCTTTTCTTTTGGGTAGCCTAGTAGGACTTGTGAGTTTAAACAGGGTTGGGCTGGACAGCCATTTTCGGACACCTTGTCATGTTGCACTCTCCTTTCTTTTTTTCACCTCCTCCTCCATCTTGTCTTGTCTGTTGTCCACTCTTTCGTCTCGTTGTCTCTGCTGATGAAAGAACACATATAAAGTGCCAAAAGCTGTAGTAGTAACTTTGTTGTTTGCGTCTCTGTTAGGGCTCAGGTTTGGGGGGGTGTGAAAAAAAAAGCGGGAATAACTGAAAATGCTACGGCATGTTTTGTTGTGCGCGGATGAAAAAATGTTGCTATCACATCTGTCGCCACGGCCATGGCTTGGTTAGCAGGCCAAGGCTTTAGTGCCTCGCTGCATCTCACTCCTGTGTGTTGCGTGCTAAGGAAAAAAAAAAAAACTTGTGAACGTTTTCAAAGAAAGTGCGTTCTTGTCGGGTGTGCACACGCTAATCACTCCAAAAAGAGAACTATTCCATCCACACTTTGGTAACAGATTATATAAATATATATACATATATATATAAAGATATATGATGGATGTGTGAACATGCTGTTAAGCAGCTATAGAAGCTAGGCGAAGCCTGCAGAAAGTAAGTGCCTGGTCGGTTGGGGAAAAAAAAAATTGCGTGTGTATAGATAAACTTTTCTAGTTCGGTAGTCTTCTATCCCCACAGATGAGACTAATGGCTTCGTGCTGCCCTTTCGTACACTTTCTTTTTTTCTTCAGGCGCATGTGGCGATGCCTGTGTCTGAGAAGCATGTGAGAAAAATATTTCTACGCGTGGTATGGAAGTGACAATCCAATACCATTCTGCCTGCCTCAATGCCTTACGAATACTGTGAAATAGAAGCGAATGTGCGAAAAATGAAGCTGTGCGTGTATGTGTATGTGTGTGCGTGCATGTGTGTTTTAATAAGTTTGCTCAAGCGTCCTAGACTGTGCTGTGTATCAGTTTCTTGTTTCATCGTTTTCTGGAGTGTGAAGGCACGATGAGAATGACTTAATGAAAGCTTTTCCTTTTTTTTTCTCATGCATTTTTGTACATATGTAAAGTGTAAATACTGCTTTTTTTTTTTTCTAGTAGGATTTTTTTTTTTCCCTTGTGACCGGTTCCGCTGTCAAACGCGTGGCTTTGTACAAATTCTGTCAGAAGTGTACAAAATGAAAAAGATACTTTCTACTGTAATAAAGGTACAGGTATCCTAAGTCTCTTGTTTCAGAACATTTTTTCCATGCAATGGTTGTTGCCTGTGTCGCCGTGGCCCTCCTATCAAATACTGTCTCGCGGTGAAAGTAAAGAATTGGGGCCCGGCACCCACTCGCAACAGCTAATTCAACAATTCTCAGACCACACACAAGTCCGAGGGACGTCCCAAAAATGTGCAAACATCTCTCATCCAAACATCCAGGTTCGTCCATATGTCATCCTACGGATATAAGCATCAGGATCATCCTGAAAAAATACGCTCTTGATGGGATGAAATAGTGCGCACCTGCATTTTTGTATGCACCGTCATTCCATTAAGTGCCCAAACGTTAGCATTCGTGATGTTAATTTCTCTTCGTAATTAACAGAAACTTCAAGTATACATAATTCTTATGGTGCCTATTTGGTGGAAAACACCTCTTCAACTTAAAGGGACACTAAAGTGAAACAATGAATTGGTTTCAATTGATAAGTCGTACTCTGAAGGCACTAACCTCGTTAATTACACCATTATAGGCATACTAATAGAGCAGGAAATCAAGGTCTACGTTTCGTTTTTAAATTTCGCGCTGAATTCTGCGCGTGACGTCACTGATTACAAAGTGAACTTTTCGTATTTGAGAGACGGCTCTACGGAATTCAATGAAACTCGGTATGTTAAATCTCTGGCCCCCCTTGGAGGATAATGTACCTAATTTTTACCGATTAGGAACTACGTAGGCCCTAGTAGACGCCTTCAAAATCTGTGACGTCACGGCTATCGGTGCGGGAAATTGCAAGGTGGCGTCGCCACCCACATTTTGTTTTTGCGCATTTTCTCGCTTACCAAGCGTAATTTCTCGGCAAGCATGGTGACCTTGATATTGTGAAATAGTACTTATACGAGAAAAATCGGTTTTCTGTTTAGTGTCCCTTTAAACTCAACATCGTCACTAACGTGAAAGTATCTCGCAGTGGGGGGAAGTTACTTCCTTACTGCGAGATTATAGTTAAAAGAAAAATGAAACTGAGGAACAGCCTCGCGTATTGGCTTGAGAGTATGACAAAGAACCAACATTTCTAGGAGATTAAGATGGGCTTTACGACCACTACCTGCCGGCGAAGTGAATCGGGCTCCTCTTTAGAACTCGTCCAAGGCACTCTGACCATAATCAATCAAACTCGATCATCACAAATCAATCAGTTTGGAAGATAGCAGAATGGTCAATCGACTTAAAAATATCACCTTATCTCACTACATACGGAAAAGCTGACGCGAAAGATTCCTTAAATTACGAGCATAGGCGTGCGCAGGGCTCCCCATTAGGGGGGGGGGGGGGGGGTGCAGGACTAGAGTTACTGTATATGCTTAAAGGTAGCATATACAGTAACTCTATGCAGGACTTCATCGCAGCGCCCCCGTGCAGTCTCCCATTCGTAGAGCCCAGAAGACAACGTGCTTCATAATGGATGAAAAAAAATGAAAATTAAGTGATGACTTTCTTCTCACAATGGCCTGCCTTCGGTCCCTAGCTGGCTTTCCTGTAGTGAAGACGGGAAGTATAGACCTATTCCATGTTTGTAAGCAGCGGTATAGGCGCCGTCGACATACTGAGGCGCTTGGTAGCGACGTCGCGGCGCGCAGGCTCAGCCCAGCCCAAAGCTCACCACCGCCCTCTATGATGACGTGACAACTGGCACAGCAGCTGCAAAGCTGCCTCCGAGCACAGCGCGTCGGGGAGCCTCTCGCGTAACGTTGCAGGCTCCCCGAAGATAAATTTTTGACGATATATCGTCAAAAATCTGCGTGGCAGTAACCCTGCTCTTTGAACAGTGACGTGATTGCTCCGACTGAGTAAACGTATGTGCGGCAGACTTTGTGCCCCCCCCCCCCCCCTAGGTGATTAGGGGGGAGGGATTGCTCCCCTTTCCTCCCTCGTGCGCACGCCAGGGGCAGACGTCGTGCGCCCCCCCTCCCTTAAGGTGATCGGGGGGGGGGGGGGGTGCCTCCCACGTGCGCACGCTTATATGATTACAAGAATGTCGCCTTAATAGTAATAACAGAGTACATACTCAAGGTACTGCAGAAGACGCGTGAACCTTGCATGGAAAACGAGAGCGATAGCCACAGAGCAAGCAGTATTGAGAGAAGGATGTATTACGAGCTGCAAAGCTGTGAAGCATACCAAAAGCCTATGTCTCTATTTCTGTTTTATCGATCGCAGCGAGGCTCCCGCATCCGTTCACCACTATTCACCACTACAAGCAGAGGCGTGCGCAGGGTTCCGCAACAATGGGGAGGGGGATTATTAACCCCCCCCCCCCCCCGCCTTACTGCCCTAATTGGAAGGGGTCGGAAACAAGCTTTTCAATGGATGCAAAAATAAAAGTTAGGCAGTGACGTGCTGCAATATACGCAAATTTGCGTCCTGAGGAAGTAAGATCTACAGAGAGCCGGAGGCCCCGCAATATCAAGTTGCTGGCTCCCATAGGCGTGCGTACGGTGGTGTGGGGGGGGGTAGGGGGGGGCACCCCCACTAGTCACCTGAGATGGAGGGGGGGGGGGGGGCAAAGTCTGCCCCATACATTGACTTAGTAGGGGGTGCTGCGACGAACCCCCCCCCCCCCCCTCTAGGGGAACCCTGCGCACGCCTATGGCGGCTCCGGCCACGATGGGACCGGCAGTGAAGTCCCGCCGTGATGTCGTGGGCCCTCTGTACATGTCCATAACCTTGCATACTGAACAATGAGTCAGGACAGGTGTCCGACGAAGTAAAGAAATTAATGGGATTGACTTGACGCCCTCCCTAGATGATTAGGAGAGCCTCCCCCCCCCCCCCCCCCCCCTGAATCCTCTGTACGGACGTTTGTGATGCCAGACGTAAAGCGTCAATGACAGAACACTATAGCCTCTTTCTTTGAGAAAGGCGCGAGAAATGGACCAACACAAGCAACCTGTACCGTAAAATCCCGAGCAAGCGCCCCTATCCAAATAAGCGCCCCCTTCTACTTTTCGGGACCCTTGAAATATGCGCCAATGACAGAGCGAACACCCCCTTCTCTACAACAATTTTTTCAACCTGTTACGCTACAGAATCCTACAGCAGTGGTTGCCCAAGTTCTTAGAGTCGTTAGGTGTGCGTTCGATTTCTTAGTACTTTTGCAGCGTGCTGCCTCGGGTTTGCGTTCCGAGTTGACACAAATTGTCGGAACATTTGAAGAACGTCTTTCCTCCCTTGTCATAACACATGAAATTTCGCACGAGGATTCCCTCCGGCTCATTAAATATGGTAAATGCATGTGTATTCACTAAAGCATTTCATTAGAAGCACAGGTCTGCATTCTTCTCAGAGGCTCTTCGGCCGCCATCTTGAATTTTGATCCGCGACTCAGCGAGGCCCCCCCCCCCCCCTCCAAATCTTGCCTGATTATCTTTTACCGTATAGGGAGGCGGCACTTGGTCGGGATTTTACGGTATACTGCTGCACGAACAGCGTTTATGTGCAGCACTTTGCGGTTGGCGGAACACGGCTGACACCCGCAAAATTTACATTGCATTTGAATCACTGCGGAGTCATGCTCGCACGTATTTAATTGCCGTTGAGGCAAAGTACAAGGTGAAATGCAGTGGCTGCAGACTCACACGGGATGTTTTATTTTTCTTGGCTTTCAAATAAGCCGTCAAAAGTATCACGCACTAACATGCGGCAAGGTACCACATGCGTTATGCCGTACATATTCTCATATCACCCTCCCACTATATCGATTTTATTTCCTTTATTACGTTATTTATTTATTCAGTTTTTCTGCTAAATGTATATATGTCGCTAGTGTATTCAGCTACAGGACAGTTAATGGCATGACGCAACTCGGGCGGCCCGCCCGGAAGACGAAGATTGCGAAAGGCCGCCGAGCTATGCCCGTAAATAAATAGACACACTTTGATGCGCGGGAGGCTTGCAAAACGCCGCACCGCCAGAGAGACAACACAACTTTCACGCTTCGTACAAAGCGCCGGAGGCGCGCAAGCTCTCTTTTCTAGTACGTGGCTGATGAAAAACGTCCCGGTAATACGGTGCCACATTTTTTATATATATATATATTTTTTTAGTGCAGTTGTTATCCGCCGGCTCGAGCCTGTTGTTCAATGAAACACGAGGCGCCAGCGACGTCGCTGAACAGCAAATGTGTCACATGCATTGCTCAACGGCGGGTCTCACTATAGAGCGCGTTGCAGCAAACCTGTGCGAATGCGTTCATGCTTGAGCCACTTCACTGGTGACAATCCGGAAATAAAGATTTAATATAACGCTTCCGCTTTACATATACATCTGCAGATGTATACCGCGGGTGGCGTATATGTGTAAAAACTTTGCAGCCTGTATCACCAAGCCTTTTGTCCTAGGGCGCATATGCCGATGGACATAGGCGTGCGCAGGGTTCCCCTTCAAAGGGGGGGCGGGGGGGGGGGCAAGGTTCATCGCAGCGCCCCCCCCCCCTCCCTATTAAGTCAATGTATGGGGATGACTTTGCGCCCCCCCTCTCTTAGGTGACTAGGGGGGGGCGGCCGCCCCCCTCTGCCCCCCCTCGTGCGCACGCCTATGCCGATGGACAATTCCTGCGCACCTACACATATTAATTATTTTTCCCACATGTACGTCCCTACCAGCGGCAAGTTGTCTTTTCGTCCAACTTGAATTTCTCCAAATTTATGTCATAATTTCCACATTACGGTTAAAAGACTAGAAATAAAATGCTTTCCTTGGCTTCGTTGTTTGTTGTGGTGGCTGGGAACAGGCCAGGCAAAGAAGGAGCGGCAGTTCCCCTCTCTCCCAACCGGTTCTCCTCCCGCCTACTCAGCTCCCTCACCACGCGGGGAAGTGAAAGGCGAGGGGAGTGAAGAGAAAAGAATAAAAAAGTCGGTGCAGAACTGGGATTCACACTGTCCAGTTGTTTTTCCTTACCGCACGTACTTGCGGCCCAACAAGGTTATGTACGACAAAGAAAACGAGCCCTTGATCAATTCCGCTTCCTTCGTTCATGGACATACATACATATACATGTATACATACAAACAACCCATGAGCTTTTGGTGGTCCCCTTGTGCAATGCGGCCCTCCCCTCCGAGCGAAGGGAGGCTGTATGCGCTGAACACCAGTCCACGGTGCCTGTGCCCGCACGTATAGAAGCCGTAAATTCATTAAATTTAGACACATTATATGTAGCCTATAGTGTTGTTCATATATGCTGATAAGCACGACTTCTGGCATAAATCCAGAAAAATCACAAGGGGGGACAAATATCTTGCCATGGCGGCCATTATCGCTTTCATAAATGTTGCTTTTATTTTTAATTACATAAAAATTAAAATAGTGCCTTGGAAAAAAAAAGAATAGCGAGCGTGGGCCTCAGCATCACGTCAGGGAACTCATCAGTGGCGTAGCCAGCAATAGGGGGGTTCAAACCCCCCCCCCCCCCGACATTTTTCAGTTTTGCTTGCGTATATATGCACGCACACATACAAACGCACGCACGAACATACATAAAGTATGGTTGAACCCCCCCCCCCCCCCCCCCCGAAAAAAATTTCTGGCTACGCTACTGGAACTCATCATAAGAGCACTGAGCAGCCAGTAGTAGAAGGGTACGCTGAGTTTCTAAGTGTGGCTCGTAAGTGTGCTGTAGCAAATTCTGGGTAATATATCACTCGGGTTAAACCATCAAGCGAAAATACCCGCACTTCTTCGTTATAACGTGCAAAGGTAAGCCTACAGCTTTTCTTTAACTTCAGCTCCGTTCCCCAGCGTGTTTACCGGTTAGAAACAGCCTCCCACGATAACTTGCTTGTAAAACATGTTTGTGTCCTCCGGTGATTGGAAAAAAAAATAATGATAACATAGTCATAGCCCAGCTGTCGGATTCACTTCATCGTCAATGGCTTCCGCCAAGACGTCGAAATAAATAATTAATGCTAGGTAATCAGTGATTCTTCATTTACTCTGCATACTAAAGCCAAGCACAATAAACATTTCCAGCGCGTCAGAAGTAACCCGTAACATTTCAGAAAGCTCGAGCTCCGTAGTGCCTTTTGAAACGGAAAGCCGCTTTCACTGCAGTGCTTCGTTTCTGCTCCATGGAAGGGCTTCAGATTTCAGAGTTGGTATTACGGAGAGTGCGCTATATTTAACTGCCAAACAATTCGCGTATGATGCGAGAAAGCTTAATCTCCAGGGGAGGGACACTTTCAAGGCAAGTGTAACCCCCCCAGCCTGAACACAATGAGGATCCGGACACCCCTGAGCGGCTGAGCCCCCCATGATTTACGCCACTAAGCACGACTTTATTCCTTGTGTAAATTGTGAAGACTACATGTTCGCAATCTCGGTCATGAGTAACGGAGCCACAAACGTTGCCATCCCTCGCAATTACATCGACACGAAGGGAAAAAAAAAAAAGCTATCGCTTCTTTCTTTACAAGGTCCCTTATGCATTCACCTAAGACGACTGGATGGTGAAAACCATCATAAGTAGTTTCCTTCTGAATCGATGTACTTAATTGTTCCTGCTCCACCACCCTCCGAAAGCTTATTTGTGCTCCTGATGTGGTTCTGCATTGCTACTGGCGCTTTTTGGCCATCACATGGCCCTTGCGCCAATAAACACCATATCATCATCATCATGGTTCTGCATTGCCTCCAGGATCGGAGGTGCCTCATCCTGCTTTTGCACTGCCTCCGTGATCGGCCCACCATTGATCAAGGTACGATGTCCTGATGACGT
The DNA here is from genome assembly GCA_030522465.1 of Rhipicephalus appendiculatus. Taxonomy (NCBI): domain Eukaryota; kingdom Metazoa; phylum Arthropoda; class Arachnida; order Ixodida; family Ixodidae; genus Rhipicephalus; species Rhipicephalus appendiculatus. Next base: position 1,100,812 of record JALIZH010032922.1, on the reverse strand, counting down.
CATCATGTGACGTGACGTCACGTGACTTCACTGTGAGTCATGATGACGTCATAATGACGTCGCAAATTTTGGCGATCTGTGGCGTCATGATGGCGTAATTTGGTGACGTCATCTCGTGATGATTTTTTTTTTGCACCACTCGTGTTGACGCCGACGCGGGACGCCGGTCGATTTACGCGTTTGACGAGGCATCTAAGAATTTCGCCTTAATAAAAAAAAAATCTATTTATGGACACCGTGCCTGGTCGAACCAACCTCGATTGAAGGAGTCTGCTTTCTCTTCCACGCCCAGTGGCCTCGCTTTGCGAGCTCGACTCATCGCGTTCGTATGTTCATACTACGCGTTGGTCTGGCACTGAAATGTACATGGCTTAAGTAAGTAGTCCCGAGGATTACGATAAGGGAGTCTAGATATAAAGGTAAAATAAAACGAAAGAAAACAAATCGGTGAGCGATGGCGCTTTCGCAACTAAACAGGTTTACTCAACTAGCTGCCACCGCACCACGTTCACTACAAGTGCTCGCCGATCCGCGTAACTCGTGCAGGGAGTTGTCATGGCCTCCTTGATTCCCCTACTGACGGCTTTATTTTATTTTGTGACTGCCTAAATTCACGCTAGGCATTTCGAACGCTCGACTATGCAACATTTCAACGAAGGCGCCCTGGATGCCGCGATAATCCCCTCTAGGCTGTTGCAAATACGTGCAGCAGGCCCGTAGCCAGAAATTTTTTTCGGGGGGGGGGGGGGGCACCTGCTGAAAACTTCGAAAACCCCCTATTTTCATTGTTTATTCTCGGTAAAACACCCCCCTTCCACCGGAATTCCGGGAGGGGGGGGACTAGCCCCCTTCCCCTGGCTACGGGCCTGACGTGCACCCCTCCCAAAATGCACTAGGGAGGCAGAGACGTCAGCGTGCGTCAACCTTTGTATTCCAGTGCAACAGTCCGTAAAGGAGGCGCTCCCTCTCTCCGTTGAAAATGACCATAGGTGTGCCACTACCGCAGGATGGAAAAGCGCACGTTTCCATCCAGCGACCATGGGCGTGCTCAGGGTTCTCCACAGAGGGGGGGGAGGAGCAAGTACTACCGCAGCCCCCCCCCTCTGTTGGTCGAGTCCGAAGAAGAAAAGAAAGAGAAAGAAAAACGAGCTCCGCAATGAATGCAAAAATGAAAAGGAAGCGATGATGTGTTTCTCACGAAGTCCTGCCATAGTAAAAAGGCGGGAAGTAAACGGATCTTTCAAGTCCTTGGTCGCCATTATCGTTAAAAAAAAAAAAGGAAAAAAAAGAAAAGAAAACGAAAACAATCATGCGCCCTGAAGCAGTGAATTAAAAAGTGACGTGAAAGGTCCGACTGAGAAAGGTATATGAGGCTGAATTGCCCCCCCCCCCCTTTTCGATGATTGGGGGGTGGGGGGGGTTCTTCCCCCCCTCCCCTCTTCAGTTGCACGCCTAACGAAATGTGTATATGTCCGGTGCAATTCCTTCGCTATATATAGCAAGGCCTTTCCGAATGCTTCGCTACATCCGAACTGCAACGCATGTTATTTGACGCTGCGACCGCCTGTGACGACGCACCGGCGCCTGACTGCGACCTCCATCGCCGACGCCCTACGTGCGTTATTGCTGACCGATTTACATTTGATCCGCATGAACATCGTAACTGAATTCCGTTTCACTCTGAAATGCTGATCCGTGCAGTTGTCACATCAGTTTGTACGCAGGATGGACGGCGCTTGTAAACGCGGAGCAAGGCATAGCGCGTACCGGCGGCGGCCACTGATATAGGCCCTCTTCTTTGACGCCGCTCGTAATCTCTCACTGGCCAGAAACAGATACCGCATCCGTCCTTTGTTCGGTTGGCTGGGAGGTATTCGGAACTAGCATCGGCGCCTCCCGGGACAGTGACTGCCCTGTTTCTGTGCCTTTTTCTTTCTTTTTTTTTCTTTGGCCTCGCACGCCTCTTGTGAAGGTGCAAACACGCTCGCGAGACGTCGAGGCCTTCAAGCTGGCCGGTCAGATCCGCCAGACTAGGATGAGTTCTTATAGCCTCCGGTCGGCGTGTTTTGCGCTTGCTATATCGCTGCCGTAAGAAGTCCCGAATGAGTCGCTTTCATCAGCGTTATCGCGCACGCTTTTCCATCGTTTTAGTCAAGGATGAAGAGGTCGCATGGCTTGATAACGAGTGGCGCTTCAAAAAGCGAATGAAAAATGTACATAAAAAAAAAAAAAATGTCTGAGAAGATTGAAATGAGAACCATGCCTAGTCGCCAACTGCTAGCTGCTAGGTCCGCTTTGACTCTTGCACACGCCGCGAGGGAAAAAAAGAGAAAAAGAAAAAGAAAGTAAAGCCTAATGATCGTTAAGCCTCGGTGGCTGTCCGTTTCAATTGATATGTAAGGTGCGTAAGGTGAGCCAGACTTCCTCCATGAAGATACGGTCACCGACATGGTCGCCTACCCGGCCGGTTGCCTGGGAAAGCCGGCAGCCAACAGCACGTACGCGTGTATACGTAGCACGGCGGCACGGCGGCGCCGATTTTTCCTCTCCGGAGCACGCAACGCTCTTTTTTTTTTCTTTTCGTTTTTTGTCTTTACCATTTGTGTGTCTTTCCTACGGCCCCCCAAACGCCGTGTGTCGTATGCGGAGTACATCCGTTCTGCAAGAGAGGGGCGAGTTTCGGCGTAAACATCACGCTCGGCGAGCACAGCGCGCGACACTCCGGCGTCAATCGGCAGGTGTGCGCTCGACTCCCATCCACGAGAGAGGGGCTGCCTGTCGCGCACGCACCACACTCACACCGCGGGGCCAAACGCAAGCGGGTCGCGATGACGGAGGCAGGGGGGGGATAGGTTCGGCGCCGTCAGACGGCGGCGACCGCTTGGCGCCGGGGAGTTCCTTTATTGGGCAGTGCCTCTCATTGTTCTGCTGGGGGGCCTTTGTCCAGCTGCGCAACGGCAGCGAACCGTGGGAGCAGCCATCGCGTAGTAATGGTCAGGCCCCGGCTCGTCGTGCGCGTTGTTTCGCGCCCGGAAGTGGGTGCAACAGCCGCGCAAAGCCAGCGCCACCGTTGACCCGTGCGCCGCCGGGACGGCGCGCCGGCCGTCGTCGTCTACTGCTGCTGCTGCCATCCCGGCAGGCGAATGGGGACGGCCCTCATCCCTCCTCCTCGGCTGTTTTTGCGGGCTGCAAGGGCGGCTCGCCGTCGTCGTCGTCATCGCGTTCGAGACGCCGCGCCGGCGGCGGCGGCTCCCTTTCGCTTCGCGCGCGCACTCACGACCTCGATTTTTTCTCCGGCTGGCGCCGTGTTTTGTTTCAGGGTCGACTTGACGCTGGCCCGTCTGTGCTTGCCTCACTCCTCGTCGTCTTTCGGTCGGCCATTTCGTCGTCGTGCTGCTGGCGGCCGGTTGGTTGCGCAGCCGCCGTCTCGTTGCCTTTGCATCTGCCCCTCCACCGATTGCATTTCACTCTTTTTGTCTCCTTCTTTCCCGGTACCGGCGGCGCAGGTAGACTAGCGGCCCGTTTCTGGTCACGCAGCCCCGATCAGCGACGTCGCAGTTCTTTTTCGAGTTTTTTTGTGAAACGCCAACATTCGTATCGGTCTTCGCGGTGGTTCACTCTAGGGAAAAGCTTTTTAATTTTTAGAGTCCTCATTAATTGAACTTCACTTTATGGGGAGACCTAATAGTAATAGGTCATTCATAGGATGACAGCTGCCCAAGGTAGTGGCTTCCACCGCATTTCGCTGGGAGTCAAAATACAGAAAAATCCGTGTATATTAGACTTTGGTGCACGTGAGGTTGTCAATTTAATCCCAGACCCTTCCCCCCCAGCCCCCCTTCCCGACGGCGTGCCTCAAAATCATATCGTAGTTTTGGCGCGCAAAACCAAGAACTTAATTTTGAGCTCAGTGAGACCTGTCATTCCTCAACATCTGCTCCCCCCATCCCCCCTCGCGATCACCCCTCTTAAAAATTTGCAGTTTGTATGTGTGTGCATGCTCGCACATATGCATAGGCGTGTGCGCAGGGTTCCCCTTCAGGGGGGGCAGGGGGGGGGGGGGGGGGCGAAGGTTCGCCGCAGCGCCCCCCCCCTCCCTATTAAGTCAATGTAAGGGGCAGACTTTGAGCCCCCCCTCTCTTACGGTGCCTAGGGAGGGCGGCCGCCCCCTCTACCCCCCCTCGTGCGCACGCCTATGCACATATGTACGGAGGGGTCGGACCTTCCTCCGCCTACGCTCCTGGCTGCATCGTTGTCCTAGGGGAAGTTGAAGTCTTGGACTCCTTGAAGCGCGTCTGACGCACATGGAGAGCTTTATCACGGTGTTTTGAAGTTGGGCGGCGTTTAATAAAGATCTAATGCATTCTTATCACTTGTTGGCCTGCTCCGCTACTGTGAAAAACTCCTGGCGCAGCGCAGAGCCGTTCCCGCATTTATATTTCCCGCCTTCGATGCGCCCCCCTCAATGGGTGCGTCGCTTACTTCAGTGAAACATACAAAAAGAAATGTGCACCCGGAAGTATAGTATAGCTTTTATATTTTTGGCATTCTCCTAAAAAAATAAACGAAAGTATATAGTAACAATAAGAACTTTGATGGCTTTGTTGTGTTTAAACAGTGTCACTCAAAAAAAATGATGATAGCTGTCTGGACCAAGTGGCGCTGCATGCAAGCTTTTTAAATATATACAAGCTTTTCAATGATTTATTTATTGCTCAAAGTTATCCTATGACGTAAAGTTATTGCTGTCTCCGTGATCTGACTTAACGGGAAAATCTTATCAATATGAACATCACTTCTCGCTTTTTCGCTGCCGACCTTGGGAGTTTCGTGTGAGGGCCGTTCAAAGCAAAGTGTACGGTCTCTTAACGCCTGGGAATAAAACCGATAAAACTGCTTTGCTGACAGTTATTGCGTTTAGTTGTTCATCCGTTCTAGTGAAACATGTTTTCAGTTACAAACGCAGCATTAAAGATGCGAAGTCTTGTTCGGCTTCAAGCGGTGAGCTGCACAGTCGTGTTTTCCTTGCTCAGACGATGATGTTTCATGCACGAACTTGGTGTGTAGCATCAGGACATTGGTGATTTCGATGTCCGCATTGGAAGTCTAAGCTACGATGTAATTATCTCAAGGTTATTAATACCGGTGTCACATGATGCGCAGCTGATAGCGATCAAACCCAATCGGGATCAAATCTCTCGCCAACAATTGGCCCTTCCTGTCGCTTGCGTAAAAAGAAAAAAAAAATCTAATCCCGACGAAGTTCAATGCGGATCAGGCCCGATCGCAATCAAAAGCTCTCTTTCTTTTCTAATGTTGCATAGCGTTTACATTTTCTTTTATAATCAACAGTGCGACCGATCCCCCCTCGCGGGTATAAGCCAGTTACCCCCTTGGCGACAAAACAAAACAAGTTACCGTGTGACACCGGCATGGGTGATAAGAAGCTAAGACAGCTTTCGTTAGGTATTTCATGATCGTTAACTGCTAAACCGTTGACTAAACGTAACGTAATCTGGCTGGTCGAGCCGTTGTTTTGATGTCTCGATCGATGTCTTGGTTGATCAGCGCCAGTTCTTACGAAGCATGTTACGAAGCGTTCTTATTAAGTTTATGCAGAACACTTTGCGCCACCTTACGCCTGAATTTACGTATGTTTTGATTTGTAGGTCAGCTGTAGCACTACTGCAGCGCCAAAGGAGCCGGTTAAGAAAGGACAAATAGCGAAGAAGATCCCGGCGTTCGTGAAACTGGAAGCGGGCAAAACATACAGCTGGTGTGCTTGCGGTCTCAGCAAGAAGCAGGTGAGATTTACATTTGTTAACATAGTGACTTTGTCTACTGTCAGCCGACTTGAAGTTAAACTGCAACAAAATCTGTTTGTTAGCAGTATGTAAGGCGTAATATTTCTTTTGATACTTTTAAAGATTTAAGTATGCGTTCATTTGAATAGTGAATTCCAAATCGCTGTAGGTGCTCAGCTGTGGCAGTTGCATCTCCTCCCCCACATCTTCTAACCTATCTGAGTGAATAGAGTGAGATTTTTCTGATTTGCGCTATATTCATAGACTACACACATTCATAGATTCTAACCATAGGTGATATTCTTTCCTGCCTGGTCCTTTCCTTACAAGTTTATATTTTCGTCTCCTTTGCACTGCAAGATCCATAGGTTGACAGAAGCGGCAAGCACTCATTTGCACACGCTCATGAATATTTTTGTGAGCTTTACAATTTCTCGCGTTCCTGTGTATTCACTTGTGTTTCTCTTCACGTCCACTAATGCTTAGCAGCACTCACAGGCATTCTACACACCACGGAAGTTTAGTGCACGCTCGAGCAGTTTGGTAATCATAGTCGCACCCTTGAGCGCGTTTGATTGCCCGGTCATGGTAGTCGCATTTCATTGGGGCCGAAATGCAGAAACGCCTACGTATTTAGGTATGCGTGCATGCTAAAGAACCCCGAGTGGGCTAAATTGATCCATTCTCCCACTATGGCTTGGTTTCGGAATGCAACACTCCCCTCAGAATTTTTTTAAATTCTCAGGCAATCGTAGTCTCTCAAATTCAGACTTACTGTTGCTCACTCCTGCTCAGACTTGCATAGTCAGCAGTCACACTCACATTGGTTCTCACAGCCACTCAGCCTAATAGTCGCTGAACTTTCGTTTTTACCCATGTTGAGCAGCATTTCCTCCTGTTCCCTCTTACATTGACCCACTCTTCATCATTCTTGAATGCTCTATTTGTTCCTGGTAAATAAGTATAGAGGGATATTGTGCACTCTTGAGTGAGTATGCCAACCTGTCTATGCTGCTATATTCTTTTTTGTGTGAATTCATGAGACATTTGCTCTTTCTCAAACACAAACCCAGCGCTGTTCTTTCGCTTCTCTACTGTTGCTCTTCGTTAAAGGCTGGCACAGGAAGGCCGTAACCTGCCGTAACTTAGCTGCTGACTACATGCTGTTGTTAGCTGCAGTTTTGAATGAGTTGATAGCTATTTGAGATTCATATTCCGAACGCAGCTTATTTTTTCCCTATGCTCTGCCGCAGCCTCCTAGTTGAGCCTTGCAACATGTGTGTAATAAAATAAAATAGAAAAGTATCTTATATCAATTCTTGTTTCTAGCCATTCTGCGACGGGGCCCATAAGGGCAAGGAGCATGGTATTGGGCCGGTGCGTTTTACAGTTGAGGAGACCAAGAAGTATCTCCTCTGCAGGTGCAAGCAAACGAACAACAGGCCATTTTGTGACCTGACGCACGTCAAAACTTGTGAGTGGCATTTTGATGTCATTGAGTGTCATCTTTATCATTGTGACTGTCCCACCAACTTGGTGCAATACAGCCTAGGGTAGCTTGGGTCAGCCGTTCTGTAATGAGAGCTGGCTAGGTGTTGTGAGAAGAGAGAACGGATCACCCACTGCGCATCGCTAGAGTCTGACGTCGCGTACTCTTACGCAAAAGCTTCCATTTCGTTGGCTTCATACAGAGGGTTGCCAAAAGTGGGAAGCAGAGGAGCCCTTATTTTTGACCTCTGCTTTGGTTGGCTGATGGATCCACAGCTTTCACTACCCAGCGTGAAGTCAGTGCAACAGGGTACCAAGCATAGACAGGGTACCAAGTTGTCTTACAAGAATGTTTTTAATATAAAATAGGGGTTTGCGAATAGTGAAATTTCATCTCGAATCGAATAATGCGGATTAGTGGCCAAAATATTGAATATCGAATACAGGAAGATTTTGTTGAAGGTTGAAAGAAAGACCAAAGAAATGAAATCTGTTCAGGCCCTCGAGCATATAACGCAGTGAGTGACTGCTACCGAAAGACTACAAATTGTCATGCAGTAACACAAGCTGTTCTACATGACCTGGCTGCAGGCTCTCTCACAGTGATGTTACGGTGTTTGCTGCAGCCGAAAACATGCGCTCACTGGGCACCTCGGCAAAAGGGGTGGGAAGGTATCCGCAAAGCAATTTGGACGATGCCTGGATGAAGTGCATCTCTGTGCTCTTTCCAGTATTTCACAGGACCATCCTTTCTTGGGACAGGGACATTGAAGTATTTTTGAACCTCCTGACTATAAGGTCTGAGCTTGGTGTGCTGGTTATTTTTTGACGCTTGCAGTTCGACAGTCTCCCAGACTGTTCCTCGGCTTTGCTTGCTAGAGCTATGATATGCGGAAATGACATAATCTTCAAAATAAACATGCCATCGCTTTTGAACCAGGATATCGACGAAAGTTTAACAAAAGGCCTACTGTAACGACGTTAGTGTTAGTTTTCGCCACGCCACCCTAACCAAGTTTCATCATTGGCCTTTGTCGCGTTTGAGATATTCGTCCTGTCGAATTATCCGAAACCTCGAATACCAGCTATTCGAATATCGAATCGAATTATTCGATGAGGTATTATTTGATTCGAATCTGAAACTCTGGATATTCACACACCCCTGATATAAAAATACGTCTTTTAATTATCTCAAGTTTAGTAGGTGCGGGACCATTTGTTGCGCCTTGTTTTTTTCTGTGGCAATTTTATGCATTTCTCGAGCCTTCAGAAAACACACCTTTCCAACATGCTAATCTTTGTAGTTTTTGCAGCTTTAAAAGAATACCCTATGTTGCTAGTGTGCTTTGCCTTACTAATCAAATTCAACCAGCTGCTTGTAGCGGACTCTGATGAAATAGCGAAGCCATTGGCTTACAAAGAAGCCTTCGCTTCGCCAATTATTTTAGCTGGTTGGATGAAGTGGGATTTGAATGAAGTGGGGTTGAATGAAGTACGATGAAGTAGGAGTAGTGGCAGGAGTAGTAGTGGGCGTAGTGGTGAGTGGTGGGAGTCGTGAGTAGCGGCACCTACCCGTTTCCTATCTACGACGGCCTCTGGACATCAAAGCCTCGACTAAGAACAGCTTCGCTGTTAAAAAAAAAAAAAAAAAAAAGAGACAGAAACGTTGAGGTGTCAGTCATGCTTTTTTAATAAAAAATTTTGTAGGACTACGTCATTGCACTTCACTGTTATATATGGCATCATTATCCATTCACACATAACTCAGAGTGTGCACACCGTAGGCTTAGTCAGAGTGGGTGGGGTTGAGAGGTTCCCTCCCACACCCTTTCCAAAAAAAAAAAGTGTTGTGTGCATATATGTACATGTGCACATACAAGCACACATGCACACATAGGTGAGTTGGACCCTTCCCTAAATAAAATCCTGGCTATACTCCACATGGTGCAAACATGAGCTGATTAAACGTACTTAAAAATTCACTTCGCTGCTAAGCTTGGCAAACTGTTATGTAGGAAAATGAGCTTTTGTATTATGAAAAAAAAAGGTCCAGTAGTGGCATCGGTGCTACAGTTTGTCTTTACAGATTGCATGCTGATGAAGGATCAACATTGGCAAGGTTATTCTTTTCACTCCATTAGACACTTAGTACCACTCATTTAGTAGTGAGAGAGTTTCCTGTCACTGCTTGGGGAGTGACTATTTGACCTTATAAATTACAACAGCCTTTATTTTTGGAAGAAGTGCTCTGTTTTCAACTAAGCAAATGTGTTTGCATTGCAGTTATTCCAGAGCCTGTTCGTGCGGCCTTGAAGATTAAACTTTAGTTCACCAATAGTGCCTCGACTTACGCTGTCCACGTAAAAGAAGATATTCGTAGTGCCTGTAGGCAGCTTTTGTAAAAAAAAGCTTCAATAAAGGTTCTTCACATTATTTCTTTTAGGGCCCTTTCACCATGCCTGTAGATGCTAAAGGCCTCTGCCTTCGCGCCGGTGGAGGGATGGGTGGTCTGTGAGCCGCAAGCCACATGATGAAGACCCAAGAGTGCTAGAAACAGGCACCGCTTTAATTCAGGGTGCAACAAGACACTCTCGCAATTACTTCATTACGGCATTCTATAACAGAGACAGCCATGCAAATGCTGACATGGCGAGGCTCATAAGCATACCAGCAAAGGATCAAAGGCACCATGGCAGTCGATCACCTGCAGTCTTGCTGTCAACAAGAAAACATTCAACGTGAACAAGGCAAGGCTTCCGCACTGCTGATTTCTCATACCCTGAATCCAGCGGATATGAGTAAAGTGGACTGGCTTGTGGCTTGAGGTGTGCTGTCACCGACGGCAGCCATGGTTGTTTTTAGGGGGGGTGCAAAAGTGGCACTTGCCCACCCCTACCCCTCCGTGATGCAACGTGGGTTTGCTTCCCCCCAAATATAAAATCCTGCCGACACCTATGATGGAAACTGCACTTATGCAGTGATTTTCGCTTCGCTGTGAATGCTACGGTCGTAATAGAATGTTTACTGCAAAAACGGGAAGATATTTTTATGAACAGAAGTGACCGGAAACTCTTCTGCACGTTCGATCGCTGGGATACACATAACTGGGTGCTGCTGGCTGAGGAATGAAAGTGAAGCTTGTAGGGATCAATACATTAAGAGTATGGTTGTTTTATTGCTTAAGTTTTGGTGTTTTCTCAGTGTGGGCCATTTTCTTGGGCACTCTCTTGGTTCAGCGATGAATGGAAGTGGTGCTTAGCAGTATTGTTGGAGTACGAGTCCACATGGACATCATCGTGGTGAGAAAGAAAGAGGACGTCTGGCACAGATACAGCTGCAGCCAATAGAGAATGGCCTCCGTTTAAACAGAGGAATGTCTAACATTTTGGCAAAGAGGGAACTTTTCTAGAAGTCTGCATAAACGAACGGGGCCTGCAACTAATAACAAGGCAGCACTGTTCGAATCCCAAGTTGACGTTTGGTAAGCTGAAAGCCTTCTTGGATGCACTTGGCTAATAACATGGAGAGCTTGTGAGACATACTATATCTGTCCTGCTAGTGCCTCTGCATGCACGTTTGGCAAAAGGCACAAAGAAGAGCACCAAAATCTGCGAGAGCAAGCTTTCGTAAATGCTAAGACAGTACTGAAGAAAATGAAACTTTCAGTACACTTTTATCGTAGTGTGAACCATTTCGTCAGGAATGCATCGAATTGTTAGTGGATGTAAGGTCGGTTCTGTCCTATCGGCTGGATGTCGTAAATTGTTGCATATGAATAATGGCATACTTGTGACCCCAATCATTAGCCATTATGTAGGGCTGTTTAGACATGACAATGCTATCTCCAGATGATTACTTGTGTAAACTGGTTTGTTGTGAAGGTAGTAAAAGTGCTGACATACTCGTCCTTCACTTTTTCAACTGCCATCTATTAAAAAACAGAAAATCTGTCAAAATGAGGTCAAAATGCGCCTCCTTGTATGTATGCAATGGCATTAGAAGCTGCAACTAAAAATGCAAGGGCTGACTCTAGTGGATCCTGGCTTGCCTAAGGTTAAAAATTGAAGCTTTGACTTTTGAACAGGACAACACAAGTTCGGTGCATTGTTGCCTGCCTTACCTTCCGCATGATTTTATACTCTGTTTCACACATCAGTTGCAACACCATGGAACCAATGCTAGAAGTTCAGTCAGTTAAAATGTTACTTTTTCCCTAATTTCTCTATTTTTTTTTCATGTCTCTCTTTGTCTCTGTTTATTTCTATTTTTTCTTTCTCTCTTTATGTATTTCTTTCCCTTTCTCACTCTTTCCATCTTTCTCTTTCTTGCATGATTGATGCAGCGCTAAAACACGAGGACGTATGAGCAGGATGAGCGCTGTCTCGTCCTATGCACTCTGTTGTATACTTCTGTAAATGTACTGCAGTTTCTAATGCAGTATATTTCTCTTTCTTGCCTTTCTTTCGCTCTCTCTATTTCTCGCTTCTTCTTTCTTTCTCTATCTCTCTTTCTTGGATTCTAATTCTCTTTGTCTTCCCTTTCTTTCTATGTTATGCTTTACTCTCTCCCCTCCGCATTTCCCTCCTCCTCACCCTCACTTCCATTTATTACCCCCCTTGCTATACTATACTATACAAGGCTTGGATATGCTTTGCTAGTGTGCCTGGATAACCGAGTGATTAAGACGCTCCCTTTGGATCGCAGGTGCGCTGGCTCGAGTCCTGCCTCGCAAAAAATCGCTCTCTTGCTCTTTCTTTCTCTCCGAACTCTTTATGTCGCCCATCAGTTATTGCATCCCACGCCGGACAAATCTGCGCACATGTTCTGGGAGCGAAGCTGAAGTTGAAGACGACGAGTAGGAAGAAAAGGATAAAGGGAGTGCATGCTGGTCCATGATGATGCTAGTTTTTGTTCACAGATTACGAACTGATGCACGGCTTAAGAAAAAAGAAGAGATCTGGCGTGGCAGTCTCTACAAAACCTTACCACCAGACGGGGAGCCAGAGCTTGCCCTTGCTTTACTTCTGAGAGAGAGAGCCATGCTGAATTGGTTCCAGTCGCAGTGCAAAATTATTTGCTCCATTAGTGCATATACCAGACTAACTGGGGAAAAATGGTTGTCGTTTCAGGCTAAAGTATTACCTTTGGCTAAGTAGTGATACCTTGACCATTCATACAATTTATCAAGGCTTTCCTGGTTCATTCAAGAACCAATGATGAAGAGGTACCCGCCAAGCAGTATCTGTATGGTAAATCTGACCAGCTTAGACTTGCAGAAAGTGAGCAGTGCTTCCTATCCTCGGCAGGGGTCTCAAACTCACCTCAGTCAGCGGGCCGCAGTCAGGCAATTTAGTCCCGCAAGGGCCGGTGTTCAACAGTGAAAGAGGTAGGAGCGCGGGGGGGGGGGGGGGGGTTAGATTTATATTGTGCTAGCAAACGCTGCCATGTAAAAGACAACTTTTCCATATCTCATATACACGTCATTTCTGAAGGAGATTTGGTGCCAGGATTCCAACAACATGTCCATATCGATCTCCAAAGTTACTGAAATCTGGACGTCGAGTGTGAAACAAAATTTTTGTTTCACGGTTGTGCTTTAGAACAAGGTAAACACATTGGATGCCTCACGGAGACAATGCTGTAAGATTAGTCAGGCCTGTGTAGCCCACGACCATGCCTAATCAGAAAAAAAAAATGTGGGGTGAAGACAGTCATGTGCAGGCCGCGGGCCGCAACCGAGAGCCTCGCGGGCCGCATGCGGCCCGCAGGTATGCCAATGTTCTGTTCCTTTGAAGGAACTGGTGGTCTGGCTTTAATTTCGGGACGTCGCTCCAGAAGTACTTAAAACACGCTGCAGAAATGTGGTACTGCTCTCGTTGTGGTAATGAATGAGTATTGCTTCTAAAAAAAAAAAAAAAGAAAAAGCCAGGCTTGTGCGGGACATGCAGCACAGTCACATCAAAAGCTGGAGGAGCGGTTTTTCTAGAGCCCATTCTAAATTCTCTTGGGGCAACTACTGCAAGTACAATTTCAAGGTACCTACTGTGCCATAAGTCAGTGTTGTGAAGGAGGAAAATGCCCACCATGACATTCTTCGTCATTCTGCAGAGAAAAGAGGTACCTCTATGCGTCTGCAAGGCATTATGTTCATTTTGTTGATGCTCTGCCTGATGAAGATGAATTATGACCGAGTCTTTCGCAATAGGTGGGAAGCATTATACCACCGAGTTGTTACGCGGTGTGCATTGTGTGACACCTTGTCTTATTTTACTCTTCTATCATGCTACATTACACCTGTAAATGAGATTCCTTGCCCGACATGACACTTGTATATGGTCTTTTTGTGAAGGAGTCTCAAGCACTGGCGTGGTTCTGCGGTTGAATACTCAGTTGCCATGCAGAGGGCCTGGGATCGAATTCCGCTCGACCCTGAATTTGTTTTTCTCATTGCGCATGGTAGTGGTTACGTACACCAGTGACGGTGGCAGACAACTACACCAGAAAAATCGTCTGTTGTTGTGATTGTGCAACAGCTGTTGCTGTAAAAAACACTATGGAAAGCAATTAGGTGAAAGTTCTTCCCTTTGGCAAAACGTAGCCATTACACACATACACTTATACACGTGCAACAGGCTGCAGTTATAATAAAATATGTTCTTAATAAATTGCAGCTCTTATGCATGATGCTTCTAACGGCGCCTGGTTTTATTATTAAAAAACGAAAGAATTTTATTTTTATTGGACTTGTCATTGACAAAGTTATAAGCACAGAGCAAATCAATTAAGCCAAATCTGTAACGTTGTCATAAGGGGAATATTTTAGGTTGATGCTACTGTCCAGTCACCTGTGTTTGACAGCTTTTCCCTGTTGCAACTTTCCTAAACTTGGTAAATTGATTTACAATTTTTAGTGTCCTCATGCTTCGAGTTGTCGATTAATATGGCACCACTCTGCAATCTTCCCATCTCCTGGTTAACTTTTAACAGTACAGCGACTACTCTGGTAAGACAATGGTTCTGAGTACGACTCCCAGATCAGTAAAACTTGTTCTTGAGCTGCGAAGGCTTCTTTCCAGCACCCACATGTCCTCTGCAGCTTGATGGCACTACATGTAAATGACTATTCGTCGTTTGCATAAATACAAAAAACGTGCAGTGTTTGTGAAAGAAAGACACCGGGGCATTATTACATTGTTCTGATGTCTTTAGTAGGACACATCCATAAAAAAATAAAGCATCTTCAGAGGCATAAAGCTGACAGGCAGTATGAGACACTAATATCTTGGTTACATGTGATGCCAAGACAAATGCATGCAGGAAATTGTATTCACCTTCCTTTTTCTGGCAAGCTCATGAAACAAATGATTTGCAGAAATGAATGTATTAATGACGGATGGTTTTCATAAATTTATGTAAGCTCTATTCTCTCCATAATGTTGCTGACAAGTTGCATGATTAATGTGCCACAATGCATGTACTTCGTTCACGGAATAAAATGCGACATTAAAACTTTAAGTATAGCGACTGGCATGAGCTATTGCTCAAGATAATAGAGTTTTAGAATAGCGTACGCAAAGCTTTGCATTTGCATTTCCCGCAACTGCGCATGTGTCGTACGCTAACCTCTTGCGGGCTCCTGTTAAGTGACGGAAATAACGGGCGACCGCAACTAACGCTAACTTAGCGTACGCTATTCTAAAACTCCCTGATCGCGCCACATTGCTATGAGTTTTACTTATGGCGATGTTTGCTCTGATGTGAGTGTACAAGCCAATAGCACCGGTGTAACAAGAACTGAACACAATGGAAATGAAGGTACGGACTTTACTTAGCCCTAAATTGATGCGTTTCATTCTGTGTGCACTGTACATGACGAAAGGTGGCTCTCATGGGCGTCAAATCCTTATGCGAGAATGCTGTTTCATGTACTAGCCAATGCACTTTTGGACAAAGTGATCACATCTTTGCTTACTGCATCATAAATAGCACACCAGAATGCACCCTCTAGTCGCACACATAATTGTCAGTCTACTGTAGAACACTGAAATGTAGAAGTCATAAAAAAAAATGTTTTGGCACATCTGTCGCAAGCGTGAGCTCAAATAATCTGTTGTGTCTGTCTCTTGTATACTAATGTGCCATCTTTTTCCACATAACCAACTATCTGTACATCTGAGGGGAGATTTACAGCTAAGCATATCTACAGGCACACGCTATTTACAAATGCAAATGCAGTCTTGGTCCCAAGTGAAGGAAAGATTGGTTGATAGGATCTGGTCTCAGTTTCAGCGTAAACAAACAGGCTCCCTGGTAAACAGCGAGGCACTGTGCCTTTAAAACTTTAAGTTTAATTTGCCAGAGCTGAAGCTTTTTAAAAATTTTTATGGAATCTTGTAGTATTTGCACAATTTTTTTTTCAATCTCTGATTAAAAAAGGAGAGTCTGTGGAGAGGGAGATTTTGTTTGGTAGCTTGCATTTGTAATTAACCTTCTTTGAGCACAGCTCACAAAGTAAGGCTCGAAATCGGGACATAGAGCTCTTTTAAGGCATATGCAATCGCTGTAGATGTTAAAGCTGAATATCAAGCACACATACACTGTCATCGAAGGTTGTATAAAACTTCACATCAAATGGCTGACTTAGTGTGTATTATTGACATGTTAGGGTATTTAGTCTTGTTTTTATATATAGTACTTTCCCATCCTAGAGACACAAACAAAATCTGTTGACGGAGAGACACATGATGTTCAATGCACTGTCCACTGCAGTTCAAGTTCCAAGGACACACTACAGAGCAGTCACAAGCACAGTTTTTCGCTGTTCGCTACTTTCTCACAAGTCGGTGCACATGCGTCTTGTGAACACAAGCAGAAATGCCGATGTGAACTGAAGACATTGATGTAGGGCATATGCGGTAAGTTCCGAGGCCCTGCTAAATACGCAGCACTCGTGGAAGCCTGCGAAGCAGTGTCATTGCCATGTCTTTGTCACACACACTGAGCAGTTGGAACACTAATAGCACTGGTACACGATGCTTGTGGGCTTGACATGGTTATGCGCACACCATGCTTCATGCCCTGTGTTCTCAAGGCGCAGACACGCTGTTTCCCGCTATGTGGAGTAAGTCTCTGTATCCCTGTAGTCTTGGTTCACAAGCACAGATCGACTGCACCTTGAATGCAAGGAGCAATAGTTGCACATACCGTTCTTGATGCATCATTTGTGTGCTATGATCCACTGCGATTGCTGCAGAATTGCACACCACAATATACTTGCCGCAGAAAATAGGACCATGTTTCTGCAAGCCTTTCTCACTCAAACCGTGAGCAGTGCTTTGCAATACGCTGTTAGGATTAGGCTGTGGCGCTTTTCAGTTCACAGCTGTCTGCTTCTCAGGAACTGTGTTGTACAACACTGCACCACTCATTCGGTGAACTTCTCAAAAAGTAGCTAGGGGCACACCAAGTGCTTAGATGATGGTTGACCGCACCTGTACTCTTTAAGTCACCGCTTTCAACGCAGTGTGGTGCTGGCCTTATTTCTATGGGTGATTACTTTGCACTCCTAAAGCTGGTTGTTACATCGTCCATGAACACTGACGGTGGCAGGACACAGTTCAGATTGTCGGTAGCTGAAGGTTCTGCTCAAGTCATAGGCCACAGTTTCTTCCTTTTTCCAAGAGTTATTTGACTCCTGTGCATGGCATTAATTATCATGGCTAGCCAAATGCCATTTAAAGGCACTTCATTGCAGGTGTACCTTTGTAGTCTTGCCACAGCAAACAGTTTGGCAGTGCAACTTTGTTTGTGGCGGTTTGTACACACAACAGGCCGCACAAAAAAGGCCTTAGGCAAGCTTTATGTTGAGGGCTTTGGAATCCCACCACTTTAAGGCACATATGCACTAAACGCAGCTGTGGCTGGTCCCCTTCCGGGCATATTTTTCTCAGCATAAGATGTGACATGGCACTCGGCGTAGATTACATCTTTAACACTGTCACACTGGATCCTTCTGTTTATAAGTCTTTGGGAACTGACCGAAGATATGTTCATTGCTGGAAAGCATCGCTCAGTTTGTGCATCTTGAACCCTTACTGTTGTACACAAAAGGCGAGCCCTAACTGATCCGCTTCGCATCGCAATCGACCAGCTGCAGTCCTGTCCACTACGGGTCTGTACACAGCATGGTGTCCTTGCAAGTGCAGCAGAAATTTCTTAACCGCTTGTCTTTCATGATAACCTCAGAAATTATGGTCCGAGTGTATCTGTGCCCTGAAGCCATTCCGCTTGATAGTAGCCTCTTTTTGAAACTTTCCTCCGGGCGACGTGGTCAGGGTGGAGAAGTTGTTCTTGTACTGGGAGTGAGGTACGTAGGTGTTGCCCTCGGCCTGTACCAGTGGTGTCCCCAGGTGTTTCGGTGCCAGGGGGTCACGGCTATGGTGTCGCTTCGTGTAGCGATACATGGCCAGTGCGCCCACCAGTGCACCCAGAACGAGGCAGGTGATGCAGGCTCCCACAAGGTGCTCTGTTCGGATTCCACTGCCTCCACTGTCGCGTTGGTCCTCCAGACTTGGTAGTACCGAGACTGCAGCACAAAAACAATGTCCGTTACACGCTGTTTACATGCATGTCCATGTTACATGCTGCATGGCATGGCAAGCGATGTCTCATCTGGAATGCACGTACCTTTGTTATTTCATATATTAATTAGAGGCATACACACTTATATAGCTTGAAGAAAAGTGAACAAACTTTGGATTTTCGTTCTCATATCCAAAAATTTGTTATACTACACGCCTTTGTTATGCTGATTCTGAACTTATTACTAATTATGTGTGCTGAACTGGAGATTCAACCAACATTGGGGACAGTTAAACCTACTGACAAGTGGAATTCTGCAGAAGATAGGCCAAACAACTCGTACTTTGTACCATGTGATGTCATGAGAATTAAATGGCTGTGCGACTGGAGAGCATGCCAAGAGAAAGAGAGCGTGATGAGGATGGGGCCGGATATCGCTATCGTGTTCAACTCTTTAAGGTGAAGCTGAGGGGTCTCCCTTTTTTTGACTGCTGAAGAAGCTACTGACATTTTTTTCAAATTACTGCAACGCTAAAAACAGACAAGAATGAAACAAGGTTACAAGGACAGTGCTCGTCCTTGTTGTCTTGTTTTGTACTTGTCTGTTTTTAGTGCTGCAGTAATTTGAAGAGATGTACCATCACGCCCGACTCGCCACTTTAAACGACTGACATTTTTCACATTGTGATTACAGACTTGTTGGTTTCAACAAGTTGCCAGTGTGCCTATGCTTGCAAACATGCAGAATCACAAAGCAGCACATGTTCTGTCACTTTATGCACATATCACCAAGCATGAATTATTTTTGGCTAACAGTAATATTTGCTCAGAAAAGTCCTTTAAATGTGGCAATTCCGAAAAAGCTCACGCACAAACTTGCCCAAGTATGCTGCAAATGCATGATCTGTTTTCTGTGCCTGAACACGGGCTCTACTGACTGATCGGGTCGTAAATGACTTCATAATTTTATGCCTGACATGCTGCCTTATTGAACACTTTGTGTAAGGTATGCAGACTTTAAATCTTTTGCTACTAATAGCTATTACAAGTGCATAGCTGTCTGCACCTTCTGCCAGGGGTATAGCCAGGATATTCTTACTCTGTGTGTGTTGTGTATGTCGGGGGGGGGGGAGGGGGGGTTCGAACCTTTCCCAGCACACCCTCTGGCTGCGCATATGCCTTTTGCACCATCTGCCAATAACACCACTCCTGACCATGATGCACAAACATGTCTAACAAAACTGGGCATATTGTTGGGGTCACACCTATATAACTTATGACTTTAGTTTCCGGTTGCTACCAGCAGATGTACCAGATGATTATGTTGACTAAAGGATGACATGCAGCTGTTAACAAGCCTGGACACCGTACACAAGCAGCAGCTAGTCACTACTATCACTATGTGAAGCAGGTCACCTATGCTACCTACGTTCCATTCTACTCTATATGTGTGTGCTTGCAAGCACTGAGTGAAATTTGAAAATATGTGATATAGAAGGTCTTCACAGACAACTGCTGCATTCTCCTAGCTCTAGAATGTTAGAATACACACTGTGAAGCTTACGAAAGAAAGCAAGCTCACCTGTCTCTTGGCCAGCGATGCACATGCGGCTTTCACGAGTCGACCCCCTGCACTGAGTTGGGTTGGGGTCAAGAATCATGCATGTTCGACGGCGATGCTGCTCGTTGTTGTGGTCACAAAGCGACCACACAGACCATTCAGTCCATTCTTCCTCCTCAGGCTCTGCATAGAAACAAAAAAAGCAATTTTGGCTATCATCTTGGCTACTTCTCCTGTATGCAGCATGGCACAAACTTATTTCTAATCATCCGAACCACATGGGGAACAACCTGTGACTACCTAACCTAAATTACTGAGTTATAATGCGTCCATTTATTGCAAACTGAATTTATATGCCCCAAAAATCTTCGAGAGAAGTGTCGGCAACATGCTAGTTTTTTACA
Organism: Rhipicephalus appendiculatus; assembly: GCA_030522465.1. NCBI lineage: Eukaryota > Metazoa > Arthropoda > Arachnida > Ixodida > Ixodidae > Rhipicephalus > Rhipicephalus appendiculatus. The sequence continues at coordinate 1,080,974 of JALIZH010032922.1, read as the reverse complement.
ATACAGCTAGCCTTTCCTTTCATTGCATCGTCATGAGAAGATGCACCCCATTACTTCTATTTCTTATCTATTATGGTTTTGGTGTGATCACCAGAAAAATACTTTTGAGCATAAACAAACATGAAGACAACGTATGCAAAACTGCTTCAATGCACTTGCATTATGCTCATGAATGCATGCGCGGCCCTCTGCATCAATGCTGCTGTTTTGTGTTTCCCCGTGCAGGATAAAATCCAGAGCTGTTCAGTAAGGATAGAACCAGTTAGAATGACTAATTTTGCTTGTTCGTATTCTGTTCAATGACTTAACACACTTGAAATCATAAGGTAAGATGATGAACTCGTATGACGATGCGTAATCCTTGTCATCAGCCTATATCAGTGTACCGTGTTTGTCATCAGCCTATTTCAATGTACTGCATTTCAGTGATGAAATCATAAAATTCGAAATCAGACAAAAGCCTCTCTCAAATGCCGTGATTCTGCAATGCTAAGTACACTGTCGAAGAGCATTGCGCTCTATGTCAATGTGCTCCTCATAATCATACTGCAATTTTGGCACGTAAAACCCCAGGATTTAATTTAAATTTAACATCAGCGCATGTGCTGGAGACATGCACAGGTGTATTCTGCACCTGTAGTTCTTCCATTTAGTCACGATTCAGCGGCCATGCAGGACCAATTTATGCAGCCACTGCGGTCAGAATCACAGACATTTCGCCGCATATGAAACAGACTAAAAAAAAAGGTCATCTCTTCAGTTCTGTTTCTGCCCCATGTGGCATGTGCTTATCCTAAGTTGCCACGTTACAATTCAGATTGTGGTGGGGATAAAACAGCTTCATGCATTAGTGACTCCTTCATCCTTGCAGTACTCACTCGAAGAAGGACAGGGCAACGTTGCGTTGCAAGGCACCACCTCAGTGGCGTCACCCTGGCAGGCTCCCGACTCGGTGCCCGAGCCGGGTTCTCTTAGGCACGTGCGTGTGCGTGTTTTGGTGCCGCCACCTCCACATGTCACGGAGCACGCGCTATACTCCGACCAACAGGACCAGTGGCCTTTGCCGCGCAGAAAGCATGGCAGCGAAAGGCAATAGAGGAAGAGGAGAAGGGAGGAAGAGAAGAAGAAGAAGCCAACACCACAATCAAGCCACCAAGCAGCACCCACAAGTTCATCGTTCAGTATTGGGCACAAACATAATCGCATTAGGCTAACTCTTCAATATGCTACAGCACACGCAAGCTAGTCTTGTCGAGTCAGCTCGCTTTTAACGCAAACTTCTGGCCTTGGTCAAATTAATTATTCGAACTTGGATTAATGAAAATCGCTGGATCTGATAAAAAAAAAAAAAAGCAGGATCTAAGAAACATGGGTGAATCCACATTTCATGTATACATCCATAAACTTGAATCCATTGCCTCATTAAAAATGCCACATGACACTAATCATCGAATGATGATGTATCAAGAAATACGTTGTCTGTATACCTTGTGCTAGGACTGCACAAGCATGATCTATCGGTCAGGAAAGTGTGACAAATGGCACTCTATCAATGAAGTGCTGCTAACTATAATTAAGTGCTTGATAACCATTCCTAACAGTCACCACAGCAATAAGGGGGGGCTTTGAACAGAGCCATATTGACTAGGGTGCGAGCTGAACATACACAAAAGGCAAGCAGCATTGCAGGCACCATGCAAATGTTTGAAAAGAACTTAGGCATTCAGGAAGCAGGCAGGGCAGGGAAGGAGATAGTGCAGTTGTGTGCTTGAAAGTGCTACCAATAGAGTGCAGTGTGTACAGACTGTACTATACTCAGAGAATGAACTGCATCAATTTCGGACTAAATTCACAATAGTATCGCATACTTTGGTTTACACTGTTCCAAGCCCTGTTAAATTTACATCACCTTGGCTGACACAGTGCATCATCGTTGTCTGCATTACCATTACTGACCAGATACGTAGTGACTTGACGTGGCACTATCGTGTAATCGCACAGGTGAAATGTCCCACTCACAATGCATTCACCTTGGGACAATATTCAATTATAACACAATTCCACATTCTATGATCATTAACAAGGCAGGGGAAGGTTATTCTACTCAACTCTTCATTGAGCAAAACTCTGCATGCATGTTATGTCATCACTAAAAGAAGTAATCAGCCTGTGCTCTAGAGTTGATCTTATGATTCCCGCGATGTTTCATGCCTTGTAGGTGGATATTGCACCACTCCAGCTCAAGTTACACGGTTTGAGAAAGATTCTCATGTCTAACCCACGTGAGCTCTGGGTAGTGGTCTAATGTCCTAATATATTAATGCTCCATACATAAAATGCATAGCGAATAATGATGCTTAGCGGTATACTAGCTTTCTTCTGGTATGTTAAATGATTTTCCAGATGTCATGTCTACTTCTACAATCTAAGTTTACTGTCATTATTTCCCGCCTCTGAAGAACATTGAGGCCATCGCTGTGAACAGAGTTAAGGCGTCGAGGAAAAGAAAAACTGGTCTCTATGCTTACTAACCCAATATGGCAGCAACGATACCCAACTGTAAAACAGTCTACAGCATTTGAGAATGCATGCTTTAAGGGTGTCATAAAGTAGACAGTTTTATAAAGGTTGTAGGCCCCAAGCCCACAAGGTAAACTGGACCTATATTGCTTTATACAATGAAAAATGTAGTAGACAGTGTTATTTCTTTCATAAAATGCAGTTGGTGACCCACATGCAGTTATTACATTCATGTCCATGCATTTATACATACTGTAGTATGGTTAGAGGTTACAGAAACGAAGGAAAACTGAACAGGCAAGGACAAGATAGACTAGACATAGCCAGTTCTCACTTTGAACTGACTGGCAACTTCGTCAAAAGCCGTTCTAGTGCTTGTTGTCATTGCCTCTTCCTTTTTTCAAGATTTTCCTGCCTTCTATTAAAGACCAACCACAACGAAGTTTTGGTTTGGCTATTAATTATGAGTCAATAGTATATACCACTGCAGCAATCTTGGTAAGGCCACAGTGCTAGTAACAGTATAGTATTTCTCGTTAGCAGCCTTCAAACAGAACCTAAGTAGACAACACATGCACCTAGGTAACTGCCGAAATGACAAGGGCCAAGGCATGTTGTATCTGAGATGCTTCAGCGCCCCGCCCCGCTCATCTCAAAGGTCACGCGAAGGAGCCACGCATATTAGGTACTAGTGCCCTTTTCTTCAGTTTTGGTACGAAAAATGGCAGGTTTTGCTAGCTTTGCGTGGTGCTTGCACTCGTATCTTAAATGGGAAATTTTGCACGAAGGCTGTTCGGTATCCACACGATCTGAAACTAGGATTTTTGTGTGGTCAAAGATTTTCTTGCAGTTGGTCTTTAAGAGATGAACGAATGAGCCAAACAGCAGATGCTATTAAGCACCCATGCTTACTCTGGCACTGGTGGACATTGCAGTCTCGCTCCTCCTTGGAAGGGCCCTGACAGTCGGTGCCCGTCCCAGATGGCCGTGGGTTGTCGCAAGTCCTCTCCCTGTACTGGACACCACCTCCACAAGGCACCGAGCACTGGGACCACTCGCCCCACTCTGACCAGTCACCATCAATATTCAGGTATGCTGCACATTTTTAAAGGACACTGCAGCAACCGAAGTACAAATGTCGCAATACATATATGTACCACACAGCCATACTTCATTCATATATCTGTAGAGACAACGGATCAGACAGAACAAGTAAGTTTGCAAGCTTCCCTCACCCAGGTGGGAAATGAAACAGTTTCAGACTTGATATACAGTATCCAACAAAACACGATTCTTACATCATTGTAACCATACGAAGCCAACAGATAATAAGGCCAAGGAAAGCACAAGGGGCATTATTTGTAGTTTATAACGAAGTGTGCCGCTAGGGACCAAACCCCCAGCCTTGGCATAGTGTGACTGTGACTAACAGAAATAGGCCCTTTGATCGATTCTCTTTCTTTTTTTTGTTGGTGTAGAGAGATTGAAGCTACTTTTTGTGATTCTGTCCTGAAATTTCAACCAGGGCCGAGCTTTTGCCACATTATTAGCACTCTTTGTTCTTGAATGCACACCTTATAGTGGCTTTAGGTGTAGCATTTTAGGTGATTAGAAGCTCCTGTGAAATACTGTGAAAGCTCTTTGTAACGACTTTGAGACAATGCAAAATGAGGTATCTGTACATGTACACAATATGGAAAGGGACTCTGTCACTTAACATAGGACTGCCCTTGGTTGTGAGTTCAGGCACAACACTTGAGTCTACTATAAAGTATTTTCCCTGTTTAACAGTCAACTTGATAGGGCATATTTATGCTCATTGCTGGCATAGGTTGCATTTGCCTTTTGAATGCAGATAAGCAGGCATTCCCCATTATATACTGCGTACAATTTCTATGCTTCGTGAGATCTTTGAGCTTCATTTTCCAGCGGATATTACATTTTCTAAGTTACTCACCCGAGTCCATGCAGCTCTTTGCCGACTCATGACAGTAGCGCTCCTCCTTCTTAACATTTCCAACCCGGAGCAGCGAGCTGTCAGCAACGTTAGCACGGCAGGTGAATCTGAAGCGCTGCTCGAAGTATCCATCCCGCGTTGCATTGACACGCACCCATGCTGTCCAGTTAGAGCTCTTGCGTGTCTCGGGGCAGGCATGTGTGTTGCAGGCACGGTAGTCCGTGTCGCAGCCACCACCGCAGCCTTCACGGCCACGAGGAGAGTCGCAGCGTCGTCGCCGCCACTGGAAGCCACTGCCGCACTGTGCCGTGCACTCGCTCCAAACACCCCACTCTGACCAAGCACTCTCACGGGTGGCAGGTGTGGCGGGAGCTGCACGTAAGTAGTGAAGTGGCATGAGAAACTCAGCAGTCGTCATACAGGGTCTGTCCGTAAAGAGACGGGGTCTGGTAAAAAGAACTTTATTGATACGATTGGTACATATTATCTAAATTCTTCTAAATAGTTTTCTTGAGTGTTGATACACTGAGTACAATGCGTTTCACATGCTGAAAAGACTCACTGAAAGTCGGCTGCCGTGACCTCGCTCAGACACTCTCTGACAGCCCATTGGATGATGAAAACATTGTTGAAACGGTGACCTTTCAGGTTCCTCTTGAGGTTTCGGAACAGGAAGAAGTCTGCGGGGCTCATATCAGAGTTAGTGCAGTTCTGATACATCCCTGATGTGAGCACAGCAAACTTCTTGCTCTCAATGCTCAAGAGAAGCTTGAAGGTCACCGTTTCGACTATGTTCTCACCATCCAATGGGCTATCACAGAGTCTTGGAAAGAGGTCATGGCAGCTGACTTTCAGGGATCCTTTGCTGCGTGGGAATCGCGTTGTACATTGTGTATTGACGCCCAAGAAAGCTATTTTGAAAAATTTAAATAATACGTACCGATCAGGTCAACAAATTCTTTTCACCAGACCCCGTCTCATTACTTTACGAACAGACCCTGTACCCTTGATGTCTTTTTGTTAAGCAGCTGTTGTTTCCTGTAACTATTATCCGTAGTTGACTTATTTCTGCTTGACCCTGCTGTTTACTCATTCTGATCTTAGCTTCATATATTTAGTATGTTCCTTGGCAGTATTGCTTATTTTTAGGTTGACATCATCAAAGTGACAATAGATAACAGATAGAAACACCGTACATATTGTACAATGAATAACGAAGGGAAGAAATGCCTACGGCATAAATTCGATGACGAGTCATAACTCAGTGCCCGAAACTTTTGCAGGTGCAATTCTTCTGACGGTATGAGGGTTACACAAATGTTATGTAAAAGGTTATGAAAAAAAAAAGCTACATATGAATAGCTTTTTGCAGAAATTAAGATGAAAACGATGAAAACACTATAAAAGGGCTTGACAAAGCATGTATACTGTTTTGAATATGGCATAAACAACAAACTCGTTACATTGTACAAGCAAGGCCAGATGCGCACATTTATATAAAATAAGTAGTATGAAGTTAGATTAGAGTAAGTGTAATAGCTACTAACACTAGGGCATGTATACACTAAACAATAAAGTTGGGAATATAAGAGTCGAAATATTTATGTATTATGCACAAGGTGGCTTCCTGATGCATTTCGTGACTGCTGAATTCCAACGAATATGGCGTATGACTTCCATGATGCATCATAACTAATTGCATAAAGCTTTTGCAAAACTAATTCTTCTGATGGTATGAGAGTTATGTAAATGTTATGTAAAAGGTTATGCAAAAAAACTAGTTAGGAATAGCTTAGTGTTACCTGGACAGGGTGGGTTAGAGGTGCAGTAGATCTGCTCCTGCTCCGGCCCAAGGCAGACGCGTCCGCCAAACTTGGGGCTCGGATTCCCACAGGTCCTACGACGGAACTTCACAGCCAGACCGCACGTTCGGGAGCATGCCGACCAGCCAGACCACTCTGTCCACTGGCCATGTTCTGTTGACAGCAGTGAAAGAGAGGAAGCTACATTGAGCTACCCAAGTATTGCTTTGGTTGCGGAACACCGACCTTCTGTATGCAGTGCCACAAGAAAGACGGAGCCGCGAGACATCCAACAAAGCCTTTAATGGCGAAAATCGAATGCACAAGATCACATGATGATGACAAAGGTACATGCACTTCCTGGCACCACCAGCAAGGACAGCATCCCATGATCCATTCTCTTTCTTCGTCGTCTGCCAATCTGCGACAGCTTTACCTCATTTGGGACAATAGGCGTGAGCATGAAAATATATTCTTAATTCATTATTATAATATTCATAGTTAACTGCTTGTGTGCATTATTGCTATTTTCGTTATCACAGCAAGGCATGAGTCTAAACAAAATGTTTGAAAACAGACTGTTTTTAGGAAAGGGCATTATGTGCACCTGCCAGAAAGTGAAGGGGACGAAAGCTTATGTGCATCCTTAAATTTATATCTAACTTAGCAGTGATATGTGGCTTATCTTTCATGGTTATCACTGTCAGTGACAGATTTCTAGTGCCTGTTTTGTCTAGAATTCCTTACACATTGTTTTTAAGAAATTGAAAGTTTCATGTGACAATAACGACCGGTACACGGACCTCGTGTGACATGCCTGTCATCATACCTGCAGCATAGGTGTACTATATGTTCCACCTAGTGTGGCACCACGTTACTGGAAGAGCTGTTGGAAAAAAATAGCTAGCATTCATTAAAAGAATTTACATTATTGCAGAGTGGTAGAATATAGATATGCTTTTCACCTTATGCCTGTAAACATTGGAAAGTAGCAACTACAATGATGCAATGAGCACGTGCGTGTTGTGGCATCTATGCCAAGACATTAATTCCCAAGTAGCACACACTGTTGCTATAACATCGAAGCAATGTTGCCTTCTAACATTGCCTAAACGTGGCTGATATTCAATTTTGACAGCATTCCTGCAACATCTAAAAACAACATTGATGCAGCATTGATGAAACATTTTTGCAACACTGCTTTAAAGTTTGCACAGCATTTAGACAACCTTTAGTAACTTAACATACTCATGACATGAAGAAAAATTATAGAAAAATTATTGATGATGGTTCCCATTGATTGCTAAAAGAAATTTACGAAAGTGCTGTTTTTGCCTCAAACTCACGTGTGCAGTTGGTGACTTCTAGTGATGAGCCCTCGCACGGCTTGCCACCGTTGGTTGGAGTGGGACTGTTGCATTGCCGGGATCGGCAGAGGCAATGGTCACCGGGCGAGTCTTTGCCAACCTGGTCACACTCCGCCCACTGACTCCAACTACTCCAGCCTCCATCAACTGGGTGGAGAAGGATGGTATACAATGGAGCTAGTTGGTTCATAGCTAACACTGGTTTGAGCACCAGAACAAAAACGAGGGATAAACAGAGGTCAGGCGAGGACAGCGACGTTTTTGTCTGTCCTCTGTTTATCCCTCATTTTCAGTTCTGCTGCTCGAACCAGTGTTAGGAAATGCTTCTCAGTAATGCTTCTGAGTGAACTTGTCAGACATTCTGAAGGTTGTAGGAACAGTTAAACTTTAATTTCTGCAGGGACAAGTTAATACCTTGAAGGGAAAGACCCCCCCCCCCCCCCACACACACACACACAATCGCTTTGTCCCGGCAAACTGTGGTATGTCAGGTTAGAATGGGGAACGAAGGAAAGAAATAACGCGTGTCTCACCAGGCACATTGCTGTTGGGGCAGCCTGCATGGTTCTGTTTCCAGTCGAGGCTGAGAGGGTTAAGGTGCGGTGCTGTCGTGCATGCCAGCTGGTGTTTGTTCCATCCACAGTACGGGTCCATAGAACCCAGACAAGACCTGCAAAAGAAACAAATTTGCATTTAGTATGGGATGCATTTACGACTACGTAGTTCTTTGGGAATATGCATGCAACATGTACAAAGGTGTAGGCCACAAGGAATTGTTGCAGTTAAGCTCAACAACGAAATCTGCATGAATCATGCACTGTCAAAATCTCAGTACATATGCATACTTCAATCACCTGGAGTAGCGAGCCAGGTGATAAAGCAGGCTAACATCTCCAAGTATGTCATTAAAAAAATTCCTTCATATTAATCTATTCTTCGATCATCAGTTCTGATGTACCCCAGTCATAACAAATAAAGTCCTTCTGTGTTTTGTCGGTATTATGCATTATCAGTGTATTGTAACACCATGCAACATGTCGCCCACTTGTTGGTTCCCGCCAGGAGCATGCACTACAGTGAACTGAATAATTTCAACAGTCATTTAGTAAACCACGTATGGCTTAGCAGTCAGGTCAACTGGTGAAGCAGGCACTCAGTGGGGCTCTTCGATTTTTCGATCTTCGATTTTCTCGCCATCCGCGGGCTGCCATAGCTAGCCTGAGCGCGTTTGTTTTTCTCGGGTTGCTCCGCCCACCGCGTGGGGCACTTCTGGTCGGCGTTTGTTTTTCTCGGGTGGGGTGGTTCTGGCAATCATGGGGAGCCCGTGGGTTGCCAGAAGCGTCTAGGACAGTGCAGTGTTTTGGGGCACATCAAGCTTTGACACAATTGTAGTAACTTTCCAAACTTTTCATCTTATGGTTGTTACCAGGCTGGTGTTCCCGAGCCCCAAAAACGTTTTAAAGCCCAGTTAGCAACAGTATATGTACACGCGAATACGAATGCGTTTTTTTTATAACGTGTAAGGCCATTTGCCTCATTCAGAAGGTCACTGATCATCGTCATACTGAAACCCTCGCCACTTGATTATCACATGACGTATCACACAAGCAAGAAAATACATTTACTTACTCTTCGCTTCTGTACTGTTCACACCGGTGAACAAAGATTCGGAGCACCTCCTTTTCTGTTCCTAAGTACAGAGAGCTCTGAAACCCAAATGAAAAGAATTACTCAGGGCTGCCCAAAAACTAGGGTCGTGTATTTTTCATGGCTTTTGCAATAACTTTTGTCTAACACAGTGCATCTGTATGGGAAAAGATCATAGTAATGGCACTTTGTATTCACTGTACTTGCCTGTCGGTTGAAAACATTTATTAAATCAACTGGGCTTGGTTGCACACGGCCGGAAGTGAGATATCTAGGTTGCTAGCTGTTGCTGCTACTATTTCAGGTATGTTACCTTCTTTGGTTTCTCTTAATTCAGATCTTCAAGTGCCATGTCCAAATATGCCTGGGTGCACCGCCATCGTTCTCACAAACTGCTTCTGTTCGTTCGAACTATAGATAATTTCCATCACACTTCACACGCATCACCGTCTTAGTTTGTCCATATGAACAAGTCCGCCCTTTTGGCCACTTTTGGGAATAATTGAAACCCCGTAAAATGCCAAGGACACCTCTAACCTCCAAATTGGCCATAACACCGTGTTGTATTTCATATGACTCAGCTAATAGTGCTGAATCATCCTGCATATACTCACCGTGTCCTTCAAAAGCTTCATTGTGAATATGTGCCTTTCCCTAGGTGCGAAAGGCTGGATTTCTTCAATGAAACAGGTTTCCAGAAGTCCCGGGATAACCACCAGCTTCTTGATTGCCCCTTCCAGCGTAGCCGCAAAGATGACGTGGACTCCATCGAAGCTGTACTTTGTGGGGACAACGTCAACTGTCAAGTGAGTCAGCCTGGAAGAAAATGAGAACAGCGCAGTCAGGCAACAGCTAAGTTTCGTAAAAGGTAACGACTGCCATTTATCTTTGCCATGTAGTTTCAAAGAAAGCCCATCCGTGTTTATCAGAAATAAAGCTTCACAATTGAAAAACGAAAATTTCCATTCTGCTCCCAGGTTTGATTTTACATCAGGACGAATTTTTCTTCACTTGAGTCTTTCTTCATAAGAAACTCCAATGGGTTTCCTATGTGGTTTCATACTACTATACACAGTGAAGGGCAGTGTTTCTTTCATTCAATGAAGTTAAAAATATGCTCTAAAGAGAGGTTACTGAATAGCTTTGTTCTTTCAAATTAAATACTGGCACTTGCTAGCATCCCAGCTGCATACCTTTCCAGCTCGCCAGTGTACAGAGGCCTTCGGCTTGCTGGTTGTACTGCCTCGTCTGTCAGCTGGTACTTCTGGGCCTCAATGACTCTCTCGTTGTCCTCAACTGCTTTGCACTGAAAGACAAAAGAAAAGGTAAATGCGCATCTAAATTATGCTATTCATTTGCGTATTTTTGGCCACAAACACTTCTCATTCATTGAGCAAACTACAATCTTGAGCTCAGCAGCCACCGAACCAACTTGGCAGCTCTTGGAGAAGACAGCATCAGTTCAAGCGAGAGTATGGAGGTCCATGCTTTGGTAAATCAAAAAGTTGCGCATTGTCTGGCTGAGCGTCATGCTCCACAGATGGACAAGTTAGTGCGGTGTGCCCTCTTGTTCCCTTCTGGGCGAACAGTGGGTGCGGCCTACTGTTCCATCCTGGCAGCCTTGCCGTGCAATGTCACACGAGGGACACTTAACAATATTGCTGCCCTGGTTGGTTGATGTTCCTGATATACAAGAACGTTTCACAGTTCAGCCACTTGTACTGTGAAAAACGGAGAGGGGTGCTTATTGCAACAGCAGGATGAGAGTGAGAGCAATCTATTTACAGAAGTGCAGAGAGGCTGGCCTGTTGCTGTGCACTTGGTAAAATGGGTGAGGATGAAGAAGTAACATGTGACGATGAAGAGATTGAAGTATGTATGTACAAGTGCACTGTGTTGCAACATCTCTATAGCCATGCTAATTGTTCAGTGGCTTTTAGTAAGGCTATAGCTGCTGCTATAATCATGGCCATGCTGTTCGCATTGAGAAAAAAAGGTTGTCTCCGAGTGGTTGTTACAAGCAGTAAGTTCACCTAGTGCACTCCGCATGTTGAATTTCAGTAGGAACTTTCCCAATGTAGAACGAGCATACCTGGAACTGTTGGCTGGTTGGTGTGGATCGCTCCCAGGCAGACTTTTGTGTGGACTGGTACTTCAGGGGTCCCTCAAATGCATGCTTGATGGCCGACATGTTGAAGGCACATATTGCGGAGCCATAGATGCTGTTTCTGCAGTGATAAAATGTAAACGTTGACAGATAAGCCAATACACCCCACTAGGAAGCAATGCATGATTCTTGTCCATTGGCAAGACTCTGTTGTCGATACTGACACTTATCATGTTGCACAGCATGTTTTATAGCAATGACAAATGTCACAATTTGGATCTTGTTGTCTATAACCTTGTGCTCTATGCAAGACATAGTGATGTGCTGAAAGGCGTCTTTAATATGAAACATCATGTTAGTGATCAGCTACCTACACTATTACAGCCAACATATATTCTTGCATTGCATCCTTTTCTGGTCTCTTTTCTTCCTGTTCAAACTGTCAGTCTTATCATTAACGATTCTCCTATTCAGAGCTGTCTAGCCCCTATTCAACCTTCAGAAGATAGTAGTATAAGCTAACGGCCTGTCGTACTATTGCAAAACATTTGACGTACTGTACTGTAAGGCAATAGCCACGGAAAAACATTTGCCATATGTTTGTAACACTGACAGTAGGTACTAAATAAATTAATGGATCGAACGACGAAAGAGACTTGTCACTACGCATGACAGCCCTTTGCTGTGTCTTAGCACAATTGCAAACTCACTCTCCAGTGGTGAATGCTGCGTAGAAGAGCTGTTCTTTCTCAAGGTAATGGACGCTTTGAATCTCGTTGTAGTAGAAAGGATAGAGGCCCGGCAGTGAACAGTTCAGCCGAGCCTTGAGGAACGTTGTCCAGTTCTCCTTGAGGATCACCTGGCCACCTTGGTCATTCTTGCACACCCGAGCCACTCTTGAATACACAGCCTGTGCAGAGGAACACATACGTGCACTTGCACTGAGTGTGCTGAAGCAGATGTGGTATGCCTACACTTTTACCACAGATTGTTTTGCTTGCACACAGATGAATGGATCTTGGTTAAAAAAAAATCAGGGTTTGCAAAGTATCTATGGGGCCACATTTGAAGTTTTAGGACCCCCCATGTCCTCAGATTTAGGTGCATGTTAAAGAACGCCCAGGTGTTAAAGATTAATTGGGAGACCCAAGCTACAGCATGCCTCACCTCTAAGGATATCGTGGTTTTGGTACATAAAACCCCAGAATTCAAGTAAATAATCTTCATGGGCATAACATGCACTATGGGGACGAGACCACACAGTCTACGAGAGATGCAAAAAGTCCTATATATGTATTTTGTGCCCGTGTTTTTGGCGTTGCTCATAGGAACTGCACTCTCTCAGCACTCGTGTTTGAAGTCTCTGCTGCAGACACTGGAACCTCAACTAAAGTTAAAGTTTTTTCATGGTGTTCTATATTGAAGAAAGAAACTTGAAAAAAAAAGCAAGTACATAAACAATTTATATTGCTGTGTAGTGCATCACCAGACAAGTGTTGCCAAGTGAACCTTTTATTTGCAGCTCAGTGATCACCCATAAGGCAGTCTAGTCTTGTCTTGTTTCAAACAAAGCTTATATCGCCCACCAATGAGCTATCTGTACAATAAGAACAAGAAAAACAAGCAGATTAACAGTTAGGGCTCTTTTCATGGATCCCAGAAAAGCTGCTAATTATGCTAACAGAAATGTCAAATGGAAAGTAGATATTCTATAGAGAGAGACAGCAGTTGAACTCACTTTGCCACAATTCATGAATTCCACCGCAGACTCCCTGTAGAAGATGTACACGAACTCTCCGATTTCAAAGGAACCAACAAAGTTTGGCTCTGAAAGAAAGAAACTTGGTTTAATAAACATGCCACAATGATGCTTGCTGTGATTTATTTGGTCTCTGTCAACTTAAACACTAACGAGGGAGAATGACAAAAATAAATCGAGATCCTTAAAGTTTATTATTATTATTTTTTTTAATATCCTAGAGTACCATTGTACATTATGGCCTTTCCAAATAAACTTCAAATATCTCCTGCTTTGCACAAGCCAAACTCCATATCCTCTACTTGTACATATTGCCATGGGTGTTCTTTTTCTATTTTCATGTAACTGACCCTGTTACAAGTGTAGCCAGTGCCTTGCGCACACCAGTGCCAGAATGACGAACATTCTAGATTATTTTAGATTGTTCTGATAAGCTCGAGCCGCACCACAAACAGTAGAGTTTATTCAGGAAATAATGCGCCCACTAATGATAAGGCTGGAATCTTCGATGCCACATGTATAAATGCCGGTGCACCTCCTTACCGCTGACCAGATTACTGGATGGCCGACAACTGTGATCTCCTCTATCAGTGTACAGTGTGTATTGCTTGTGCTTTCACTTTTTGTTTCCTGGGCACAGGTTCGCCCAAGTAAAGAGTTTTGTCTTTAAAAGTCTGAGTGCTATCTTCTTCACCATCACGATGACATGACAGTATTCCTAATATCATCATTCAATCTAATCCTGTGATGCGCTCGACTGTTATTGCTATCCTTTCACAGTCACTCTGTTACTTTTATGGACCATATCTGTTCTTCACATTTTAAAAACTGCTCACATTCCCAATACAACATGTACTTTGGATAGAGCTCACATGAGCAGCCGCTGTCACATTTTATCCCCAAAACATGGCTTGCAAAGGGCAGTGTAAGAGAGAGCGATACAAATGACACACAAACCTACACAAGCATGGCCCTCCAAAAAAAAAAAAACAAAAAAAACTCTGCACCTTCTGCAGGAGATGCAGAAAACTAACTAAAGTATGTTTGCGTTATTTATCATGCTAGCTCTTTAAGCTTGATGAAATACTTTAGTTTATAAAGAAGCATGGGGGTGCAAGAGGGTAGGTGGCTGAAGTAGTCAGGACTGGATGCCTATTTGAAATCAGCATGCAATATGATGGAAATACGAGAAGAAGCATGCAGTGGTCATGCTGTATCCTTCTCATATTGAAGTTATCTCTTGTGCTCAATTCAAATGTACGGCAGTTGTATCAACTAATGAACATTAAAGATATATGCAGGGCAAAAACCCCTCTCTTGATGCTCGCCATTAGGGTACTTCCTAACGTTATGCATGTCATCCCTTACAGGCTGTAGAAAAGCAAAAAAGAACAGGAATTGAATGCAGTGCAAAGAACTGCTACAGTGGATTGCCTTGGATGGTTTAGTTTCAGCAAAATGCTTCAGGAAAGTCATCCAACGCACCGCTCAGCCACTTGTGGTCGTAGATGGGCGTGCGCAGAGGCCGCTCCCGGCCCATGATGCGGTACAAGGCGTAGTCTCTCGCCGAGAAGTCTAGAGGTGATGCAACGTAGTAGTCGCCTTGTACTGTCATCAGCATGGTGCTGTTTGAGTGCGGGCTGTATGGCGCCTTGCCCATGCCGTCAACTTTCTCCCTCACGGTGACTAGAGAGTTGATCTGCATCGTACAGTATGCACGTTCTCACTCCAGCCACGAAACATTGCCTCTAGAAAGCTGCCACATGCTTTCTCGCATTTGACTACGCGTGTGCAAACTCTCAATAAAGCACTGCACTGATCCGAGTAAACTTAAGCTTCTTGTGACTGAGGCTGAAACTGAAAGCTCACTTGCAAAACCAAATATAATATCATCAAGCGACACAAGCATGCAACACTCTTAGGTTTCTGGTAAAAAAAAAAAAATTGAAAATAGAAAGTTCACTTTATTAGGGTGTCTATTGATAGGGCAGAGGAGAAGCCTATAGATACACTTCGGCTTGTTAGTTATGACCAAAAGAAACCAGCGCTTTCATTAAATTCATACTTCATTCACAAATATGGTAATCCATAAATGTAATCAGCGAAACCTAGTTCTTGACATGTCACTAGTATAAGCACTTGCTGTTCCATATTGTTTGAATACTATGAAACTATGGGCCCCTCACCAGCCTCTGAAAATACAAAAATTGAGTGTGTTATTCTCTCCTGGTGTTCCTCACCTTTCTGGCACACTTCGTGATGCATGAACAGTGATTCCCGTAACGTCTATAGTGTACATACTCTTGATTGGTCCATGTAAGCAAAATATCAGATGTGAATTGTCTCCTTCATTGCTTTGCCAAGCAGCCACCCACCCGTTCTTCCTTGTCTCACATGACTACCGTGCGCGATCAAGTGATTTCACTACATTTTGTGTGTTTGCAACTGCGTAAGCGGCGACAACAGCGTGTAGCCGACAAGCGCGAAATCTTGATAGGCTTGATGCTTAGGTCTGACATTGTACACGTGCTTTTAATAAATAAGTAGCGAGGAGGTGATATCGCATGTAGGAAGGGTACCAAAGGCAAGGAAGAAACCACTACCACGTCTTTAAACGCGGGGTGGTGAGGGCCCCTTTAAGGTTACGCTATTTCCCGACTATAGCCCTCTGACTTTTTCTCTCTCTATTTACATATTTTCTCTATGCTTAAGTGCCATGACTCTCACATGTGCCTTTGTTAAAACCGAATTTAAAGGAGTGAATTGCTTGTACATTTTCGTGGTGTGTTTTAATTTTTAGTTTGATATTCCAAAAACTCAGCAGTATCGTAGTTCTGTACCATTGGAGTGCAAAGAATTACAGTACCTGTACAGTGCCATGCTTTAGAACGGCATTTTCAAGCTGAATGATATAAAGGCATTGGTTTCGGGTTTAACCCCCGGACCAGTACGAACTTTCCTTCAACTAGAACCTTTCCTTTCTGAGAAAGCCATATGGATTTCCTTGTGGTTTCGTGCTGCAAATGGGCGGTTGTGAACTATCCCATCCGCCACCTTGAGGGATACCGCAGAACTCATTTGCATCATACATCAGCGTTAACACGCCACTGAATGTTCTTGAATGATGTACTCACGTCTCTCCAAGTGCATTCTGGAGCAAAGGCATTGGTGCCACAGCTGAACAGTCGCTCATTATGCGACAGCAGCACCTTGATGTAGTTTCGGCAGCCCTCCTGCGCATAAAACAGGACACCTTGTCACATGGCCCAGACATCCTCGATGAAACTTGAACTCATGCTACACTCGGTTACAACCTAATAAAAAAAAATGCAGCTCCTCTACCGTGAAACCTGAGGAAGAGCGTAGCGTGGTCACGCAGAGATTCCTGTTCGTAGCGCTTCCACTGCTCCTTTTACCAAACCCTCGATGACGCTAATGTTTGAGGTAAGCATGTAGGGTTTCCTCGGCACAAGTAGAACATTTTTAGGGACATTCGCAAACCCAGTGTGCAACATGCGCACTACTTTTTGTTTCGCTTTATTGACTTCCTTGCTTGTTATGGCAGATGAGATACGTGTCGTCTGCGACCGGTTCTGTCAGGTTGTTTCCTCCTTCAGATGCAACGACCAAGCGCTGGTGAAGTGCAAGGTGGGAGGAGCAATCGTATGCTCTGCAAGGCGGTGGTGCCCTCTCTTGCATGACGCAGGAGTCAACTGCATGTGTACCGAAGCGTTTTTAGCGATTTCAAGTTGATTATTGCAATTACTTGTTGGTTATTGCTGTTACTTATATTATCTTGGACCTTTTTTGTTTATTTTAACCTAGTTTTGAGCATTGCTAGCCATGTTTTAGGCCTGTATTGAGTGCTTGATTATGAGTGTGACCACGACACATGAGCTGTATCGATAGACAAGCCAAGCCCCTAAAGTGCTACGCACTTAAAATTGACAGCTCTGCCCACAGAACCGTGGCGAACCTGCCCTTCACCTATGAAAGATGGTCGTGCTAGCTAGTTTCCACTGGAACCGTAAAGTACTTTTTCTCAGCTAATGTAAATACCTTTGCATATTAAGAGAGCCATATTAAAGACCCTACAATACATAATACATACACTACAATACATAATAAATACACTTAAACAACGGATCAACACTATATACAATATTTACAGCTTAGCAGTGGAGGCCTGCTGGGAAGCTCTTGTAGAGCGTTTTTTGCCCGGTATCCTCGGGTGCGCGCCGCCCCCGGAGCCAGGTTCGTCGTTACTACCTGAAACGTTATGTTTGGCTGAGCAGCGATGTCAGAATCCTTGATGAAATTTACCAGGGCGTTCAAGTTCCTGGACCCAAAACCAGCGACACAAATGTAGGCCTGTAGGGGAAAGTCCAGCTATTTGAAACTCTCCAGAAATGCTTGACCTCACGAAAATGAGAGAGAGAGAGCTATCGGACCGATGCAAGTTTTCTGTGGGAGGCACAATGATTGCTGTGAGCAGAGCTGACATTCTCTTAGCTTGTAACCATACCTACTTTAATTGATGCTCTGAAATGTTGCCATCAAGGGCATAGGGAACATTTGGCATACAGGCAGACTCTGGGCAAACAGTTCTGCCAGTCAGATTATAGTAAAGTGTGAAGAAATAATGGTTTGTTCTCCTTTCTGATTTTTCTGCTGTTGACTCTTTTTATATTAACCATGTACTAGATTGTTACTGGACATTCGAGCGTCCATGAATGAGGACCAGAAGATCTGAAATGGTGGCATACAGCCACACTGTTTTGCAGTGAAAGTGTCTGTCATTGCGTTTGTAAAATTTTTCCTTTTGCATAAAAGCAGGGACATGAATGTTCTGAAATGTTGCCCCTCATTACCTCTGCTTGACCTTTCTGGCGACAACTCCGCACAGCTGCATTTGATGCTGGCACAGCGACGTCCTCGAGCTTCTTGAGATCCTCCAGTGACAGCCGAAACAAGTGGTCCCTGCAGGGCAACAATTTTGTTTGTTATTTTTTTGTAAAGTGAAGATGGCAACAATGCAAGCACAGCACTTCGTGTACACAAGTTGCTTTATTAGATGTCAGCTTATTAAAATAGGGCTTCAATGCAAACAAATGCCATTAGAACTTATGAAATGGATAATTGACTACGATTCGTTTGTGGCACAAAGCCACAAGGGAATCTGTACTTATTTCTCCAAAAGGAAAGCTTCTAATTTAAGAAAAATTCGTCCTGGTGCGGGATGAATCCTGGCACCAACACCTTGTCAATTATTGCTTTCATAACCCTTCTGCCACCTTGCGGGATTCCACGAAACTCATTTGCAATTCGTTAGAACTCGTTTTGTGGAACTTGTGCAGCTGCAAAGGAAGGAATGAATGAAGTTGAAATGAAGAAAGGTAAAGCACGTAGACCAAAATTTTTTGGCAGATTCCACAGAATATAAAGGTGTGTGGCAATGAAAAATAGAATTTAGGCATGTGGGAAATTTTAAAGTGTTGTGATCATTAATGGAGTGTCTTCAGCCTTGTTTGATTCAAGCTTTTTGTCTATCTCTTTGCATTACTTCTAAGGATTATAAATAAGCTTTCATGCATTGCACCTTTTCACTGGGAAGTCAGCACAACTTCCTGAATCTCATCATTTCTGTGCCCTTTGTTTAGTGCTGTCATATTCCAAATATATGCCAACTGAGCTATAAGCTTACCTTAAGTTAACTTGCTTATGTGAACAGTGAAGCGTCCTTGTACTTCAACACTTGTTTCTCTAAGCTTTCTTCTACAGAATGTCATATTAATTAAATGTTAGGATGGCAGCTACAGTTAAGAAATGCAACTGAAAGGTGTCTATCCTCACAGCCAACTAAGCTTTCTGGCTCCTTTCGCCTATCATTCAGGCACATGCCTGTTTTGTTTAGTACGTACATTTTTTTCTTTAACAACAGCATCGAAGACGTGAATACAACATTTGATATATGGCACCATACAAACAACTGAGGAGGAAGATGAAGATGAACAAGATGACTTTCACCTTCACGTCTTGGATGAGTGCATAAGGGACCCTGTATTGTGCGTGTGTGTTCTTGGTGGTGGGGGGTGCTCACATTGCCCCCCACACCCCTGCCCAGCACCCGGCAAAGGCCCACAATATTTGATGTAACATTTATTACTTTCTTGTGACAATATTGTTGGCAGACGAGCTCTTTCTCCAATGAGTGCAGATACACTTACATACCGGCTGGTTTTCTTTTTCATTAACTTCACAGAATTTTTTTAAAAATCGCCTGTGGAAATAGCACAGTCCCAAATTCTTGCACTATAAATTGTTTGGAGGGTGGACATCACTGACATAGTAAACTGACGCAAGAAAGTGTCCAATTAGCAGTATTTCAGTAAGTAATTTTTCAACCAATTATACTGCAGCAAGGATTGCAGTTCATGAAAATGGAAAAATTTTTATCCACCTGCAGTGCAACGCTTTCAGTCTGTGGGTGTCTGAAGAATGAATTTTTCATGCTCAATGCACCCCCCCCCCCCTCTCAAAATTTCCTACATACATAAAGGACGGTTATGTGCCCCTTGCCCCCCCCCCCCCCCCCCCCAAAAAAAAAAAATAAAATCTGACTGCGCTTCTGCTCTGAAGCATTCTATCTTCACAGGTTTCACAGGCACAACATGACACAGCTAGGACAGTAAGGTGTTCATGCACCTTGTCGTGTTGCTTCTCTCGATAAAGGCTGCAAAATAGCTGTCCATGCTTTTTCAGGTTGCAGCAAACCTGACCTAAGTGGAGTGTATAGCAGGGCTGCTTAAAAAACTGGGCCAGCGAGCTGAATATGTTTTGTGAAGCAAAATTTGTGACGAGATGCCATTATAATCAGGTACAACTGTAGAATGCAGTAGCATTTATACCTCAAAGGTGGTTGCACACTCTAGGCTGATGTCATAAGCCGAATTGATATTTGGCAACTCTGCTGTTGGGGACAATGGAATACATGAGCGGGACGATTTATTTGTGGAGCCTGCCATGCTTCGGTGATCTGGGCAGCGACTCCCCTGCTTTCTCGAGTTGTATCCGACTATAGAGGGCTATCTTGCCGGCACCTCTCGGAGGTCACGCGGCAAACTTGTTGCAAATGCACTTGAATGGCAAATGTTTCAAAAGCAACAGCTTTTGATCAGTCGCTCGCTGTTCGATTTGGCAGTTTCCCCGACTAAAGGATAGAGAAGCGAGCCAAAAGGGGTAGTCTTTCAAACAAAAGAGACTATTGTAGATTTGAGTGTGGTAGAACATCTGCGTCCGAGTTGGTTACATGACCTGAGCGAGTTGCCAGTATGAATGAAGCAGAGATTTTGTGTCACTTGCAGAAACTTGCTACACTAGGCAGTGTCTTGTCTTGTTTGCTAAAAGTGCACCAAGCAATAGGTAAAGCATTTTGTACAGCAGCTTTCGCTGCTAATTGCTTGAAAGACAGGGAAAGACTGGGGGACAACATGCTTAAGTACTTCCTTTAAGGAGGCGAGACTCTGTAAAAATGACCTTTATTTTGTTGCAAGGTGTGCACGAAGTAAATGTGACTATGAATATGACATTGAAAAAAGAATCTTACAGAAGGCAGCACAGGATAAAATGCTAAGCATGTCACAAAAAAAAAAAAATAATAATAATACCTCGGCAGTTGCAGCTAACAGCATGGCTTTGCAAGTGTTAAAAAAAAGACCCTGATGAGCCAGAAGATAAGCTGCATAATTCTACTGAATTATATGACATAATCAAGACGATGCATTGCATGTGCACGGTGCGACCAAACACATGCCAGGAGGAAATGTAGCTGTTCACACATCTCACTGATGTAGCAGAAACCTATAGTTTACAAAGTGTACGAGGCACTGACTGAATATGTTAATTTTCGTCGTCAGACGACATTGGAAGTGCCAGGCATTCTTCAATGAGTACGCTGCTCACATAGACGTCCTCGGGACCATTGGTGTCGCACATGACAACGCTAGGCACGCCCTTCACGTAGTCGACTAGGCGGCACATGACTATCTGGCCGCATACAAGCTCTGCTAATCGTGTAGATGCCTCGGGACCCCACACCCCTCCTTGGGCGGACCGCAGCCGGCACAACTTCACGGTAATCGCTTGCCGCGGCAGGGAACGGAAATGCGAGGCGAGTTGGCGCAAACTGGTGCTCGGCTTCATGGTTTTCACGCCGCTGTCGACATCCGTGACTCTGACCACGCAGTTTTGGAGTACACTCGTCACGATTCCGCGGCACCAGTTTTCCTCTTTGGAACTGGGCATGTCGACGTGAGGGTAAGCGCACAACGCGCCGGCAACTAGGTCCTCGGCGCGGAAAGTGTGCCCACCTATTCCTCCAATGCCTTGCGTCGAGTAGAACAAGTCCATCATTTCGAGTAGGGCCTTCAAATCGTGGCTCCAACGCCCGACGAGGTTTATGATGACTGCTTCGGGGCTCACGACGTGTCGCACAAGAACGGGGAAGAACTGTTCCCCCGTGTCTGGCAGGGGTTGCACCACGCTGACGTCGCAGCAGTCGGGTCCCCGAGTGGAACATGGCTTGTCGTTCGGGGATGAACGCAGCGATGTCGTCATTTGTCCCTGTGTGGTAGACTCGTTCGGGGATGACTGCGGCGATGTTGTCGTTTGCCCCCGAGTGGTTGGTGACTCGTCGTCCGTAAATGAGTGCAGCGATGGCGTTTTGCCCCGACAAATGATTACGTGACCCTGCTCCGCGTGAAAGTTGAGCTGGCCACGTGTACTCAAGCAAGCATTGAGCACCTCGGTAGAGCTTAGCCGCTGCCACTTGGGCTCTCTCTGTAGCAGTTCGAGGGCTGCACTCAGCTGCACGGATCCACCACTCTGTTGAAGCACGAGTTCAAGACGGTGAAGAATATCGGCATTTTCTTTTTTCGGAGTGATGTCTTGATGCTTCCGTTGGTGGGGCTCGGGGGAGAATGCAATGGCACTCGCAGGGCTCGCACTACTCATCGACGATGTCGACCGGCGGTTCGGGTTCATGGTACGTCAGCAGAGCGCCACTGGGGCGAGCACAATCAATCTTGCCTTCACGTGCTAGAATATCATAGAAATTTACAGCCCACTGCCTGTGCTTCAGCCACGCCGGCCACGCGCTCACGCAAGCCACAATCCCACAATGCCGACAATGCCACAATGGCCACAATACCACAATACACTCTCACCATTGATGACGTCATCAGTCACGGCCGCCTGGAGGAAGTGTGCTCAGTACTCACATTCATAAAGTTTCAGAGTGTGCCGCATATTTATGATTTTTAAATTATTTTTTTATTGGACGTAATATTTACACCTGCTCAGCACAAGAAAAGGAAAACGAATGATCAAATGTCGTAATATCACTATCATCATCAAACGCTAAACAACTTTTGCAGACGACAGACAACGATTGTAGTCGTTTTCTTCAACATGGAACCAAGGGAACTTCCGAAGTCTCCTTGCATACCGTCGAATCGTATTCGCATATGCAAGGGTTATCCTACAACGTTCTCAATTTGCCGTTCGACGCTGCGTAGTTCTTTTGAATGCCGTTACACAGTGAGCTGTGCGTCAACCACGACTCAACAGTTCGCGTGCTTCCCTCACTGTGGACAGGTATGCCATATCTTTAACAGGTATGTGTCATATCTTTAACAGTATTCGGGCTTTCTGCATTACAAAGTGTGCTTGAACAGATATAGGTCGTTCGAGATAATCGTAGAGTACCCCCGTAGATAGCCTAGGGCTCTTCCATAGCGAAGCCAAAATTCAAAGCTCCTATCGCGTATGCGCCAACTTTTTGTTGGGCGAGTTTTAAGGCGCGAAAAAACACAATACACAAGAAAGGACACGGGACAGTTGTTAGTGGCGCTCTGTCCCGTGTCCTTTCTTGTGTATTGTGTTTTTTCGCGCCTTAAAATATCAAGTATGAACGTGTGCGCGGATATTGGGCAAGCCCCATTACGCACCACTGGTCCACATAAAAATACTTCCGTGGGAAAAAAATGTATAACGTGCCACAGATATTGGGCGAATCACACTACTCGCCACTGAATTGATAGAAAACAGCGCAAAAGAAACGTGGTGTATCCTTCGACCTTCTCTTGTACGTGTCGTTTTTTTTTTTTTTCTTTCTTTCTTTTTCGCGCTGTTTTGAAGATGGTCCAGAAGGATTACCAACTAACCCTGCTGTCACCACTGGTCCTCTAAAACTAAGGAGAACCCACGGACGGCAAATTTAACACCAAATAAGAGTTCTGGACGGACGTAACCAACCAACAATTGAGAAAGACTTTAGCGAACTGTCGGGATTCAACCAGTGATAAACACTAGGGCTGCACATTTCAGCTTGCTGGTTGACTATCTATCTGTGCGGTGTGCTTGGGCAGTTCTTTTTTTTTTTAACGTATGGAAGTACGTTTAATATCCTCATGCAAATGACGTACGTAGATGCTGTGTAACGTAGATAAGTACGTATAGTATCTCACAAACCTAGCCCATCGACTGGATCAACACGTACGATCTAAAGAATTGACTGAGCATTTTTCTACGGTGCCACTGCGCATGCGCCCGTCCCCTGGTGAGAAAGCCGCTAAACGCTGTGGTAGGGTTAGGGTAGTAGGGTCTCCGTGCGTCTTTCGATCTCGGAGGCTTTTGTTCTGGCGAGCCCGGTTGTCTCACATCACCTCGCGAGGCTCCTCCTCGCTAATAAAATGGCAGAGGGCAGCACAGGCAAAATGAAAAATGCAGATTATTACGTAGTGAGAGGAAATTATCGGTTCTTCAAGCGCGAGCTAGCGCTCGTACCTTGCTCCGACGATCAGCTGGTATCTGTGGATGTCGAAGAGAAGCTCTGTGTAGTAGCCCGTGTCTCCGTGCGTGAATCGTAACATCTTGCCGTCCAGGTCTGAAAAGGAGAAAATAGGCAGTTTTAGAACAGCGTACGCAAAGCTTCGCGTTAGCCTTTGTCGCCACTGCGCATGCGTCGTGCGCTAACCCCTTGCGGGCCCCCCGTTAAGTGACGGAAATAGCGAGCGACCGCAAAGATCCGTTTGCGATCCCTAATGTCATGAATCTGATGAAGGGTGTTCTACGAGCACTGCAAAATGTTGCACGCAGCCTACATACACGTATTCCTGTTATTGAAAGCTTCGAACAGTATTCGTATTATCACGAGCACTCCCCGCGATGGTCTAGTGATTATACGGTGCTCGACTGCTGACCCGAAGGTCACGGGATCGAATCCCGGCCGCGGCGGCCGCATTTCGAAGGAGGCAGAATATTTGAGGCCCGTGTGCTTAGATTTAGGGGCACGTTAAAGAATCCAAGGTGGTCGAAATTTCCGGAGCACTCCACTACGGCGTGCCTCTTAATCATATGGTGGCTTCGGCACATAACACCCCATGTATTTTTACGAGGCCTGCTAAGCTAGGTTTTCTGTCAAAGACGTTTGCATTTTAACAGCTGCCCAACACGTGATCGTAGCATCGGAGCGCGCGCGCAGCAGGCAAAGCCATGACAAGACATGCAATTGCTTCTCGGGTGTGTCTCAGAGCCTCATGCGCTGTGAGGGATAACCTTGAGGAATAAGTCAAATGGAATGGATTCGCCGAGAGTTCGCTTGCCAAGGCTTTCCTGTATCATTTCTTCTTGCACGTTTTGTAGGCGAGGTTGAAAAATAACAGTGGTCAAATGAACCATTCTTACTTTAAGCATTACTTTTGACCAGGACAGGACAGAGTAGTGCATGACGTCAGTTGGCACCTGACGTCGTGGACGCAGCTTCTGAACGTACAAGATGGCGGCTTTGATGACCAACTATAGTTGCGGTTAACCTGCTTCAATGTAATAACGACGTGGCAGGAACGCGTGAATAACAAAAGAACCTGCTCGTGATGTTTTGATAACATTAATGTGACATCGCAAACGTCGAGTCCCCCCCCCCCCCCCCCCCCCCCCCCCGCTAGTGCTCAACGCGGCTGTCTCGGTGAGGTCAATGCAGTGCGTTCTGGTATATGGCGCAGGAAATATTCCAATAACAATGAGCTTAATAGCGCCGAGAACGCGTTACAGGCTCGGAGGACCCATATGCTATGCGCGCAAGAATAAACAAGTAAATAACAGCAAACAATAAGGAACCGGGGGGGGGGGGGGGCGCATTTGGCCTTTGTGTGAACTCTGCTATGCGATCTTCGCAGGTTGCCTTAAACCGCACGGCTCGTTTGTTTAAAAACATGGCCAAATTATACGCCCACGGCGACGCCCGACGCATACCGAGCGCTCTAAAAGAGCGTTTCGCCGCGGTCTGCTGCGGTTAGGGGTTAAATAGGCTCGTCCACTGCGACTTATATAGCGCTCTTGCGGACGCACCTCGGAAGGAGATCCAGTGACTGGGCGCACCAGCTAACGGGGCAGCTCGTATGGGCCGCTGTTTGCCGGGCGGTTATCGTCGACGATTGCGTCCTTAAGTGCCCCGGAAGAATTGAGCCTCCCGGCTCGAAACGAGATCAGCGAGAGAGCGTCGGAGGGCTGCGGTTTCGATACGCTTCTCAAGCCTGCCGCGAGGCATAAACACGGCGTAGCAAGAACACTTGTAAACACGCACACGTGGCACAAGTGTCAAGACTTCCGGCTTCACCTTCGGAAATGGCCGGCTAAATTTAGCACTTAGCTAAAGGGGGGAATACGAATTTCAGTAAGTATACACGTGTATACTTAACGTCCTCCAACTGATATCACTTTAGTAACGCAGTTAAGCGCTGTTTGGATTAATCTTACTTTAGGACATACGTGAAAGCTACACACACGAACTAAATGCGTAGGTACATCCGCGTTGTCGATGCGCGTATGGTCACCGCATTTTTTACACTGAAGGAAGAGAGAGAGAGAGGCTGACGTTCTTCCGTGATTCTAGACAGAGACGTGCGCAGGGTTCCCCATTAAGGTGGCGCGGGAGGCTTTGTCACCCCCCCCTCCTCCTCCACCTCCGTTGGTAGAGTATACAAAAGACATGTTTCACAATAGATGAAAAAAACAAAAAACTAAATTAAAATGAAGCGATGTCGTGCTTCTCACAATGGCGCCCCCCCCCCCCCCCCCCCCATGATTTTAGATGAAGATGTAGTAGTACGGAATCACTTAAAGCGAACGGGACGACGATTATTTGCGCTTACATTTCATTGGTCAGCGGCGCGCGGTGTTAACCGTGCGTTTACACGAGCACGATGTCGCAGTGGTATAAAGGCCCCGCGAGTACGTGAGTTTTCGCACGCCCTTTCGCCCGGGCTCCTGCATTTAATTAACGAGTTATTGCGAGCACGGGCCGGCCGTTCGCCCTCGTAAGTGAAGCGCGCACCGTCGTGTATTTATGCGCGGGCGCACGTGTGTATCAGCGATGCCAGCCCTCTCGGAACAACGGACGCGCTCGCCGCTTCGAGGTGGTCCTCGAACTTTGCCCGGAAGGGCGGCCTTGCGGAACAAAGCGCTGTACGAGCTGAGCGTGTACTTAATGGACCCTTCACTCACCGGGCCTCATTACAGATTTTGGTCATACTTGAACAAAGAGCACTCGTTGCGCTTCCTATAGGCTGACAGGATCTTAATATTGTCGACGCTGGCGTAGCAAGGGTGGGTAGGGGGTGGGGTTCAAACCCCTCCCAAAAATTTTCAAATTTCCATGTGTATGTACACGCGCGCACATACAAACGCACTCACGAACATACATGAAATGTTGACCCCCCCCTTCCCCCCTCCCCGAAGAAAATGTATGGCTACGCACGCCACTGATATTGTCGACATCAGTGGCGTAGCCAGAAATTTTTGTCGGGGGGGGGGGGTTCAACCATACTTTATGTATGTTCGTGCGTGCGTTTGTGTGTGTGCGTGTATATATACGCAAGCAAAATTGAAAAATTTTCGGGGGGGGGGGGGGGTTGGACCCCCCCCCCCCCCCTGGCTACGCCACTGGTCGACATTACCATCTCCTGGCTATTACATCCTTATCGATACTGTCACTCTGACATGGGCTTAACGGTATGCACTGGCACGGTCATTTTCTGTGACCGCAGAAAAAAATCGAACGCAGAGACATAAAAATGCATTGCTAAACTGCAGAGCGCAAGTTCGATACGGGACAAAGAAGAACATACAGCACAGGACAAGCGCTTGTCCTGTGCTCTGTGTGTTCTTCTATGTCCCGTACCAAATTTGCGCTCCGTAGTTCATAATTATGAACCAGCTTGCCCAGTAAGATATTCTCTAAAGAAATGTGTACTTGCCTTTTTCCCGTATTGTGATGTGCGCCGAGGCGGCGGCCAGGAACATTGTGACGCAGAGCACAGACGCTCTGAACAGCCCGAGAAGCGCATGTCTGGGCAGCCGCTGGGACGCTGGCTCTTCGGAAGTCCGCAGTACTAGGCTCATGGTGTCCCGGATGACGTCACTGCACCGTCCGGACCGAGTGGCGACGAAACCTCGACCAGCTCCCGCTGAGTGGTGTTCTCGATGACGCCGCCATCTTGACCCGCGAACCTGCAATACGACATGAATGGGAGAGAGGTTTTAACATTTGCTATGTACCCTTGCCCAGGAAAACGTATGCATCGCTGTGGTACATATACTTTCCTCAACGTGTCAAATGGGAAAACCTAACTCTACAGGCCTGTTGAGCTGGTGGAGCTCTGCATCAATCCGCGTCGTTGTTCATTCATCACGCAATACTGAAAAGTCGTTACGTATAAGCTTTGTTTCACGGTACCAAGATATACGCCCTTCACTTATGCGGTATTCGACTGGTGCACACTGCATTCAACCTCACCAAAAGCTTCGGCATAGAAGACATGGAGACATCATCTTTTCACGTTCGTTTCTTCAGCAAACCTCGCACGCCTGATTCGGGCGCAGCGCGCGGATGGAAGTCGGTGCAACCGCAAACTTCCTTTTCAAGCTGTCCACCTGTTCAACTGTAAACGTGTTAGCGGCCACGGCGGCTCTTATTTTGCTCCGACACGTTATGTCGCTTGCAAATGTGCGTACCACGACGGAGAGTTTCATATATGCCATACGCTCGCGATACGAGCCACGGCTCATTCACTAACACGGAAGTGCGCGCATGGCAGGCGCGGGAAGAGGGCCAGGCGGTTGTTTTGTGTTCGTGTGTGCGTGTGTGTACGAATGTGTGTCTGCGTGTGTGTGTCGTCGCAGCTGAACAATCGTTAGCGCGTGAAAGCAGGAGCCCGCATGCTGCACTTGTATAGAGAGGCGCGCTGCGTTGCGCGGCTGTGGGAAATCACGAGCTGCCGCGCGGCGGCGCCCGCCCCACGGAGCCTACGCGCGAAGTGTCATTTATTGGTGCGCGCTGATGTATTGGCCGTAACGGCGCGCCGTCGTAAATGTAAACGCTGCCAAAAACACAGGGGCTTTGTACATGCGATACGCGGCAACGGGCCACCGGTCGCGCATGCGTGCTTCGTCTCGTTATTGCGCGCGGCAGGTTGGCTTCGCCGCATGCACCGCTCCTACCCCTTTTCCTCTCGGCCTTTTCCATCAACGTCAAGATGGCAGTGGGTGACGTACGCGTATGCATCCGGAAATGGCCGCCGTGCTGCGGCAGGTGCGCGGCCCGAGTGCTTACATAAGCGCCTACGTAAGCCTTACCGTTAAAAGAGCAACCGCTGACGCGCGGCGCCCTTCGATCGCTACAAAATGCTGAGGCAAGGCGGCTCTGATGATTAACCGCAGTATCACAGGTGAACTCGGGAGATGTATAGCTACGGGCATGAATACTGTTCTCGGCACACGTCGTAACTGGAACGACGTGTAACGACGTGTTCCGTAACTGGAACGTATATGCGTGTGAAGCATTGTGCACATTGCAAGTGGCACTGCAGCATGCAATGCAGTGCGACGCCGTTACTAGGGAACGAGGTGGAGACCATAGGCGTGCGCATGAGGGGGGGCACAGGGGGCGGCCGCCCCCCCCCCCTAATCATCTGAAGGGGGGGCGCCAATTCCACGCCATACTATTACTCACTCTCACCTTTCACGCAATTTTCGAATCCGCAGGGTTATGGCTATGCATGATTTTTTACAATAGTGGCGACCGATCATCTTTAAAGGCCAATTCAAAGAATATACTTTCTTCCTACTTTAAACCCCGCGGAAAGGCGGGGCTATTGGAGGCCGTTGTGAGAAGCGCACTACCACTTCATTTTCAATTTTGCATCCATGGTGGGACTTGTTATGGTTTTCTTTTTTTTTTTTTTTTGCGGGGGCCGGGTGTTCTCGACAAAAAAAAAAGGGGGGGGGCGCTGCGGTGAGACTTGGCCCCCCCATGACGGGGAATCCTGTGCACGCCTATGGTGGAGACTATCGTAAAGTTTGGAAACTTGGGCATATTGGTGGCACATAATGAATGTAAGAACAGCGCAACATACATGAAGTGACGAAGATAACACACATAGCTCCGACTTTTCAACAACCTTATTGATGTGGGATCGAATCCCGGCCGCGGCGGTCGCCATTTTCAATGGAGGTGGAAATGCTTGAGGCCCATGTAGTTAGATTTAGGTGCACGTTGAAGAACCCCGGGTGGTCGAAATTTCCGGAGCCCTGCCACTACGGCGTCCCTCATAATCATATCGTGGTTTTAGGACGTTAAACCCCAAGAATTATTGATAATAACCTGTTGGAAAGTAAGCGCTTTCTGTGTGTGTTATCTTCGTCAGTGCTTGTCTGTTTCGCTGTTCTTACATTCATTATGTGGAGAATAAGGTGCGGCGAGAAGACATACACCGGAAGGGCTAGACGTGAGGTGTAGCATATGATCGAACAAAATATTGATGTAAGCTTATTGCATCCAGGAGGCCATGGAGGTCAGAATCTCGAAGGACACGCACACACAGCACTTGCCTGCGTGCCACAGTTTCGAACGATGTGCGAAGCAGGACTCTGCATGGTTTCTTATAGGGCATTTTCATACTCCGCCTTTGTGGAAATTTTCAGCCAATTAGAGGCGGTAGTCGTCCTGTGAGCCAATCTGACATGATAACATGGCGAATTTCACAATATGGCGGAATAGCGGCTTTACGTCGTGTTGGCGAGTTTCAACTTCCAAGTGGAGTTAGCTCCACTTGGAAACAACGAACAAATAGATCCGCTAATGAGAAAGACTCTATGAATGATCATTAAAGTTCGAGTAAGATCCGTCCTATGGTGCTCGTTCAACAGTTATTCTCCGTATACGATTTAAACTGCGCGCCAACCATAGGTCGGCAAAAAAAAGTCGAACTCACTCAGACTCACTCAAGAAATATATCTTACGCTTTGGAGTCACTCGGACTCAGACTCATCAAAATTTTCCTGAGCCGCACTCACTCGGACTCACACTCACGAAAATTTCCTTCGTCCGGACTCACTCGGACTCAGACTCACCAAAATATTACTCACCCGTACTCACTCAGACTCACGGCTCGATCTGAGTGAGTCTGAGTGAGTCGACTCATGAGTGAGTTCGCCGACCTATGGCGCCAACTACGAAGCGTATAAGTTTCTACGTATATGCGAAATTAAGACGGTGGAAAGGCAAACCATGTCTCAATTATGCGTGCACATCTATCCGCAGCACATCTATAGCGTTATATATTTACCAGAACGTGTGCAACGATTTTCCGCTCCAATTTCCACGCGTTATGCACGACTAAGACCCGCAGAACGCGCGCCATGCGGTCGGCAGCCATGAAATGGTCGGCGCGCCTTTAGCGCGGGCCGCTCGTCGCATACCCCCACGAAGCGTGTTACCGCCAAGGCCGTCTTCGTTTCCGCACGGTTTTGCCCCATTTATTATTATTTCTTTTTTCTTTCTAGCCGGCTTCTAGTAGAGTGTGCGCGGAGCCGCCGACACGCGCTCGGAATGAAGTCGTCCACCGCCAAACCACGAAGCCGCCACGAAGCTCGCCGTGCGCGCGGCATTTGCGTCGAATGGCGCCCGCGTCGTCGCCGTCTTAAATCTTGTTTCCGCCTCGAGCAAAACCTAACCAAACGCGTGGGAAGAATGGGTCATTTCGCGGCGGGGGGGTGTCGGACCAGCACTATATATATACTATATACGGAATGTCTCGGCCTTCTTCCTCAGTGGGGGATGTTCTCGAGAAAAAGCTATATTTTTTGAACGGTATCATAATAAGAGCCGGATTTGTATCGCCATAAACGATATAACTTTAGCAACCCCTAATTATAGACACCGTGCACCGGCCAGATGGCGTTGCCGTTGCTTGTTTTCTTGTTGCTGAAGGTGCCAGCCGCTTTTAACTAAACGGCGGGGGTGAGACGACACTTTCGACTGCAACAAACGTCCGCCCATTTCATGGCATGCATGCTGTGAACTGTTTTAAACGAAGCATTGCCCGACTTCACACCAGTGTTATTACAGAACCCGCATTTCGTGAGCATCGTGAAGGCGCCCGTTTTTGGCTTGGGCGTGATTTGATGGTAGTGGTACATATTCCCTTTGATTTTCAATCTATAGTCCTGCTGTAGATTTCTGTGCAGTAAAGGTGCATGGAAGATCATTTTCGAACACCTTACAGCGCTAAACAGACGAGGGCGAAGACAGCGCTCGTGTCGTTACCTTCTGTTTCTTCGCCTCGTCTGCGTTGGGTGTTCGAAAATTATAGCTGTCATCAACCGGCCCACGTTTCCCTTTTTATGCATAAAGGTGCCACTGAACAATCCCCAAGACACGGAGTTTGGACACCGTATACCTATAGGTATACGGTGTCCAAACAGCGGATACAATATATTGTATCCGCTGAGATGCGCACAACTTTTATAATAATAATAATAATAATAATAATAATAATAATAATAATAATAATAATAATAATAATAATAATAATAATAATAATAATAATAATAATTATTATTATTATTATTATTATTATTAGTAGTAATAGTAGTAGTAGTAGTAGTAGTAGTAGTAGTGGTAGTAGTGGTGGTGGTGGTGGTGGCGGTGGCGGTGGCGGCGGTGGTGGCGGCGGCGGCGGCGGCGGCGGTGGTGGTGGTGGTGGTGGTGGTGGTGGTGGTATTTCGTCGTACAATTGTGATTCGGACGCATATATATTCCTTGGACATTAAACTAAGGAAACACTCAATCTTCACAGCGTTTTACCCGCCGTGGTGGTCGTGGTGCTCGCCTGCTGACTCGAAGGTCGCGGGAGCGAATCCCGTCCGCGGCGACCGCGTTTCGATGGAGGTGAAATGCTATAGGACCGTGTGCTTAGATTTAGGTGCTCCTTAAAGAACCCCAGATGGTCGAAATTTCTGGAGCCCTCCGCTACGGCGTTTCTCATAATCATATCGTGCTTCGACGTAAAACTTAAACAGTTCTTATTATCACAGCGTTTGCTTTTTGGGAATTTAAAGAACGCCGCACTTCTGCATTAACTGTCGAGAGCGTGTCGCGATCGTGGAGCAAAAGCTTCGCGTTGATTTTTGTTGTTTCCTCGTGGTTCAGCCCTCTCGGCGATGGTCCCATTATAAGGGACACTATCGCAAACTGCCACTATTGTGTCTAACACGCGGTTACACGGGTACAGCTCCAACGTTCTTGTACAGACACGCACGCAACAACTCCTCTCGCTCCAACTAGGTGCTTCTACGACACTATGGGGTCGACGAAAACACCCGTTTCTGTGAATAGCCAGCGCACAAAGAGTGTTCACGCTGTCACTCTCTGCTCCACTTACATGCCTGCGCACGCGTGCACGGCGGTTCAGCGCTCATTAAGGCAACACGCGGCGAGCCGTTCTTAGACATGGTTGTAAAAGTCAGCCGTGGCTGGACAAACGATGACCGCATGACCGTGACCGTGACAGAAGCACTCATGGCGTGCGCTTCGTATACCTAGCTCAAGAGTATCAGTATACTGTAATGGTGCTGTCTCGCGAACGATGCTTAATGAGCTAGATGAGAGAGAGAGCTGAACGCAGGGTGCAGCGTGATCCAGTGTGGCGGGTGCTCTCGCTCCGTTGTCCGCGGATAAAAGAGGATGACGCCGACGCGTCTGCGGCCGCACGCTCGCGCCCCGTCGCGTGTTTGGCGCGTCCCAGTTTCGGCGCTGAGCGACAGTTGCTCGCGGCCCTGCTGGAAAAGCGGAGCTTGCGCCCGCGTGTCTCCTTCATCTCCGAGTGGCGAGACACACGAGGAGGGACGAACGGCGCGCTGCAGCAAGCAGCAGCCAACAGAGAGGTCGGTTCCATTACCGGGTCGGCGCCGTTTAGTGTGATGGATCACCGCCACTCACGTTGGGACCGCGGCCCGCCAGCGCTGCTTCTCACTCTGCATGCGAGACTTGGGCGCCCGTCCGCGAGAACAAAGGGAAGAAGGGCGCGCGCGCGCGATGCTTGGCCGTCAATGCGGAAGCCGCGTCGCGTCCGCCTGTCATTAGTGGCATCGGCGTGCGCATGCAAGCCGAGAGACCCCGCCATTGTTCTGCTGGCATTTCTTCGTTGCTCCGGCTGGCTGCTGCTTCCCATCTGGAGGACCCTTCTATAAGCTTTTTGGCGATGCAGATGCACGCAAGGAGGAAAGCCATCGCGAGCGGAAAAAGCCTGGCCTCTTCCCCGTCCACGGTTGGCTTGCCTGCTTGCGTGCTATTCAGGGAGACGAACGGCAGGCAAACCGAGTGCACGGGAGCAACCCCGCTTTCTTGTTTTCCGTTAGGTCCCGTTGTATCCGTGTACGCGAAGGAAAAAATCGAGTGAGTGCCGCGGGTTGTATACGATGGCGTATTACGCTGTTTTATCGCGCATTCGCGTCAACGGAAGATAACAGCGGATCGGAGGCGCGCATGGATGTAAGCCTGAATGTATTACTTGCCCTATATGCTGTACGTATCTCTGCGTACGTAGGAGGAGATATAGCAGGAAGAAGACAAATAATAATATAAAGACAATGAGCGCGTTGGCTTAGATGTAGGCCCGTGCCATTCTGTGCCTGCCGTACATGATGCAAGAGGTTCGTACGTGAGCAGAAACATAGGGGAAAAATATAAAGACCGCCATTTCCTTCGACGACGCAATCCCGTTGTCCGTTATAAGCCATTGTATTTCTTATAGGAAGTATACAGTCGTGTATTAAGGGGTGTAGGCGACGCGACCCCGCAGTGAGCAGCTGGGTTGCAAGGGCGTCAAAATGACCGAAAATTACGGCCTTCACTCGATCACCATTGCAGGTTGTTTTACGGAGCGCAGTGGGTGGCCCGGTACTTTTGTCTTCATTTTTTTCCTATTATAACCCTTTGTGATACTGTCATGACTCATGAGTGAGACTGATGGAAGGTCTGTACAGTCAAATTCGAGCCGGATGCCACGAAGACATCCAAGCACAATGAGTCTGGAGAGATAAAATGACTACCTGACGCGAGCGGTCACGGAACACTTTACGCTATATATAGCTGGAACATGTAAGCCTGCGCGCGTGACGTATAGCCGCGGTGTGTCCAGTGGGTGCAAGGCCTTTTAGGCGGGTCGGGACAACTACGGACAAGAGTCCCTACACGTTCCTTAAAAAATGAAAAAAAAAGAAGAAAAAACATGGAATCAGGAGCTGTCACCTTTAGCTGCGAGTGTGTTTCGTTTGCGTTCAGTGCCTTTCCGTTGGCATGTTTAGCGGTGATCTCCGCGACTTTAAACATATTCGCGCAGTACGTCACAGGGAGGCATGGTCAATTCCCGAAGAGCAGACAATCTATAGAGCACTTCAACAAAAGCACGGCAGAGTGGAGGAGTTAGTGTATCGATTCATACACGTTTCATTCATCATTGTCATCATCAGCGGTGCAAGATGAGGACGATAGAAGGACCTTATGTATAGACACGCCCTTTACTTCGCAGCTGCATGTTTTCTTTTTCTTACAAACTTAAAACCGGGCACTTATGCGCAACAAAAACAATCAGCGGCAAGCTGCAAGCGTAGAAGCTCACCCCCTTCTTCTGCGGATAGGTAAGTTCACTGCAGGGGCTAGATTCTCAAAGCTTTTCGTTCGCGAAGTTGGCCGCGACCACATTGGCTATAATATCTCCGACACCGCGCTTGACCGCTCATCTGCTATTCTTAAGGAACGTGGGCACGCAGTGGACACTTCTCGCGGCCACTGTACACAACGGGATGTGCCCACCTAACTTATTGTCGTTTATGACTATGCTACCATCTGTTCTTTTGGGACCCGCCATGGTGGTCTAATGGTTATGGTGCTCGACTGCTGACCCGAAAGTCGAGGGATCGAATCCCGGCCGCGGCGGCCGCATTTTCGATGGAAGCGAAATGCTCGAGGCCCGTGTACCTGTTGATGTGACGTTAAAGGACACCAGCTGATCAATATTTTCGGAGCCCTCCACTACGGCGTCCCTCATAATCACATAGTGGTTTTGGGACGTAAAACTCCAGCGATCATTATTTTGGGAGAATTAGAATAGAAGCTTGAGTGAGCTGGCAGGGATTCGTACAGCCGTCAGCAAGCTTAACACGAACGCTCCGCTGCGTGTCCTGAAACAGTTTGATTGACGCTAGCGTCACGTATACCCTTGGGTTCTGTTGCCGAGATGTTGTCCATGCATGCCGACATACTATCCAAGCATACCGAGGTATTATCTCGGCAACAGCGCCCAGCACTTCGCGGCTGGCATCAGTCAAGTCCAGGTCACGCGTCGGAGCGTTCGAGTTAAGCATGCTGACGACTGTATACTTCGTAAATGTGTGCGCTTCACGATGTTTGGACGATAGACCTCTGGAAGTAGCCAGTCGCACTCTATAGCCATGTGGTCACAAGCGTGCGTAGGGTTCCCCTTCAGGGGGGGGGGGGGGGGGTGGCGAAGGTTCGTTGCAGCGCCCCCCCTCCCCTATGGAGTCATTGTATAGGGCCGACTTTGAGCCCCCCCCCCTCTTAGGTAACTTTGGGGGGGGGGGCGGCCGCCCCCTCTGCCCCCCTCGTGCGCACGCCTATGCATGTGGTCGTTGGTAGAACGCAGATATCTTGCTCTAACGCCACTGAAACAGCTACGTTGAAGCACCAACACGGGGGGGGGGGGGGGACTTTGTGATGTTACGTTAGTGTTAGTACATCGCACGCCGGTTCTTTCGCTATTCCCGCACAGAGGCCCAGTAACGTTCCAGCGACGTCGTTATCACACTGAAGCAGTTTAATCGCTGCTACGTTATACTGCCTTGACGTCATTTAAGCCGCCATGTTGTGCGTTCATGACGTCACGCGTGCAAGCTATCAATACACGCGTGGCTCACCCTGCACAGCTCGCGCCAACCGGGAAGAGGCCAGATGAAACGTCCGCCCACGTTCGGCCTGCGCTCCTCGTGTCAGTTATTCAGACGTGGCCCACGCGAACCCATTCCGGTCGAACTGCTGCGACTGCCGGTAACGGAGGCGGCGTCAAACGAGGCACTCTCGGAAAGGAAGCATAGTCGAACCGGTGTAAAAGAAAAATTCCATAAAAGGGGGTAAAAAAAATATGAAAAAAAGAAACGGAGAGCCGGTACAAAATGGTGGCGTGCAGTGGTCGGTTGCGTGCTCGCGTAAAAAAAAAGCGCGCATACGCCGGCCGGCTCCACCGAGACTTTCCTGCGTGCGCGTTGCGGCGCGATAATAAAATCAAAGCACGTGTTGGAGCTCGCTCGAGAAACAAGCGGTATATGTGGAACTGCCAGGTTATCTATATACTACGCGGTCGTATAGTTCTCGGCAAACACACCGTAACGTGATCTTCCGGGAGCATCGCACGCCCGTGTGGCCTCGCCGAGCGCCCATATAGTATATACTATACATCGCACTATACAGCGATGGGAATCGATCTTCTCCCGAGCTGCACGTGTACGCGTTTATAGCCCTTATACTGCATGTTATATACCCACTGTTCTTAATCGCGTTGTCTGCGATCCTCCGTCACAATGAGGCAGTGCAAGCGTGCCGCGGCTGTGTGTACTGCTGACCTATACTCTACGAGCATGAACATAACAAGAAGCGAGTGTCGTTGCACGAATTGCCTCCAATCGCAACTATAAGCAGGAGGTTGTAATCAGTCCGCGATTACATCGTGTGTATGAATGCAGGACACTTTCGGCAGCGCTGTCCAACCACGGGGATGCTTGCTGGTCACGGTTTTGTCTACTTGCGTGACGCGATATAGTACGGCCTCAATAAAAGAAGGGGGCGCTCGCCGACGACGCTGGCATCGCTCTATTGGTCGGGTCAGCGTTCTGTACTACATATATACGCAACCGTTGTATCCGTGGTGCAGAATCATCGGGCCTAGTTTTATAAACCGACCGCGGGGGTATCCCCGAGTAGCCGGTCGTTCTCGTTTCGATCTCGTTTTCGACGTTTGTACATGCGTGCGTACAACGTTATTCAATTGCTTCCAAGCCAGTATGATTGAGAGATAGAGACAGAGATCTGCCGTAGAGGGCGATTACAACGAAATGAAGGCTCGACAATGTACGACCCGACCTTTCTGGTTTGTTCGGCTCGATTCGGGTCCGATAGGGCCCGCGGTTATCGCTCATCGGGACCGCCGCTCCGCGAAACACGACGCTGTAGTCTGGAGGAGCGCCAGCTATACCTTCCACGTACGCAGTACTTACCGTCTCTCATAGTCCCGATAGCTGCAGCTACAGCAGTGTGGACTCCTTAAATCTGCGGCCATGTCCGTAGTACAACAG
Source organism: Rhipicephalus appendiculatus (assembly GCA_030522465.1). Classification (NCBI taxonomy): domain Eukaryota; kingdom Metazoa; phylum Arthropoda; class Arachnida; order Ixodida; family Ixodidae; genus Rhipicephalus; species Rhipicephalus appendiculatus. The sequence goes on along the minus strand of JALIZH010032922.1, from coordinate 1,043,050 downwards.
GGGTGACTACTCGATCGTGCGGCGAACGGAAGTGATTTTCGCGAGAGCGTGCACATCTCGTTTTCGAGCACCCGGCCTTGTTCCAGAGCACGACACGAGGATAACGTGGAGGTTTTCTCTAGCTGCCGAAGTTCGGGTCTGCGCGCAGCATCTCCCGTTCCCATCTCCGAGCGAAAGCCGCTCCCCGAAAGATCGCTGCCCGCGGTCGCTAATGTTTCCCCAGCGTCCTCCCTGGCTTTTGTGTTTGCTCGGAGATAGATACAACAGCGTGGTCGCCCCGATGTTTCCTTGTCACGCAGCCGGCGAGATTTTGTTTCTTTTCTTTTTTTTCTTTTTTTTTTCGCTCTCCGCGAGGTATACCTCGATCCGTTCGCTGCGCATTCGTGTACCCGGGCCGCGTCAGAAAAAAAATCTTGTGGCGGAAAGTCGTCGCTCCCAGCAGCCTCGGTGATAACGCGAGTTTTCACTCGTGAGCGAGTCGACGTCGTGCTGCTCGTGAATGATCATTGTCCGCAGCCCAACCCTTCTGAGCCCAGTGCTGCGCTCGCACAGTGCCTGCCGAAAGGAGCCAGAAACGGCTGCCCCTTTTCTGAAGTCGTTTCTTCATCTCTCATGAAAAAAAAAAAAAGATCTTTCTGTCGTCGCAACATTCGCATGCCGTCACTGCTTCAGTGCACTTGTGCCTACAGCAGCTTGATGGGTGATACTTCAGCATCAGCGATATTCATCGAGCATGAACATTGCACCAAGGCTGTATGGCGATTACCTACGTGGAGACGCGTCCGATGCCTGGTAAAATTCTCATAACGGGTACGTGAGCTTCGCGACCCGTAATTGGAACGCCACCTACTGTTGTACATGAGCCACACAGAGAGGAAATCGAGCAAGCTGTCAAGTTTCACTGTCGCTACTTGGCCTAATGCCGTTTTAGGTTGTGCAGTTTCACTTGGGACCAAACAACCAAGCTATCTGAATTAGTAGCGCTGCACCTTCGCCACTTTGGTTTATTTGTTTCTTTTTTATCTGTTTCTAATCTCAATGTTGGCATGTGCTGTATATGACAATCGTGGTGATGATATACGTCTTGCGGCATATCGTATGGGAGACCACATCGAAAGCTGGGGTCAAGTGCATGTATACACTCATATGGCCAGAGACAGAGACATCTGTTTATGCACTAACGACTAAAAGTGACCCGGCTGCGACGACGCGCACTTAATGTCCACAGCTCGCTATGTTTTCACGATTCAGATGCATCGTATATGCCCTCATCGGACTACACTTCCGCAACATACTTAAAAGTAGCTTACAGCTTTATTAAGTTCCGGTTTTTGGAATTACGTAGGTTCACCGTCTCCGGAAGAGAAGCATGCCACCGGAAGAGGACACGAAATGGCACTGACACCGTAACAGCGTCCCACGGTCGGAGAAATTTTTCCGCGACATTGTTTCGTAGCGCGTACTTTAAGCGAAAAGGGTGGACGCAGAGCAGCATGGAGCGCATACAACTTCAAGTGGTCGACGATTATAAAACCGCGCAAAGTGACAGAACGAGAGCAGTGCGCACCGAATTGAAATTTGCGCTGCGAGAGGCTCGTTTAAAAGTACACGCTCCGGAATAATGCCAAAATTGGCCGCTTTAACGAATTTCCGGCGTTTCTTCCGGCGATGTTTTTAATACTTGTCTCACATTTCTAAATTATACAACATGCACCTGCAACGTGCAGGGATGATGGCGTTTCATGCCGTTTTGTGACATTCTGCAGCCATAACTGCATTCCTCTTAGGAACGTCGCGGCTATGTCTTGCGCCGGAAACGCAACTCGTCGGAAATAATTCGCTCCGTTTCCCCCCACCAGGACTTCCGCGCTCCGATCCGATCCGTCGTTTCGCCTTTTGCGGTGCGTGGAAAGTCCTCCGGCGCGGCGCTCTTCCTAGCCCGAAGCGGCTGGTACAGGACGATGGCACCCAATGGATGGCAGCAGCACCACGCGCATCGCGGCCTCCTGCCGATTCCCAATACCGTGCAGCACCGTGTCACCTCGATCGCGTTAAGCGACCAGGAAGGCGAGTGCGAACACTCTCAAATTGCGTTGCCTAGAGACGTGAAAGCGTTTCGCTGAGCTTCTCAATGAACTCGTATGGGCTGTATATTCACGTGGCGTTTTCGTGTGTTACTTTGTTGTACAATTTGCCATTTCCACCGCGCTACTGGAGATAATTAGATAAAGCGCAGCTCTTCACTGTGCAGACTCATTTGTAGCAGTCTCGATGTATGGAATGGAGACACATTTGCGCTCAGAATCGCAGCCGCCCCCCATACTGTCGCATCATGCAGATCAGCAGGTAAGCCTAGCACACCTCGCATCGGGTGCAGTGCACGGTTCTAAACCGAGCGGGCGCCCATTCCCCGCGGCGTCGCGCTGTCGCCTTCGTCGTATCCCTCTCCCTGGTTCAGCGCCCTTCCCGCGTGTTCGGACCGGCTCTGCCGCCGGACGGGCTTTTTCTTCCTGCAGCACGCCGGGCGAGCGAGGCGAGACGCGAAGTCGTAGGCGCCGTTACCTGTCTGCCTACCCCCGCGCGCGCGAGCGATAAGTGGGCATACCAGAATGCCGCCGCCCCGCGATGCAGCTTTCGCTGCCTGCCTGGCTTCGCCGTCGGACACCCACGCCGGCGTTCCAGCGGCGTGTCCGCAGCCACCACTCCCGCGGGGAGAGCCCGCTTATGGTGCTGGTCAGGCCCCGCGGTGGTGCAGTTGTGGTTGCTTGGCGCCGCATGTGGCGTCCTTCGCTGCATGCAGGGCAGGCTTTTGCCGCGACAGCTCTCCGCAGAGCCTGCAGCGTGTCGGGTCAAGGTTGTCGCGCTCGAATAGCGCATTGGTTCTGTTACGATCGATTTGTGTCGGCTCTGAACGCGCGGCCAGCGTTTATTTGGTGCGAACACGACTTTGTAAAGCCTGTTAAAAGCAAGGCACGAAGGTCAGACACGTACAGGCGGAGTTCGTTCGAGGGACAACGGAAGCGAACTTGAATGTACGGCACGCCGACGCATAACGCACCCTGCAACACCACATGCTTCACGTTGTGCCCGGGACACCGCTATCGCTCGTCACAGATGCCATATCTGACACAGTGGGCATGGCATTTGTCGCCCTTCCTTGGCCGAGTTCGCGGATCTGCGTGTCCGTATCCCGCCGTTGAGTATAGGGAGAGGAACTATTACAATTTCAGGAGACCGGAATTCATGAGGCATTTACCTCACTCAGTTATTCAGTGTCACTCTTTCCGAATCCTACGAGCGTTCTGTTTCTCGTGATCATTCTTTCTTGTTCTACAAGAAAGGGCATTGGTAGGTCATCACTGTATATATACGCTCTCCAAACAGAGGACGAGTATGCATTGCGCTCTTCTGTTTAGCGTATTACGCTGTGCAACGTGTTAACTAGGCACTCTCGACGTTAAAGACAGAAAGATGAAGAGCAGCAGCACGGTAAGCGGGCATCATTCGTCGAATGAGATGCTTAGGGATGCCCACTCTGAGAGCACCGCCACCTGGGTGAAGCGAAGCAGAACTACGCGGGAAAAACAAACCTATGACGCAAGAGGAAGGATGGTGGGGTGGGGTGGGGTTGTCCCCCCCTCCTTCCCCCCACCCCGAAAGAGCGGCAGGGGCGCGCGCGGCAACAGCTCTTTTACGGCGTCCGCGCTCATAAATTGTGTCGGCGGCGCTTATCGGCGCGCTGCTAGTGGTCCGTCTATCTGTCCGCGCTTGCAGATGCCAATCGCGCGGAATGTTGCGACCGCGACAGGCATTACACGGCTTCGGCGGCGGGCGCTCTTTGCACGTCGAGCGTGCCTCGACTGTCGAAATGGCCGGGGCCTGCCGCCTCCTTCCTGCCTCCCGCCAGAGTGTCGCCAGTGGTGACGACGATGTCGTCGTCGTGCGTGCGTGTGTGTATGTTTGTATGTGCGTGCACGTGCGTGCGTGCGCGCACCACCTTCCTACACACCATGGCTTGCCGGTTTGGCCCTGAGGAGGCTGCGTGCTCGGCGCATGTCGGTTGTAATGCGGCGGATGAGGCCACGCCCATCTCCCGTATTTAGACTGAGGAACGCCAACGGAAGACGCTGGAGAAAGTCGGCGCTGTGTTTGTAGCTTGTCTTCTCTGGTGTCCCATAGTTTTCCATTCGAGCGTTTAGTCCGAGCATTTCCAGCCAACTATATACACTGGCGTAGCGAGAGGTGGGCGGAAGCTGCGGAGGGGATTCAAACCCTTTCCACCCCCCTCTCACAAAAGAAATTCCTGGCTACATTGCTTCTATTATGTCATAAACTTCAGCCCTGTTCACATCTCATTGATCTCAGTGTTCTTTCGTATATGATTAGATGCTCTAAAACATACGCCGTATCTTCGACCAGCTGTTGACAATTACACCACATCTTCCACATCCATTCTATTCGTCCCTGTTGCATGCGAAGTGCAGTTGATCTTGTCCCTAAAAAAAGACATACTATGTTTCATGGGTACCCACAGTTGGCGCCTTTGTCATGCAATACCGCTATTCGGACGAAGGTGTGGAATTAAGGACGTGTGTCCAAAACCAATTCTCTTCGAGTCCAAATGCGGAACTACGCGTACCGCACGTTGCATACACGTGTGCGCCTAAAGCACATTTGTAACTAAGAAAACCGCCGAAAGACCGTTTGAAAAGCACGTCTGACGTGATACTCGCGCAATGGATCATGGGAGCTTCGCTCACAAACGGGGCGGGCTTCCTGCATGCGTAGTCTCTAAAAGCCGCGTTAGGAGCGGCGATGGCTTGACTTGTGGAACAAAGGGTAGCACGAGTACGAGAGGCCTTTGCGTACACCCCGTGAAATTCAGAGAGCCGGTACAGTCTGTACTGCGTTTCGTGCAAATGCTCAAAAGATAAAAAAAAATTTAAAGAGTAATAAATAGTAAGATTTAAAAAAAAGAGACCAACAAACAGAGGGTAGCGCGCTCTCACTTTCGTTGTGTAATCCACGCCCGCCACCATTGCGCCAAAAAGTTCGCTGCCATCTCTTTCTCATCTTTTTTTTCTGACTCAACCGGGCGCCGCCGCCTTGAAATCTCCTCCTCGTGCCGCCATGTCCTGTCTCTCTACAACCGTTCTCTGTCGCTTTGCTTTACCGCCGCAGATTATATCTGTGCCCCAATCTGTGTGTCTGTTTAGGGCAGCCCCGAGAACAGCCCGCCATCTTCAAGAGCGCTTTTTACCTCCAGCATGGTTGCCAGATAACGTCCCTCTTCCCACCACGGTAGTATCGGGCGCGACGGACAGGCGGCGCCAGGCGGGCCCCGTGCACTTCTATGGCTACTTCTTGTATGGCGTTTCTTTTCCGCTCAGCTGGCGCTGACAACACTGATGAGCTCTCTCTCAGTGGATGGGCGAGGCCCTTACGACACGAATGCGCGTACATACACAGCCGTTGCGTAATGACGAAGGCGCGCAGGCGTGAAGTTTGGACCAACGAGCGGGGTCGGTGCAACGAACGATGACCGCACCCGCGAAAAACGTGATCAAGGCACGCGTGAACTCGGGAGCGAAAAGGAAGAGGAGGAAAAGTACTCGATCACAAGGTGGCGCGACGAGATATCTGACATTATAGCGAACGCATTGGGCCATTCCTTGTTTATAATTGCGACGACCTGCTCGGAGTTGATGCAGCGGGAGAGTATAACAGCTCGGAGTACCGGAACTCGGGGAGTGTGCATTCGATCGGAGGTTTTCTACACTTTCGCACTAGTTGCTTTTCAAAGACGTCGGGCTGGTTCAATAATCTATCAGAAACACTTTCACCACCGATTGCTCAAAATTTCAAACACACACACACACACACACACACACACACACACACACACACACACACACACACACACACACACACACACACACACACACACACACACACACACACACACACACACACACACACACACACACACACACACACACGCACGCACGCACGCACGCACGCACGCACGCACACGCACACACATCCGTTTGTTCTGATCATGGAGTACCAAACAGCCCAAACTATCATCCTCCTCGCTAACGTTCCGAAATTGAGTCGAACGGAAAATCAGATTTCAGACAATTTTTGTCGCATCAAGCACGAGCTTAGTGTGGCTGGATAGTTCGAGAAATTCCATTGCCAAGAAGCGCACAGCAAGACTCACCTTTATACCACGGACACGCTTCGAGGAGTCCCGCAGTGCACCACACGTCACACGCACGGAATCCGCCGTGAGACTCTTTTCTATGATCACGTGTACGGTCTCGTCTATGATCACGATGGCGGCGCCTTCAGATAAAGCAAGTCACGAGCGCTTTCTGTGAAACTTCTCGCAGGAGTTCGCGCTGGTCTCGACGGCACTAACGAAACACTGACCTCTCGAAAACAAATCACACCCGACTGCTTGATCTTCTTCTTTTGGATAAGACAGCATCACCTCGATCACTTTCTGAGAGCGCGCCGGCGACTCACGTGCTCACAGTCTCCACGAAGACATACTCAGCACTACCGAGTCCACGCCGAAGTATGCCTACCGGCTCGGCGCCAGCCTTACCCAGGCACTCCTGCACTGCACGTGTTTCAACGAAGTAAGCAAGCTTTGGACATGCCTATCGTTCATGGTGCAGGAAAGAAGGGGTCTTCTCCCATAGGAACAACCATTCCGTGGTTTTGTTGACGACCTGTCGTGCACTGTTCGCGTCCCCGACGAATGGGCTGTGTGATTTAGAACGAAGATATACGTGAGGCGAAAGCCTGGTAGAGGGGCTACGCGGCGTGGGTGACGGGGTCGGTCCGTCGCCGCGCTGCCTGGTACAGCTTTTAAAAAAGCATGCACTTGCAGCCAGAACTTGAAAGGAACCTGTAATCTCGCAGGTTACCAGTAGTATTGCCCCGCGCCCTTATATCTTTACTTTTGGTGCGGTCGGGTTTAACCGACAAAAACTACCCAATGAAGAGTTTCATCATTACCTGCCTGCTTGCTTCACCCTCAACAACACGCGGCAATATTATACTGTGATCAGGCTCGTAGCCAGAATTTTTTTCCCGTGGATGGGGGGGGTCACTTGCAGAAGGGCTTGACTATTTGAGAAAAACAGCCATTTTCAATATTTTCGGTAAACACCCCCCCACCCATCAAAATCCATCAAAATTTCGGTAGGGGAGCCCACTTCTGGCTACGGGCCTGACTAATATCCACCAATGCTTGAAAATGTCGCAAAACGAACTGAGAGAGTGAGAGAGTAAATCTGGCGAAGCTGTGTAAATAATACGCTTGCATGTCTGACTTTCCTGGCGAACACGTTTTGGGATATAGTCATAACGGAAACATGACCTAACGTGAATTAACTGAAAACAAAGCAAACTTAGGCGAAGGCAGCCCCTAAACTGACCGTCAAAAACTTGATAATTCCTCTTTGAGTCGCGTAAAAAAATGCTCTTATTGGTGGATCGAATTTTGGAAGTGCTTACGTATTTTTAGTTGACTAATATTATCTAGAAGATCAGCTGATCTAATCGCCTGACATCGCATAATCGATTCCAATGCCCATATACCTCGACGCATGTTTATTTGGCACCTTTGATTCCTTCACGTTGGTGGAATAGCCTCCACCGACTCCCTGCGTCTCGCAGTTTGGCTGCCACAATTTCACAGACACCACTTTCGCAATTAACCGCCCTATAAACGGCCCGCGCGATCACGTGCTATGTAAAGAAACACCGCGGGACACGTCTCATCAGGCCCCTAAACTACCCACTTCGTTTTCCTTCATCGTTGTGTGCTGGCTTGTGTGCATCGACTTACGAAACTGAACACGAAAACAAACGAACACCACCCAGACATAAGAGTAAAGCACCCAGCGCTGAGTACCAGTATAGGAAAAGGCCCAAATTTCCGCGCGCTTTTTGCTCGGGAGTACAGCTCAACTAAGTTGTAATCACTCGTTATCCATCGCGTTCGCGCTAAGTGGCCCGCGCTCTCTTCCAAATAGTACCGCTTAGAGAATGGTTTCGGGGCGAGCTTTGTATAGCCACACAAAAACGAAAGTTGTATGCATGTCTGTACCGCATAACCTAAGTTCGGCGGGCTTGGTTGCTTGCAGAGAGTGCGATTATCTTTGTTTCTTTGTTCGTTCGTTTGTGTGTTCCCGTGCAGTGGGCCACCACCACGGACGAAACAAGTGGCGTAGTCCGCGCGGGTAATCGAATCAGAGACTGCTTGCGGCTCGCGTACGGCGGGATTTGCGTTGGTTGCACTGCGCACAACGATCGTAAACTATAAAGGTACAAGCTGGCGACCTCGTCGGGAGAGACTCCGAAGAGGGAGCGGCCTTGGCTTCCATTTCGTGCCGTCCGCGGCCGCTGCACGTATGCAGTGGCCGCGTGCGCAGTTTAGTGTGCGTGCTTATATGCAGCAGCTGAGAGCCTGTGTTTGCTTAGCAGGCGCTCCTTGACGGGATATGCCTTATGATTTCCGTTAACGAGCCATTCGAGCTCTTTTTTCTTTCTTTCTTTCTTTCTTTCTTTCTTTCTTTCTTTCTTTCTTTCTTTCTTTCTTTCTTTCTTTCTTTCTTTCTTTCTTTCTTTCTTTCTTTCGTTTTCCTGCCTCTTGCGTGCGCTTGGACGGTACCTTGTTAGATAGAAAAGTGGTTAGGATAGGAATGGTTAAGGCCTTACGGTCAGGAAATACCGAGGCTCAGTGGGGCACGGAAAGCATTAGGTCACGACGCTTCCACGCCTGCCTGCGCTGTTTGCGGTTGTTCATATAGATACACGTTATAGGTTCGGCAAAACAGGTTCGTTAGCGTATGGAGAAGCTAAATTTGTGTGCGTAGAATAACGCGAGCAAAACGATGCACGAAGCGCGTAATATAGCCTGCACGACGCCACTTGCACTGCGTGCAACCGTATGTTCGGCGCATATATATGCGAAGTGGGCTGTAAAGCTTGTTGTGGAGGGAGGGGGGGGGGGGGGGACACTGTATAAATAAGCCGTTTACGCTCTGGTTAGTCTGTTAGTCATCTGAACTAGCGTGTTCATAACGGGTGTCTCCTTTGCTGCGTATACCGTGCTCTCATATTTCGTTCCGTCTCCCGTGGAGCAATGAATGGCTACATCAGTGGGGTAAACGGGCGAATGCCACGACCGGTGTTCCTCGCAGCAAAGACTATAAAGTGAGGCTTTACTGTATAGACGATGTGCACCTTTAATCTGTTGGGCCTTGTCGGACAGTGGCCGGTATCTGCCTTGATATGGCGCTACTGTAACATTGCTGCGGGCTTTATATGGTGCGTTACTCGCTTCCTAACTTGCAATGTACTTCACCGGAAGTGTCACGCTAACTAAGCCGGTCGTTGGACTAACGTTGACAATTATTGCTAGTCTGTTCTGCGGAAGTCCTCAAGGGAGAGGTGTTGGGCGAAAATTGTCGCCCACCTACTCGTGAGGCGTACAATGGAAACCCTGTACACATTTACCAGAAGGAATTAAGGGATTGAGCTCAGATGGTGGGGAGTTCGACCGCCTTTGAAAGGCGTTGGTTTCATGGTTGGAACTTCGGAGCAGCAAGACCTTTTTGTTAACCGAGGAACTTCTTTTTTTCTTCCTGGGGAAATCGGTATTCATTTCCTTCGTAACTTCCTGATACAAACGGTGTGGGTGGCACTTTTTCACTTTCGTTGCCAATTATCTTGGGACTCTCTCTCTCTCGCTCGCTCGCTCGCTTGGTTAAAACTAAGAACTTGCAGGAAGCACCTTTGTCCGTTTTACTCGGGCCCTTGTTTACTATACAGTCCTCATAGTGTCATCTGCATGCATGGAGAAAAAAAGCCGTTGTACCGGCCCCGACCCGACGTAAACGAACGCGCGTGCCTCGCGGCGTTCACGTACGCACGCGCACACAGCCTTGGGCGTCGAAAGCTTCGTCATACTAGCCATACGCTGTCTCGAAGGGACTGGGTGGAGAGCCATATGGCAGGCGCGTGGCGACGACCGCGCGTGCGACAGGACAGCGTTCTGCCGGCAGCGCCATCTTGAGATCGTCGACGGGACCCCCCCCTCCTCTCCTTGAGCCGGGGCTGTGCTTCCGCTCCCGTGAATGGGTGCCCGGTGGACGGGGACACCGCGTAGCGACTGCACGGTCCAGATGGCCCAAAGCTGTCGGCCCTCCGGCTGACGAGCTTTCTATATGACGCGGCTGCAGCATACTGGCAGAGGCGCTGAGCATGGCTTCACGATACCGCGGGTCCCGTATGGCACTCGTCAGACGTGCAGGCGTGCGCCACACGTATTGGGCAAATCCGTGACCATAGGCGTGCGCACGAGAGAGAGAGATAGAGAGGGGGGGCAGGGGGGTGGCGCCCTTTCCCTCCTAATCATCCAAAGGGGGGGACGCCAATTCTGCCCCGTACCTTCACTCAAACGGACCTTCCACGTCATTATTTAATGCGCATGGTTATGTCTACGCATGTTTTTGACGATAATGGTGATCAAGGGCCCCTGGTGTTGCATTCGAGAAAGTGTTTACTGGCAACCGTTATCCCTGAAAGCCGGGTACCAATGACAGGCCTATGTGATAAGCACGCCATCGCTTCATTTTCATTTTTGCATTCATTGCGGAGCTCGTTTCCTTTTGGACACGACTACCGGGAGGAAGGGGGGGGGGGTGAAATATGGCCCGCTAATGCAGAAGCCTGTGCACGCCTATCTCCGTGGCATAGCAAATCGGACTCCTAGCTTGTCGCATTTGGAAGGAATCGTTGAGGGAATCAACGACTTTACCACTTTTTGCGTTCGTGTGTCTGCATCAATGTGCGTTTACCGTACACACCTTGACAAGTTTTGAGGGAATCGCTGATATGTTGAACGATTTTCCCAGTGTTCATGTGCGATGTCCAAAACTCGGCAGTTTCGTCCTCCCTATATGTAAACGTGAATGAGAGCCAGTATACAGGAGTTACTTGACTGTCTAGCGCCGATATTTGCGCAGATTGCTTTTTTTTTCTTCGAGCGACCTGCGTGCAACTCAATCTGTACGCGAGAAATTGCACGTTTCTCGCAGTATAAGCTCCTTCGCCGCGATGAAGAACGTGTATGTATTTACTTTGCAAAGGTTTTCCGCTATCTCCTGACAAAGAAGCCGAGCAACGCGAGCAAGTTTAAAAGCTTTACGATTGGAACTTGGTTCTAGCCTCTAGCTCTTCTTCGCCTGAAGATCCTCGTGTCCGTAAGAAAAGGAGACGAAATAAAAGAAAGAAAGAAAGAAAGAAAGAAAGAAAGAAAGAAAGAAAGAAAGAAAGAAAGAAAGAAAGAAAGAAAGAAAGAAAGAAAGAAAGAAAGGTTGTTCTGGTGCTCAGATAAGTCGTTTTCGCCTCTGCCCCTTGGAGGCGGTTGTCACTCCTCTCGAAGCGTGCATTCGATGTGCGTTCGTCTTCCTCGTGCTGCGATAACACGCAAACGCACTTAAACAAAGAAAGAGCCAAGCCAAGACTGGCGAAGACGAAGCCATTCGCTCTGCCGCCACGGGCATCGCAGCAGCCTCCTCCGATCCACTGTTTGTTTTTCCTGGGCCACTCGAATGGAGGCCCTCGTTGTCGGTGAAACGCGCGCCCCGTGCCCTGCGCGTTGCTTCGGTTGGCAGCGGGCCTCGTTTATTTTGCTTGGCCACGGTGGAGCCGGCCAGTGCCCCGCACTGAACTGCGGGCAAGCGCCAGCTGCGGCTCCTGGTGGCCCCAACGTTGGGCTTTACTATCCATGCAGGCAGGGCGCGCACCGTGAAAAACGGTTCTGCAAGAATCGACAGCCGCGCTGTCTCTTCGGTGCATCAGGGCCGACGAGACGAGAAAGCGAGGTTGGAGAGCAAACAGGAGATGTGCAGCTTGCCGGTACGGTTGCGAGCCGGAAAGAAAGCCGGTGGTGGGCTAGTGCACGGCCCATTCGGGCAGTATCATTATCTGCATTGTATAAGGCTTGTGTAAACCCCATGGCCGCGGAGATGAAGTCAAGCGTCCAAGTTTTGTCGCGGAAGGTATGCAGATCACCAAACTGGACATACTGCATACGTAGAGCGAGGGTGTCGAGTTCGGTCAATACAACTAAAGCTTGTCGCAATCGACCAGGCTGTATACGGGTGCGGGTTTCATTCCTAAGGCAAAATCGTTGGGAAATTTGGCTGAGCCTGATACGTTCAATACTCTAGGTATCAATCAGGACCTGGAGTAGTATACCGGGCCATGGGCTGGACTTGTCTGCAACCTATCATTAACGTCTGTATCTCTTCCTCTCCCCTCTTTTTGTTTCGCTTAAGTCTATTGCGAACGTGTGGAAAATTCCTTCGCATTCGGCATCGACCTATGAAGTGGTATTACTCGCTGCAAATGTGTACGCGTCGTAATATGAATGAAGCTTTAAGCGCGTCCTTCTCTTTTCTATCCAGCGCGGTATGTACGCTATTAAAAGCTATATAGCCTGAAACAGGAGAGCGACTGTATACCGCGTAGTTTGATGGCATCGCGATTTGTGTCTCTCCGCGAAAGGCCACCTCTGTAAATGTGCCCTTTAGAAAACCGGTCGCGCACTTAAGACCGGCGGGTTATGTATGTAATAACGCCCGAAGTGTGTTCGCGCTCTCTTCTAACCCGATAGCGGTTAGCTGGCGAGCACATTGTGCGGATCCCTGCGCATCGCAGCCAATGCATGAGTGTTGGCACCGCATATCTATATGGCTCTCGCAAATGGAAGGCACATATGGAAATGGAGAAAGGGAGAGAGAGAGGGAGAGAGAGAGATTGCGGACGCTCTTGCTTCACAGCCGCATCTGTATGTACCGAGCATTCCGTTACGTCTCTTTCAGGATAGCTGCGTAAGAAAGCGGTCAAAAGGGCAAGGTCGATTCGATCGGCGCCTATCGGCAACGACAACAGCAGATAGGGTCGCGATGCGCGCGAACGTTTTACGCCATCATCCCCCCGCACTATAGTATACACCGCCCCCATCCACGGAGGAGCACGCGGGGCACGTAATATCTGCGACGGCAGCAGCCATAAGTGGGCTTGCGTGAAGAGCACGTGCGCCTTCCGCCTTATCTGCATTCGCGACCCCCGACATTATCTGCCGGCCCGGCGTCCGCGGAGGAGAACCACTCCGTGCGCTACGGACGAGTGCGACCGTTTACCGTTTGCTTCGCATACGTCGTGGCATACCCCGAAGCCCGTATACGGTTTTCGATGTCAACGGCGCATACTAAAACGGGCCGCGGCGGCGTCTCATATCCGTTCTGTGCCGCGCGATGGCCTCTGTATGTGCACCTTATACGAAATGCTGTTCGGTGATGTTGAACTTAAAGTGGCAACCGCCGGCATTGTTGCTCTGCTAGCCACGAGGGTGCGAACTTCGATTTCCGGCCTCAACGTGAAGTCGATGGGCAGGAAATTCAAAAACTCGCACGTACCTATGGAGTTAGGTGCAGTTTAGGGAGCTCAATTTGGTGAAAATTAATTTATACTTTGTCATTATATGGCGTGCCTCACAATCATATCATGGTTTCGGTATGTATAAAGCTCTAGAAATGGGTGGGGGTGGGGGGGGGGGGGGAATCTCCACGTTGGTAGATGGAACCTTGTCGTTGTGGTAAGGACGTTGCAAATGCTAACAAAGCGCTAAACGACAGCCACGTGGACCGGCTTTCCGACATATCTGTGACGTAGGCGTGCTCATATACAACATTCGGTTATATATAGTTATAGAGTATTCGGTTGTACGTTGATGAACTTTCGTTGTTTTCACATCTAAAAAAAAAATATATATATATATATATATATATATATATATATATATATATATATATATATATATATATATATATTGAGTTCAGTGCGTTGCATAATAAGATAACCGCACTTAAATGTGTTCCATGAAGTTGAATCAAAGTCCTGTGCTCAGAGGTCGGGCATTGCATGCACGTGCCTCTGCCTATAGACGTCACACCGAAACTCTACGTCGAAAACACTTTCGGTGGCCTTCTCCATTTCATAGTATTAGTCGCAACCATGGAATTCTAAACACGGGTGGGTGCAACGTAACTTGTTTGGCCGCGAATATAAAGGGGCCCCTTTGTTGAGCTTGCTAAGGGTGCGATAACAGTGTTCGTGCCAGAGCGACTATTTCGCATGCTCCCGCAACACTGCCAAGTATCAGCGATTGGCACAGTTGAACGATAACACTGGCTCCCTGTGATTGCACGGCCTACGTGGGCATTTGACGAACGCGAATACCCGTATAAAGACCCGCACCGGTCGAGGCACGTAGAGGCCGCGCGAAGATATTCCGTCGGCGCTCGGCAAATATCCCCAGGGTGGAGGAAGTGTTTCTCTAAACGACCTAAATGTTTCCCAATAGGAGCGGGTGTAAATTTACTCCCGTAACGGAAAGAAAAAGACGCCGCCGTGTAGATAAGGAACGCTATATTACCTGCCGCCCGTCGTATAAAACGGACCGAGAGAGGTGAACGCGCGGATCAAACAAGAGTGGAGAAAAACAAAAATCTATCCGGGATGCTTGCGGAGTCTGAGCGAACCGGGCCGGATGGATTCGAGTTTACGGCTTTCTCGCCTTTTGGTGCGGTGCTAGAGGTTTTGGGGTGGAAACAAATAAATAAATAAAAAGGAGCCCCGACGGCATTGCTCCGCGACAGTGCCGTCAGTGCTGCGGGCGTAACCGTTATATGGCTTTATCCGGCCTGCCCACGTCACGTTTGTGTACATGCCTTCAGGCTCGTGCAGGATGCGGCGTATCTGATGACGCGTACAGCTCCTCCTCTATTCTCGTTGCTTTTTATGTGGCCCGAGTGTGCGTGTTGTGTGAGTATATGGGGAGTTTGCTGTGCGTGCGTATCATTTGCAATCGTTTTCATCAGAGTAGCGCATGGGTTGTCTCTCTCTGGGGCCCGTGTGTGTATTCGTTGCACTTTACTTATGTAGCGTACCAACAAGGCTGTGTTCGCCTTCCTCCTTCTTCATCAGCCTCCTTTTCTGTTAATCGTTGTTCTCTCTCTCTCTAGTGACCGAGCAGCAAACGGAAACAAGCACGCCTGCACTACATGCGAACCGCAAGCTGTATAGTGCAGTTTCCTGCTGAGACCCACGAGTATATTTATTTTGGCTTTTGTTTGATGTATATCATAAGGACAAGGATAGGCAAATACGTGCACATGTCTATCTGCGCTTGTAAATCATGCAAGTGCGTTCGTTTGGGACGCAAGAAAAAGTCGCAGGTAAAAGCTTGCACTAATGCCTCGGACAGGCATTTGAATTACTGCGTCCCTACAGTTAGAGAAATCACGAGACGTATACAAGTTCCGGTTACTTCATGTTTCCTGGTCGCGGGATCGAATCCCGTCGCGGCGGCCGCATTTCGTTGGGGGGCAAAATGTTTGAAGTCCCTATGCTTATTTAGGTGCACGTTAAAGAACCCCGGGTGATACCCGAAGCCATCCATTGCAGCTTCTCTCATAATCATATCGCGGTTTTAGGACGTAGAACTCCAAAAATTATTATTACTATTCATGTTTCTTAAAGACCGCCGAGTCGTGTAGCAGCGTGCATATTTTACATGCTGGAAAAGTCGGTGCGAAGACGTAGAGAATAGCAAAAACGTAGGGGGAAAAAAAAAGTGACAAAGTATGATCTCCTTCGAGAAAACACGTATGGGCCATACTGGAATTAGTTGTCGTTTAAGTATGACCCTATTGACCCTCTTAGTAGTCAATGTGTGTGAAAGTCAGCGATCTGCACTCATGAAGGTCACCTTTTCACATCAATGTCGAGGCCCTCTCTTAAATGCACCTCTTGATTATAGCCTGTAGTGGTGCAGTTTTCTGTTGTACGCAAGTGTCAGTCGCGCGCCAGAGAGATAAAGTGAGTGTAAATGAGAGAGAAGAGAGAGAGAGAAATGGAGAGAAATAGAGAAGTGGGTGTTGTTCTTGTAGATGGCACTATTTTCTGCGAGAACACGCGGCTCAGCGCCTGAAACCCCTCCGTCTCCCTTCCCTCTTTTCTCGGTCTCTCATCTTTAAATCACCCTGTGCCCTCCCCAATATAGGAGTAGCCTACCAAATATTTACTTCTGGTCACCCTCCCTGCCTATTTCACCTCTCCCCTGTTTCCCTCTCTCCAGACGGATGCTTTGCGAAGGCGAGAGATCCTGTCGAGTGCGCCCTTCCTGCAGGCTCTGGGTAAGTCACCTTGGAGTTACTGCGCATGGGGCACAGTACACGAGCGTGTCTTCGATTCATTTAGTTCGCCTATTAAGCATCGGAAACCGAACGCGTAATGATGGACTTTCGTCCCCGATAGTGCCGCTTCTCCAGATCGCAGCACAGGTCGGCCTCTTTGTCTGACTGCGAGCGAGCTGCAGCGCGCTCACGCGCGTCCTCGCGTTTCAACGAGCGCTTGCGAAGAAGAGAGAACAAGCGGACGCCATTCACCGTCTTGCGGCGCTGAGAGAAAGGCAGGCTCAGGGACAGCGGAAGCTGGCGTCGTTGGAAAAACAAGAAAAAAGAAAAGGATGCTTCTTTCTTGCATTTTGTTCGTTGCGCGCACTTTTCCCGCCTTGCAGCTTGCAAGGAATGCATTTTATTGTTTTGCATATATGTTGTACTCTCATCTACTTTGAGATTCGTCCCGAATTTGCGCCGGGCTTCCGGCGGAGACGTGGCTCCAATCTGCGGGTTGGCTGCAGATGAAGTCCTCACCCGGGGAGCTTGGATCTGGTTGCGAGCTTTGTGCGTGAAGTTGCATCCCACATCTTGCGCTATAGACAAGTTGGCGTCAGTGGCGTAGCCAGGGGTGAAGTCCTGCCCCCCCTCCCACCCCGGAATTTTTCAGTTTTGCATGTTTATATATACACGCACACATACAAACGCAGGCGCGAACATACATTAAGTAAGATTGAAACCCCCCTACGCCCCTTCCCCATGTAGAAAAATTCCTGGCTACGCTACTGGTTGGTGTGGCTGCCGCACCGTTGTCTTCAAGGTCGGGGCTCCTTCTGACTCCTCTCTTGAAGCGTACCAGACATTTCGTTTTATGCGGAACACCAAAAAGAAAAAAAAAAGGTAGTATGTATCAGCCCTCGCGAATTTCACAGACAGCAGCTAAGCCATGTTGCTTGGTTGTTGCTATCTTTCAGTAACTGCAGACTTGGGAACGTACACCATTGCACTTGTTCAATAATATCGCGTTAGCGTTCACACTTGGACTTGGTAGCGCCTAATATAGGCGAGAAGTAGCGAGATTTGCTACATGATGCGCTCAGAGAACACACTCGTGTGTGAGCGCCGTCTGCTACACTGTTTGCTTAGAAGTGCACACACACTGTCAGCCTTATCTGTGCGATCATGTGTTCTGAAAGCCGTTATGACGCTGATCGTCGTAACGCTGATCTTGTTTCTTCTCGCCGACATTGGAAACCACCGTATCCTGGCGCGACGCCCGCGTGATATTATTTAAAAATTTTCAAGAGCGTACATTGGCAAAAAGTGGAAATCGCCCGAAACTATAGCGCTTCAACGAAAGCCCGCAAAGTGATAACTGTGGCCGTGGCCGCGTAGCCTATCAGCAAAACCGAAGAAAATATTAAAAACGTACACCCGGTATACTTGCTCTATATGTGCGCACACACGTTCCGGATTTATGCATATGTATATCTGCGCTGCTTGCATTCGCTGTTGTACACGATACGGCATTCGACTTCAGGGCGGCTTCTATTCATGTAGTGCAATATCTAATCTGATACTGGCGAAGAAGGACACGGAGAAGTAGAAATAACACACCAGCAACGCTAGCGTTGGTGTCTTTCTACTCGTAGTGTCTTGCTGGAAAGACGCCACTAGCGTTGCTTGGTGTGTTTCTTCTTGTCCGTGACCTTTTTTGCCAGTATCATGTTACGCAGCTACAGCCAAAACCAACTACCCAGCTGTCTACGCATATCCTTCCGGGGAACGCATGGTTCAAGATATAGCTACAAGTTTAGGGCGCTGAGTTCACGCAGGTCTATATGCGTATATAGCTGGCGCGGCCGGCGTGTGCGACAGCGGTTCGCTGCGGTCCCACAAGCCCCCAAGGCAACACGACGACGTGCAGCGTGGCGCGGCTGTTGCGGCTGTCGCGGGCTTCGTGACAGCACCGGCCTGATTTGTGTCCCGCTTCTGCGGCGGGGTCCCGAAAAGGCGCCTCTGCAAACAACGCTCTGCAGCTCTAGCTACCCGTGTGTCTACCAAGGGAAGGAGTATAGGGGGTGGGTGGGTTCGCTAGGAAGTGCCTGCTTGGCGCTGCAGGCGTGTGTCGAACGACGCCTTCTCGTTCTCCGTGTGTTTCGTTCGTCGTGTACGCTCGCCTGCAGGTGTCTGCCGTGCGGCGCGTCGCTCGCGACGAGCGAAGTTGACAGTGTGACACCGTCGAGACCCGAGGGGTTTTATTTCGAGCGCTGTGTGCGTGTCTGCACCTGCGATACTCGGCGTCTGCACGCGGTCTATCTTCGTGCACGTTGTGGACCGGTGCTAGACCGGGCGTGGCTTCGTGGGGGCGGCGCTTTTGTTCGTTTCACGATTATTCTGTAACGCCCGCGCACTTTGTCACTGTTTCTGAAGCGCCGACAGCCGTTGTGAGACGAATGGCGCTAGAAACAAGAGCGTATGTATATTTGTACCCGCAGACGCCCTCAACTATGGCTACGGCTATGCTGTGTCGTTTTAAGTGAGAGGCCTCGATGCAAATAGAGTTCGCCTGCCTTTGAAGGTCAACATCCAACTCGCTTTGCGATGGCGCACTTTGTTTGATAGAATTTGTGCGCACTCAAACGCAAGGGGACTGCGTATTAAAGAAATGTGTTTATACGGTCGTGTAAGCAATGTTTCTATTTGCCTGTGCACTGTCTTATGCTTCCTTCAAATAGTATTGTTGTATGTAATGCTGTTCGGGTGTCCCTTGCATTCGCCTTCTGCGTAGTCTTCGCAGCAAAACGTAAGCACTTTCACGCAGCGATGCGATGCGGTGCGCGCCAGAGACGTGGGTCTCTGGCGCGCTTGGCTTTAAGTGGGATCACCGCACTCAGTTTTTTTAAAAATTTTTTTAATCGCGTATGCTGTGAGATTCGCGCGAACCGAGCTATGCGACATCGCGCATGTACGTGATTCGCGTTTGTCGCTTGCTTTATTTCATGGTGCACTTTCCTTGTCGGTCTTTCGGATAGCTGTGTTTCAGCTTCTATTGAAGTTGAACCGAAATGTCTCTCGCCAAGATGCCTCTGCGCAATGAACAAGACTGGGGGAGGGAGGAAGAGAGGGGGGCAGAAGGGGGGACGTGAAAAAAAAAATTCAGATGCCTCTGCAGGCTCCTGCATACATTTTATAGCGTATAATTTCTGGCCGTGGAGTTCCTTCCTCCTCCTTTTTTTTATTTATATATCTCTGTTCTTCCCATCGCTTAACTACAAGGTTCTCATCATCACTCTTCATCACGCTGACAGCGCGTCAACGTCCGGAGTTTTGTTTTGATTGGTTTCTTTCTTTCTCGCTTGGAATATCTTTGAGAACAAACCGCGCCCTTCTCTCTGGAGAAGTTATTTGGATCTCCAGGGCGAGCTTCTCTCGCGTACTGGTTTGTCTCCGCTGAGGAGCTGTGCTGCGCAGCCCTCGTGGCAAGAACGCGGTCTTCCTCATCAATAACCTTAACTATGAGGCGTTTTGCAACGTTTTTTTTTTTTCGCCTGCCTGCCCTGCCCCGTCCAAAACACGTAAAACAAACACACCGCGGTAGCCGCGCAACCGCGGACACTTGGCGGTCTTGTAAATGCGCCCCATGAATACGCGACGACACGCTGTTGGGCAGCAGAAAAGCCGCCGCGTCATCAATAACCCTAAACCGCAAGGCGTGCTTCGTTTTTTCGGCGTTGGGGGGCGCGCTGCACGTGGGAGACCGACGCCCCCTGGCGTAAGGCCCTGTGTGTATACATTTACGGTTCGTCTTCCGACACTTTGTTAACACGTGCCTCGACTATGTTTGTGTAAAGGACGTGCCAGACATAGCTCCGGATGTGCCCCACAAGGCACGGCTGTTTGGTGTTTCTTCGTTCATTTTGGTTTTCGTCGATCAGGTTGAAAATCTCAGGCGTACTAGCTCCACCTCGTTTTGCGACAAGTAACAAGAGCTGAGAGGGATTTGGCTTCTCCTTTCCTTCTTTCTTCCTCGCTAGTTTAAGCTATTATTTTCTTGATTTCCTTTCGACACGAAACCTGTTTGTCTTCGTCAGCGCGGCACCCCGGGCACGCGGTGATTACAGCCACCTCGGGTTTGCTGCTATATAGCTGCAGCGTTCCAGCATGCCGCGGGGAAATAAAAAAAGCCTTAACCGCTCTGCGCATGCTCTAACGGTAGCACGGGGTGCCGCCGCGCGGAGGAACAGCCGCACGTTTACGACGAACAACTCTGCGGTGGGTCTAGAACCGCCCCCCTGTTCTCGTTGTTTTTCTTGGTTGTTTCGGCGCGTAACTATAATGTATCTCGTTCCTCTCTCCGCATCTATACAAGACAGAAATACCGAACATCGTCGAGGAAACAAGACGAGTAAACAAACAAACGACGCTTATCCTAAACAAGAGAGCAGAACGAGGAACGACAGGCGAAGGATGTATAAGAGAAACGTTACTGTTGTAGGAGCGAGAAGTGCGAGAAGCGGCCGCGGGCGGCGCTCCCGCGCCTCACCGATGGCGGCGCCAAGCGGCGGCGCGTGGACCCCATGCCGCGCGGAAAAAAAGCGCACGGGCGATTGTTCGTTGTGTTTGCGGGACAAAGAAAGGAAAGGCAAAAGGTTCCGCTTGGCGATGGCACGACGAGGGAGTACCTGCATTACTTTTCATTTTTTTGTCTGCGAGAAAGAAAGTATAGCTGTAGCACAGTCGGCAGAGCGTACTGCATGTCATGCGGGAACATAGAGGCGGCGAACTGTAGCGCGCTTCGTTTCGCTCTGCCCGCCCCGCTATACTTTTGGTGCTGCCATGTACGGGCACTAGGCCGAGCCCCCCTTCTCGATCGGCGCGAGGTGAGACGTGGCAGTACTTCAGGTATCCCGCTGGGATCGGTAACGAAACGGCCGCTGGTGCTTGCGGCGAAGTGCTGAGCATGCCGCGCGGGGTTCCCCCCCAGACAGTCGGTCTGTGTGCCTGTCCGAATGGTGTATGTGTGCTGTCGGTCGGTACCAGGAGAGCAGGAGGTCAGCAGTGCGAGCTGCATCACGCGAGTACGTGGCGCGTTCTTTCAGTGGTGCTCCGTTTTGCGGCGATGGACCCTGTTCACTACTACGTGCGGGTGCTGCGCGCGCTGGTGTTATTATCTTCGCAATCGAGAGATGGAAGAGTCGCTCGTATACACTGTATCACACCGCGCTCGAGGATAAAGATTTATGCGGCGAATTTGTCCGAGGCTATGTATTTCCTCGGAACAAGTCTCGGAGGCAGAAGGACGAGCCTTTGTTGCACTGGAGCGCGTATGCGTCGCCATGTGCTCAGATTTATTGTGATTCGGGCAGGCCCGTAGCCAGGCTACCTTCAGTGATCTTATACGGCGGGGGTTCCGAAGTTTGCATCGATGGTGTTAATGTGAAAGCGAGTCTTATGACTGACGAAGCTGAGTGTTACGAATGTATGTAACGCTTCAGCAACTTGCAGCAGTCAAACGACCCCAGGATGTATATATGAACATCGTTATTTAGCTCCGTGGCTTTAAAAACTTCGTGCTTGCTTGCCACTGGAAGAAGACACGCATGCGCTATGCTGGCTGAATTCGAGTCCTTCGATTATTTGTGTACGTGGAAAGATCGGGAGAGAACATTTCTGACGGCACGCGGGACTGTTCAAGTTGACAGGGCGGGGAGATGCTCAAGCTAAACCTCATAAACGGGGCGACGCTCTCAGAATAGATTTCTCGACGACTTTCATGTGCATTATAACGGTGCGTCGACAAGTGCCGTGAATGACGCAAGCAACGCCGTCCGTTCTGGGTCTCCCGCAACTTGAAGACAGAGTGAGAGAGAGGCAGATGCTGCAGAGTTTCGGCACCGCCGCTCTTTTAATATAGTCCGAATCCAGGCCGACATCCTTGCGGGAGCCGCTATGTAGCCGCACATCCGCCCCCGCAGTGCCTCACTGAGCAATCGGACAACGCCTCTCCCTCTCGCTGAGCCGCGTTGGCTGGAAATAGTTTTCCAGGCGACCCACAGGTGATGCTCGTCTGAGCCGTTTCGCGGCGGGGGAGGTCTGTCCTCGCCATGGCACCCCCTGGCCAGCCGTGCAACAGAAGGAGGCCGCTGGCTCGCACGTGCTACAGCCGCCTATGTAGCCGGGACTGTTTCCATTTTTGGGGGCCCTCCCCATCGTTCCACGACTCGACGCACACTTCCGCTCGTACATGCGTGACAACGCCGAATACTTTTCCGACGACGACGGACATGTTGCTTTCGGTCCGCGCTCCCGTGCTCCGCAGGGCTCTGTGACGGCGGATTAATTCTAAATGGGGACCGCTCGTGAAGTGACGTCTTGTGCAGTTATTGCGCGTACTTGCAGTACGTGTGGCGCTTTCGCATTATACACGGGGGGCGAGACATGTGGTGCTCTCAACTTCATCGTATGCTGTTCTTGCTTTACAGTGCAAGAATGAGTGCAAGAATGAGTGCGCACGAGCACCGGTGTGCAGCTGAGCACACTCATTCTTTGTTCGCGGCACTGGCCTCTGGTGTTAGTGTGTGCATCTTTATATATATATATGTTGTGTCTGTGTGGTGGACATATGCATAATGGTCATGTCACATATCAACCTTAATTGCCATTTGGAAGGGAATATAGCCGTTAAGGAATCTCTCTCTCTAGTACGGTTGGTACCTTCAGTTTTCGAAGCCCTCTCTACGAACTAATTCATCAATCATTTCTTCCGATATGGACCGACATCAAATGAAGGAGTCAGCGTGGCGTGATTCGTTGTGCAGCTGTCTTAGATACGTAGCATATGCGCGGAGACATGACTATAACGGAACTGCAATGACAAAACTTTTCTTGGAATGTTGCTGCCTGACTCCGATCGTGATAGCGGCTGTGCCGCTGCAAATTATTTTGCCCTGTCGCTGTCATGATTGATCATGGTGCGAAAGAAAGAATGAGACAGAGAGAGAAACGTAGAGCGCTAGACATTCATTAAGAAATTAACATGAATTGCAGTAATAACATTCTTGTCTCGCCTCCACCTATCCTTATCTCGTCTCTATCGGGTGCATACTTCCGACATGTGGCGCGTGACTTGATTTATTATCTTTTCTTTCTTTCTTTCTTTCTTTCTTTTTTCCATTTCACAAGCGAACAAACGTTCTAGCTTCCAAGAGTATTGTCTCACCAGTAGTCTAGTGCTATCTACTTTGACGAGATCAACGCAAGTTAAGGTAGCGATATGCAGTCTTGCTTTTGTTGGGAGCACTGTCCGCAGGGCAGCGTATTGCCGGAAGTGCGTACACTACTTCAGAAGCCGGTGAACCCCGACGCGATCTTTTCGGAGAGCGAGCTTGTCGTGAACGGTGGGCGTGCACACGCATGACTCTGGCGCGCGCGGTGCTGCCACGGCGTGCTGACAGCTTCCTTCGACGCCGTTATAGGGCTCGCGTTTCCATTATATTTCTCGATCATGTAAGGGCGGGGCCTCGACGCACGTCACGACAGCTTCACTCTCGCGTCTTTTGTTATGTTACTTTTGACAGCAAGCTCTATCGCTGGCGCCATATGCATGTGGTTGAGATGTTAGGAGCACGCACCGGCAGAAATGACGAAAAGGTTACGCTGTGAAGCGCCGATGCGCGCTGGCGAAAGCCCTTGTCTGACACGTCTTGCCGCCTTCACTTCACCTAGCAGCCAGAAGGTCATAACTCGCGTTATGTTACCTCTCCCCTTCTTTCACCCCTTCTTACCCTCTTTTTCTGTGATACAGCTATAACACGCTGACAGAATATTTTCTCTTTCTTTGTTTTTACTCCACATAGGTCTCCCTGTGGGCGATCAAGGAGGCTCTGTTATTGTGCGCGTTGAGTCGGCAGATATAGAAACCAGGTTTGCCTTCTCTTGAAGCCAAGCGCCTCATCTTATACGGTCCCGCTTACTGTTAGGGAACGCCAATCCTAGGGATCTGCATGATAATTAAGCAATAATGAGGTCCCGCATAAGCGAATGTATATATTGGCGCCATCATTTTCTGTCCCGCCATTCTGAAATATATATAGTTGCTGTGACTTCTTCTACAGTATATCGTCGATCGAACGTACTTCTGATTCATCGAAACGTTACACCGTCTGCCTTCCACATTTGGCATCACACAGCATTGACTGGCCGTTTCTAGTGTTATTTTTGTTGTATTAATTATAAGTGTAATATCAATGTTAAAAGGACAGGGCGTGTTGTAAACGCGGACACAAGAGAGAAGTCAAGACACCACAAACGCCGACTAAATATACTGAAATAATACGCCCACAATACGCGCTTTATCAGTTATATTGTTATATTAATTGTATTTTAATTGGTCTAATATACACGCACCCAGATGATGACCGCGTTACAGCAACACATCTTCGCTGCACAGCCTTTTCACGCACTGTGCGGCTCGCGTGAGCAGCACAGCTCGCGGCCACTCCCCCTTGCGGGAACAGGGTGATAAGGCGCGAGGCGTTGATGCGTGTTTACAGGTGAACCAGGGTGTTCGCAGCCTCATACGACCTCGCGTTTGCGAAAACAT
This sequence comes from Rhipicephalus appendiculatus, assembly GCA_030522465.1. NCBI lineage: Eukaryota > Metazoa > Arthropoda > Arachnida > Ixodida > Ixodidae > Rhipicephalus > Rhipicephalus appendiculatus. The sequence goes on along the minus strand of JALIZH010032922.1, from coordinate 1,018,174 downwards.
TTCCGCTCTATATCTCTATGGCGAAAACCGACGCCGAGGGTCAAGTACGTCAGCGGCATTGGCGTTAAGTGCATTCTCGCGTGCTTGCTTGCAGCTGTCTATATTGCGCACGAGCACCGGCCAGTAACGGGCATGCACTATATATGTTTTTTTTCCTGTTTACAGAGTTCGCCTGCGGCCTTTTGCCGTAGTGTGTGTGTTCAGCCTTCAGACAACCGAACGAACAAAAAATAAAGTACTCGTTGAGCCTGAACACGAGCAAGGAAATAAGGTTATCTGAGTGTAGCCTCCTCGCTGCCTGTGTGTGACAATCTACACGCGCACACTACGCTCTCGTCTCCGGAGAAACAGGGACGCTTCTCTTGCACGGACGAATGCGGCGCAAACTGTCGTGTCCTCGTTTGATTGCGTTTACTTGTCGCAGTGCTCAGGAATAAGTGGACCCTTAGGCGCTTATAGATATGGTGCGATTCAGCCGCTACCGACGAAAGGTCATAGTTCAAAGGGAACGACCGAAAACACTGTGGCTGGCTCGCGACATGCAGAGCAGCGTAAGCTGAGGCAGCTATTACAAGATCATCATCATCATCATCATCATCATCATCATCATCATCATCACTGTCTTTTGTGCCTGCAGATTCCTGAATTTCTCCGCTCCCCCAACTCTTTGCCGTCCATTCCGGTGCTGTCCGACCATCTGTTCTCTATCCTCAAAGCAACTAATTTGATTGATTTACCGATTTATTTGGAACCTTTGGTCGAGTTTAGCTTACGGAGGCAGCACAGGTGATGGTCGTTGCGGAGTATCCTGGGCTATACTCTTGACCACCTGGAATAACTTAAGCTGCATCGAGAGCGTGGTACTCGAAGTACTTATGTTTCCCGCCCAAATCGGGACGCGTCTGTCTCGGTGGGAGGAGATCGGACCCCGACACCTCGTACTCATCAGCAATTGGTACAGGTATAATCGCCAGGCCGTCCATATATTTCAATGGCAGGGGCCCGGTGGCATGAATTGTGTCACCTGAAATACTTACTGCAAACAATGTCGTCGAAGCCGTACGCTGATATATAAACAGTTCAACAGGTATACAACATAGCCATGTCCTACCTATCTCTATACCTCTCTCCAAATATGCTTTCATATATAGTTCTGTCTCAGAGACTAATACATCAGGTTTACAATGCGAGCAAATAATCATATCTTTTTCCCTCTTCCGGTTTAAGAGCTGCACTCTTTGCGTGGTGTACACACTCTGCCTCGCCTTAAATCTTTCATCACTAGCGAAGTAACGTTAACATATGCACGAAATGTCGCTGAACCGACGTTTCGGCAAGAAAGCTCGTCGGGGCAGCCGTCGCTGGCTTTACGAAGACGTCCTCTTCTCAAAACATGGTCACTATACGGCCGGTCTTTACAACTGCAAGACATCTGCTCTAGCACAACAGGGGGGTCACGATGGCGACGTTCCAACGCTTCCTCGAAATTCTCTGTAAAGGGGATGAGCAACGGAACTCGCGGGTGTTTCGGCGTGATTCACGTGGTGTCAGGCGTGGCACGAAGTGACTCGCGTGCGCTTGGCACACCCCGTTCTGCGCTGTGCGTGGTCCGATGACGTGTCCGAAACGCTGGTGCCACATCTGTTCCGCCCAGCAGTGTACGGTCTTTATTACGCATCTCTGTGACTCCAGCGGCCTTGGAAAGTGCGACGATGAACTTGGGCGAACTCACTTGGTCGAACACTTTTATGAACGGGTAACTCGCAGCAGAAGCGAAATCTCTCGCAGAACTCTACGCCATCGCGCTCCATATCCAATAACTACGCCGATTTGCGCAGGGTGCTCTTCTATAGCTTTTCTTTTACGTATTTTATTATGGTTGCGTATACGACCACATTCACAGGAGCCTCAATCCAATGCATCGCGAACCAGCGGGTCTTCTTTCTGCATGCCCAACCGTTATTCATGCACGAAAACACTTCAAGCGTATACGTTCTGTGTACTCTTACGCGACGACGCTCTTTCGTAACCGCAAGCTATATATAACGCAACTAGAATCGGCACATCAGCAATACAAACCGAGACGACAACGCGACGCCGGGGCGAAGGCGGTCAGATAGATTAAAACATGAGCGTCGCAATAGGCCCGTACATGTTTAATGCCGCTGTCCGAATTGCCTTCGCGATGAACACAGAACGACGGTTAATCTTGCCAACAGCGCGCGATGCATCGACAGGATCCGGCTTCTGCGAACCCCCCCTCCCATTCCCAAACCCCTTTTGCCTCGCGACTGCAAATGACTCCCCATCTCGTTGGCAAAAGCTCTTATACCAACACCGCTGCAGCCAAGGAATTCGCGCGGAGGAGGCGCACGAGAACGGATGCGCCTTGGCCGCCGATCACTTTATCTCGGCTTATTTCCATTCGCATAATATAGCCATCGCCGAACGCCGACCATCTCGCATATTCGGGGGGTGACGGTAATACGACGACCGTATCACTACAACATGGCCATTATAATCTCCGCCGTCCGCTGTACTATATACTACACTGCATTCGCTCGAGGGTTCTTGTCCCGCATTGCCTCGGACAAGCCAGTGGACCGCGGCCAACGAACTCATTAAGGGTTATCCGCATGTTTTACGCGCGTCGGCGCGATGGAGACGTCATGTATGCGGTTGTCCGACCGTCGTCTTCGCATCCCGCACGTGTGCGCGATAGAGAAAGAGGCTGCTTTAACGTCTGCCCCAGGATTAGTTCCGTGCAGTAGAATGATACCCTGTAGCGTGCGAAGGCTATATACGTATGGAGAGCCACACGTGCCTACGCGAGAAACGGTGTGTTCCGAAATTTTGTATAGTCACCTCAAAGAAACTTCCGCTTTGCGTTACTGAATAATTAAAGAGCGCGTCGAGGGGATGAGCCATTAATGCAGGATTGCTGCGTGCGTTATGTGTTAAAGCAATCAGCTTCTGTAGATGTGTGCTTCAGAGCCGGAAAATTGTAGCCGTGCTTACTTCTCTGAACGTGCAGCGCACATGCATGCATCACGTGCATGCATGTGCTATAGCCGGGAACACGTCTCAAGACAAGTTTGCATATGGTTGGTCTTAACGTTATGATGGCGATAGCCGGATTGTTGACTTCATAGTAATTAAAAGAAGCAGCGGAGATTATAAGATGGCTTGCACTGACGTCACTTAAACAGCCGCGTTGAAGCACCAACACTGTGGGATGCGAACCTTGTGATGTCACGTTAGTGTTCTCAGTACACCGTATGCTGGTTACTTCTTTATTCATGCACATAGGCCCAATAACGTTCCAGCGCCGTCGTTATCACACTGAAGCAGGTTAATCGCTGCGTGATAACACGGCCTCGACGTCATCTAACCCGCCATGGTGGAGCCACGTCATGCGTCCATAACTTCGCGTGCAAGTTATCAATTCAATAAGTAAACTCCGACGCAGCTCTTGAAACAAATATCGTGGGCGCACGGAACAACTACGGAGGTTCCCACGTGTGCACCGTCCCTCAGGTCTCCACCGGTGCGCGCGGGAGTTCACGCTAGTGCGCTTTTGGAGCAGTTCCAAAGCGCTCCTGTTCGCCCACTCGAAAAAAAGCTTCACATAACGCCGACCCACGCGAGACGTGCGGACATGAAGGGTCGACGTGTTGGCATTGGGACAATAGCGTTGATCGTGGCATCCGCAGCTGTTGCTTTCCGCGCAGCAATGCATTCAACTGGCGGCGCGTGCCCTGCGTGCAGGTATACACAGCTCGCTCGTAAGCGTGCCGCAGTGAGAGCAGCGCCATCCGAGATGAGCTGCGCTGCCGGACACCTGGGTAATAAATAACCTTAGGCCTAATTTACGACCGAAGCTGTCTCGCGCGACGCCACGCGCGGCGATGCCGTGTTCAGAGCGCGAACAAACGCCGCGCGCTGTCATGACGGAACACGGAAGCCACTTGTGTGCACGGGGACGCGTGAGGCCCGCGTCGCACGAACTTTGTGTCACCGTGCTCAGGTGGATACAGAAGCAAGGCTCGGACCTCGCGACGTTCTCATTCGAGTACCGCAGGCCCTCTTTTGTCTTTCACGGGATTTCGCGGAAATGAGCTCTTATATCCGTGGCAAGTGTTTGTCGCATATAGGTTAAATCGCATGTAGCATTTCTCAGGATCAGAGAGGGCGGGGGGGCGGGGGTAGACTGAAGGGGCCAAAATAAAGCACCCACAAGTGAACACGCAATTGTATATAGCAGGCCGTTATGTCAGCCCTCATTTCATGCTTCAGACACCCAACCGAGCAAACACTTCCTATATACTGCTGCTTGTTTGTTGCGAAGCAACATTCGACCGTGTGAAGCTTGCATCTAGCGCACTCAGTATGCAGAATGATCTTCCCTATAACCTTGGCTTAGTTGTTATTCGCTGGCTTAAGTACGGATCTCGACTTAATTGGTCGTGCTTATACTAAAGAAAGTACGGCTACAACAGGGGCGAATACAATACTGTATCATTTGCGTTACTTGTCGCACAGTCGCCTTTATAGCCGCAAATATTTCCTTTAACCTTCTTCCCATCTTCCATCTGCCCATCTCTCCTTCTTCTTTTCGTATCTCCTGACCGATAGGCGACCTGCCGTGATAACGGCTTGTTTTTCATCTATATATGGGTGGTACAGAAGAGGCGATCAGGCCTTCATTAAAGAAAGAACGCAAACAAGAACGAAATCAGACCGGACTATACTCAGAGACGACCATATTTTTCAAAAAGCAGTGAGAGTGAAAGATGTGCAGGACGCACCGCCGTACCGCAACTGCCGAATCTAGACTACCAATAAAAAAAACAAAGAAAAAAAGGAGGAAAAGTCACGCAGTGTTCTTCACCACCGTCTTCTGTCATCCTCCTGCATACCGGTTCCTTTCTGCGCTCCCTACATCGCGAAGCGGTTGTCTGTCGATTCGTTAATTACCGAAAGATCGACGGGCGGGGACATTCGCACCTATAGCGCATAACGCGGTTTCTTTCCTGTCGTCGACCGTGTCCCGTGTGAGACTGCGTACTCAATCACGCGAGTTCACGACTTCCTTTTTTAAGGCTGTTTGCTTTCGATCGTGTACGTATGCACACACGTATACGGCTGGCCGACGCTCATTCCGCGCTTACATATGGCCGATCAATCGAAACGTCTAGACCACCATCCGTACATATATAGGAACGCGGCGCGCAGAGTAAACAATAATCGCGCCACTGTGCTGCCGACCGAAGACAAAAGAAACAAAAGAAGCATGGAGCGTTTTCCCAGTAGCATCAGGAGGAGGCACGATGCAGAGCTTCTTTCTTTCTTTAATCGAGTCTCTCGTTGACTGCTATACTTCGTGAGCGTCACAGCCACTCCTCCGGACACGCTCGGGAGGCGTCAATATATCGGGTTCGTTGATCCTCAAGTCCCCGTCGCGCTTCACATGACGCGCAGGTCGCGCTAAGCGAGAGACGACGACGTGCATGGGATGCTCGCATCTCTTCTCTTTGTCTCGGCATCTGAGAGCTTTCAACGCTTCTCAATACTAGCGAAACGCTGCCTGCGCCTTCGAAGACGCTCTTTAAAGGCTTTCGGTATCGCACCGTGAGCCATGGGAATGTTCAATTGAATTGGCATCTAAGCACGCAACATCGCTAGCGCTTATAGATATGCGCCAAGTGGTGGGCACTGCCGGAACACCGTTTGTTGAGTGGCTGAATGTAGCTGAGAAATACTGTATGTATGTATGTATGTATGTATGTATGTATGTATGTATGTATGTATGTATGTATGTATGTATGTATGTATGTATGTATGTATGTATGTATGTATGTATGTATGTATGTATGTATGTATGTATGTATGTATGTATGTATGTATGTATGTATGTATGTATGTATGTATGTATGTATGTATGTATGTATGTATGTATGTATGTATGTATGTATGTATGTATGTATGTATGTATGTATGTATGTATGTATGTATGTATGTATGTATGTATGTATGTATGTATGTATGTATGTATGTATGTATGTATGTATGTATGTATGTATGTATGAATGAATGAATGAATGAATGAATGAATGAATGGAAAGCACGAGAGAGAAGAAAGGCAGGGATATGTTAACCAGTTTAGCAGAACCAGTATAGGCTACCCTGCTGCGTTCTGCTGCGCGTTCTTCGTTTATTGGTTATACATATATAAACCACAGTTCATAAACCACGCGAAAACGTTCAATCTTTTAGAGCACTGCATATTTGTGTTCTGCGCGTATGCATGTGCGCGTGCCGAGTAATGTAGATGCAAATTGTCGAGAATGACTAAGTGAATTCGCTCTCGGTGCATATGAGTCACCGGGGGCAACAGCTGGCATTTTCGTCCTTTAGGCACGCCATATAGCCCAAGCGTTTTGCCGTTTAAAGTCTCGTTTCCGGTGAAAAAATACACGAGTGTGGCCGCTCACTCGACTGCATGCGGGGTGAAGCAAGTATACTTCATACTATGAATGAACTTCCCCAACTCCAAGATACCGCTGTTACCAAGATGTCAGTGCAGCTCTGTGTGCCGGTTACATGAGCCACTTGAGATTACGGGGCAACACGCGCTCGCGCCTTGTCTCGCAAGATGCGTCGAAGCGTACGGTGCTCGGATCAAAGGCTGGGGAGGCTGACAGGCGGTGCAGCAGAGCGCCGCATATGCATACACACTCAGCTGTGTCGAGGGGGGCTCTCGAGCGAGCTGGAGCTACAGCTCCTCTTTGCCGACCGATAACGCCGGGGTCAGCACATGCAGGTAGATCGTCGTGCATACAAGGTGCTCGCCGGTTCGCGGCTGTTTCCGACGCACTTGGCGTCAAGCACGTTGGCTGCATATAGTGCGACATTCGCAGCAGAGTGTCATGCGCAGACCCACCAGCAAAAGTTTACAGGACGTGGGCTCCTATGCAAATGCGAATTTCCGCTCTGTTAGTGCATGATGCTCCTAATCTAGCGGGTCACTGTAGCATAGGTCACAATAACTACTACAGGCTGGAACATTTCAGTGCAGGGTATATGTTCCCAGACAAAGCGGGAAATGGAGCTCTCTCGGGAACGCTTTCGTGCGTGTGTATGGCTGCGTTATTTTTTGCTTATTTATTTTTTATCTCTCTTTATAATTCCATATTTCCCCACCCCAGTGCAGGGTAGCATGCTGGATAATACCATCTGGTTAACCTCCTTCCCTCCCTCTTCTCTCTCTCTCTCTTCGCGTCCCACAAGTTTCGCGGGATGGTGTATATGCGAGTGTGGTGTAATTATGGAAGTTCGCGTAGGCAAGGTGACGTGATCTAGCTGGCTAGATAGATCATCACAAGTAGACATAGCCATATAGGCCGTGACTTTGAGACTCTTAATACTTGATCACACTAAATTTGCCATCTGGGGTGAACCGCGCCGATGCTCGTTTTGCCGTTAATGTCGCGCGGCGAATGAACCGTTAAGGTTACTGTACACGGCTCCGTTAGGAGGTCCTAAAGGAGCCACATACAGTAACTCTAGGACCGTCGGCTAAGAGCGCTATACTACCTGGGAAAAAACGGATAGCGAGCTCGCTGCGTTTCGAAACACGGCGGCCGGCAGCGTTTTATTTCGCGCGAGGCGGGGCCAACGCTCACGTCCAAGGCGCCCAGTCTGCAGAGAAGCGCGTGGGACGAACGTCGAGCGAGCCCCGGAGAGAGCGATCGACTCGAGGCGGCAACTCGGTCGGCGTCGGACAGATCGGGTCCGCGATAGGCTGATTCGCGCGTTCGATTGCGCGCCAAGAAAGCAGGCCGCTGCGACGATGGCCTGCAACACATGCTCCGCGCCGGTACGGCGCCAACACCACCGCAAACCCCTCCCCTCTCCTTGTCTACACACGCTACACACGCACGGACACGCACAACTCACGGACTCGGGATACCGCGCTAATTCGTTCTCACTGCGCGCGCGCTGTTGCGTAATGAAGACATTCGTTCGCCCTTTGGCCGCCCTTTCTCACGCCAGTGGTCGGCTCTTAATGAGCTAGGATATACGACGGTATGGGGAGAGGCAGCATATCGGTACTTGGCAGCCGGGCGCCAAGAAAAAAAAAAGAAGCATTATAAAGAGTGCTAACCTGCTGGTCATATACATGCGGTGCACGGACATGCACGTCCGAAGAGTGGCACCCGGTGTAAATATACGGGACGGATTGTCCGGTAATTGCAGCCGCGAGGATATGGCGCACCCTTGCGCTGATACAGCTGTACACAGATCGTATGCTATGACGCCTAGAGGCGCTCGTGGGCACGAAACTCTCAATGGAAACGGTAATGTGGAGCAAGGACAAAGCACGTTGCGTTATGTCAGTGTGTGAAAGAAATTAATCTGCACGCATACGCAAAGTGTAAGCGCATACTAATAGTACTAGTGTTGCACGGCGAATGGTGTAGGGAGAACTTAATTAATGATGACAACAGGTGAAATTAGGTGAGCGGCGCCTTGGGGCACTATACACTACATGGAGCCTGGAGGGAACTGGGCGCAGTTAGTGTACAGAAAAGGTGCAACACGACAAGCAGGGGTAGCGTTTCAGGACAAGTATTTGGGATGAATGAATGAATGAATGAATGAATGAATGAATGAATGAATGAATTTATAGTCACCAAACGTAAACGTGTGAAGCGATTGGCTCAGCTGTTTCAATCGTGCTGAAGGAAATCGCAGCATGATGTGTGAGAAATCTATCCGATAATTGCTATGAGCTGTCGTCACTAACATAACTTGCACTGCTTCTTCAAACAAAACATTCGAAATCCAGCCAACGATCAAAAGCCAGGACTGTTATTCCGGAGGCAGACGAACTTCCACACATGTATAATCCGTCATCTTGTTATAGCTCTGATTAGATGACAGCTCCTCTGCACCCTCACTGATTTTCCTTAGAGCTCAAAGACGTAGCATTACAGATGCGCAACACACGTATCTCTTTTATAGGGAGCGAGACGTAATGGAAAACCTCAATTGAGATCATTGTTTCGTCTCTATGCCGCTGTCAGAGCCCCTTACCTCATCGCGAGGCAACGGCGCGTGCGCGCAATTGGAGACCAAGAGCGAGGATGACTCGCGCGCAACGGCGTGGCAATGCGACGGTGACTCAATTTTAAACTGGAGAATCACAGGCTTCTTGTTCAATCGTCACGTCATTGTGCACGACAAACAAAGGGCTTGCGCCGAATATTTAAACTCTCTATTGTATCCGCCTGAATTCACAAGGAGCATAGCTGAAAGTTGACCGTTGTGATTTGTGACACCGCGTAGGCCTTATAATATGCATGTTTCGCCTGCTGTTGGCTCTGACAGAAGAGAAAGCAATAAGTTTTTTGTTTGATGACTCCTCATGCCAGTTGGTTCAGTTAAAGATCATTACTGAGACCAACGCGATCAAAACGTTAAACAATATTCCGAAGCCCGGAAGCATCAGGACCTATGCACCTTGTCAACGAAAGCTCCCTGGGCGCTGCCATAATCCTCTCTGGGCTGATAACATGCATGGCCCCCCCCCCCCCCAAAAATGCACTGCCGAGGCTGTGGCGTCAGGTTTTGTACTCCCGTGCTATAGCCCAGAAAGGAGGTGATCCTTCTCTCCTTTGAAAATGTCTATAGACGCGACAATATGTGCAAGAGTTCCTGAAGTATAGGCACTCATGTAGTGCCTATACACCGTTCCGTTCAGAGGCTATCGCTTTATTTTTCCATTTCACGTACATACGTAGTTCTGTCGCTAAAAGCTCGCAAGATTTAACGCAGAATGTCAACGAAGGGATCTAACTCACCGTGTGGTTACTCCGTGCCGAGTTCTGATCCGTCTTGTCGGCGCTCGGCCTCACAGTGCTCTGACGACCCGCGTGCGGCCGCCTATACAGTCGATGAATACCGAACTTGCGGCTTCCTGCGAAGAACAAACAAAAAGAAAAAAGACGTGCAATGTAAATTTCTATACCAACCAAACACAGCAGGCATATATACAGAAACGGCATTGTACAGGCAGCACTGGTCGTGTCTCTCTATGTATAGAGCGAGATGCGGGCTAAACAAACCGGAACACCCACGTTGTTTCCAGTAGCGTGCCGTCGTCACACAGGTCAAGTCCGCTATAAATGACGCGCGCGGCCCAATTGCATATGCACGGTATGTATCACATGTCTCGGGTCGCGCCGCATGCCAGCACGTGAGACGATAACGGGTATACGTTTTGCACGGTATATGCGTCAAGTTAAGAAAACCGCGTTTAGGAAATCGGCGTCCGCGCAACGCGCCATATCCGCTTTAGTATAATACGGATGCGCTCTGATACGGTTATCCCCACTAATGGATGGGATTAGGACACCCGAGAGGATTAGAAGCGAGTCGTGCCCGCGTGCGAGCTCAGTTATTATTATAACTGGTGCGCTGCACGAACGCGTCGCAGAGGATACCGCGTGCAAAAGCGGAAGGAAGTCACTGTTTCCGTATTCGCAGCATCGGACTGCAAACAGGTCATATCCTCATAAGTGCCGCACGTGCTGTGCGGTCTTAATGTAAATATTTCGTGCACCGACGCACTATGTGCTTATGCCACCGCGCCGCTACGAAAAATACTCAACCGGTGGCTTGCAGAACTACGGAAGAAGATAACTTCCTGGAGCTCGTCTAACTAACGATCCCGGTTGCGGTGTCATTTTTGTCTTTGCGGCGGACGAGCCGCATCCGCGTGCACGTATAGAGCCCGTCCTCCGCATACCAATGACGACCGGGTGTGAAAGGCCGCTTTGGCATTCACGATGGATGGACGGCTAGCTCGCGCGACTGCACGAGCCGTCGTGACCATCCTAAGTGCTTAAGTGTGGCTGATCGCCGCCGAAGCCGTCGTCGCTGCGTGGCCCCCCTCGCCTTGGCCTTTTAGCCGCCAGAGGCGGCGACATGGTATGCTATATAACTGTAGTGGTACGTGCGTGCCTAGTAGCGGCGCGAGCTCCGGTCACGGTCAGCGGAGCAGCGCCCGTTCGCTTCTTTCTCTCGGCCAAGGGCGGCCAGTGACGGCGAGTCGCTGGTCGTGACGACGTCGTATCGTGCCGGGAGAAAGCTTCTCGAGTCTGTCTCTGAGAGCACAAACCCGACTTCCGTCTCGGGTTTACGAGTCGCTCGCTTAGAAGAGATATTAAGGGCGGAAGCCTTAGATGTTTCATCAAACGCGAAAAGTGACCTTTTGGCGTCGGCGGCGTCAACACGAGTGACGCAAAACGTCATCATCATCATGTGATGACGCAACCATTATTACGTCACCATAACGTCATTATCACGTCACATATCCTGGACCTCACATGATTACGTCCAGCACATGACGTCGTCGCTTGGTCAAAGGTGGGCCGATCGCGGAGGCTGTGCAAAACAACGTTCGGTACAGAAAAGGTTTTGAGGGGGGGGGGGGGGGAGGTAAATACAATCGACTGAATAGAAAAAGATTGCTTTCGCCTTCGAGTCGTCTTAGGCAAATGCATAAGGTATGGTGTGACTTTTGAATGTTGGGTGCATGGATGGCGACCGTGGTACTGTTCTTAAAGAGTAAAACAAATGTCATACCCTGACAAAGTGACGGTGTGATACCCTGACAAAGTGAGACACACAATTTAAATGGTGGAACGAAGCGGACCTTCACACATTAAACGAGTAGTGTTTGCCTCGACTGGGGCGAGTCTTTATTCTTCTTCGAAACGCTGCAGAGGAGTGGCGCTTCCATCGCTATTGTTCCAGGCGAAGAGAGACGCTACCGTCCAATCGAAGCCTTCTCTTTGCTGGTGGTTTGTTGTGGATCGTAGCCAGGCGCTAACGTGCCGAAACCCCGGTTGAGAAGACGAGAGGCGACGGGATATGTGCGACGTATCCTCACGTCCCAATGTCGAACCGGCGTCCTTGGAACACGAGCGCGCCACGCAAGCTGACGCCGTCGCCAGCGCGGGAGCATGAACACATTCGATCTCCCAACGCGAGACGTCATCGTGTGACTCGACAGCCATCCGTTGTCCACGCGGGCGGCAGTGTCACGTGATGCACGGGGACGCTCCCCCGGCTCCCCTTCTCAGAGAAGCACCGCGACGGCGCGGTCGCCGGATGTCCTGAGCGTCGCGTCGCGCTCGCCTGTCAACTCGGGGTTCGTGGGACGGCGGCGGCAAGCTGTCTACCTCACCCTCTCCCAGGAGCTGTGTCTTCTTACGCGAGAACAAAGGCTCGAGAGGCGGATGCGGGCGTGATTGCCGTGACAAGGTCGATGAGACCACGACGTCGCGCCCGGTCTCGTACAAGCAACCGAAAGCTCGTGGTTACGCGGACCTCCGCATAACACGCGTGAAGCGGTGCAGGCCGTGGTTAAGTGAACGGACGGGTAGTACTCTAATGTTAACTGCGTCCCAATGAAATCCTGTTAGGAGGAATCGGCCAATGGGTGGGGCGAGGTTGAACACGCGAGTGCGCCGGACGTCCCGCCGTTGCGTCGTGCACATCAGTTCGTGCTTGGCCGTTTGTGGTATACACGCATAGGCGTGCGCACGAGGGGGGGGCAGGGGGGGGGGGGGGGCCCTCCCTAGTCACTTAAGAGGGGGGGGGGGCGCAAAGTCTGCCCCATACATTGACTTAATAGGGAGGGGGGGGGCGCTGCGACGAACGTTCGCCCCCCCCCCCCCCCCCTCCTTCCTGAGGGGAACCCTGCGCACGCTTATGTATGCACGTTTACGCTACTCGCGTCGTATTTGCGTCTTTTATTTTAATTTCTTTTGGCGAACAACCGTTACTTTATGAAACACCGTTCCCGTATGCTATCGGTAATTGTATCATGCCACTCGCTATTACATCGCCAGACACACGGCAGTGATTCAGCTGACTGTACCCATTGCCCGGCCTACCTACATGCATGGTTGAATCATTTTGCTAGTTATGATGCCGAAACGTGGAGCGTAAAATCTGAATCCACGCTTGAGGGACTGAATAGAAAACTGTATACGTAATGCTGAGATGAGAAGAGGGCAGCGTAAATTAGAAAGCAAAGGCAAGCGTAGCTGATATTCTGGCTGAGATTAAGAAGAAAGGTGGATTTCAGAAGAAAGGTGGATTTGGGCAAGTTATTTAACGCATAACAACAATATGAATTTTCATAAACGCTTACTATAATTTATTCGAATGCTCATTAGAGCAACAGTAGGTGCTCAGCGACGGAAGACGTAGCTGTAAAGCAAGGGTTTCCAACACTCGGCCTGCGAACCGTTCCCTGTAGCGGCCTGGAATGCACATCACTGTTTTCGTCCTATATTGAAACAATTTTTAATAAGTATGTTCCTCAGCTACACAGACCTGACAGGTCTCAAGCATATCTTTACTGAAGCACCCCAAACGGTCACCATGTGTCGAAACAATCGTGGAACAAACACTCTATTTCAGTATCGACGTCCAGACTTCAGTCATTCTGGGAGATCAGCATCGACGTGTTTCTCGAATGCTGACGCAAAATCCCCTTCATAAATGACGCATATACGAGGTGAGGGAAATGCCTTGTTTCAAGTGGTAGCGCTAGCTGACATTTTGTTTAAATCCATTCTCCGTGGGACATTTGAATTCGTTAATCGCCGATATGTGCTGGAAGAACGTCTTTCTATGGCTAGGATGGGGGTCTCGCTCCCAGCTCTCCGGAGCCTTGGACAGATCTGCAGCGACAAGGCATGAGGAAGGAGTACGGAGAGAGACACGGCTGGACGCGGGGAAGGGCTCGTTGCGCGTCCCGAGGACGAAGAAGAAGAAGCATCATCGCTGTGATGCTGCCGAGGCCCTCGTGCGGGGAGAGGAAGCGCGAGTGCATTGGCCCCCCTCGACGCCCCGGCGTGTGGGGAGAGGCCGGGAGGGGCTGCCGGCCATCTGGGCCCCGACGCTGGCGACGGCGTTCTCTCGGAGTGGATGCTGCCCCCAGGGCCCCAGGCGCGTATAGTTCATACGTCGGAGATGGCACTGTGTTCACTTCGCGAGATGAGGGGCCGAATTCACGAAACTCCTTTTTTCGCAATTGCGTCTTCCCATTGGTCAGCCGGCTTCGCTAATAATACGATCCACATCGTGATTGGCTAAAATATTCTCTTACGAAAAATTTTAGCGTAAGACGCTTTCGTGAATACGAGCCCGGTTTCTTTTACAAGGTCATGGTCAGCTCGTTCTCGTGAATACGAGCCCGGTTTCTTGCGTTTACAAGGTCGTGGTCAGCTCGTTCAGCACTTGCGTATAAGCTGTCGTGAACAGTGAACAGTCTCATTCCTATACATCGTCTACGGGATGCAAGCGAATGCCCATAGCCGTACATCCATTTCTTGTGTAGTGAAGAGAGGACGTCAGATGGTCGAGGCTACACCTGGACCGTGAGGCGTCTGCGTTTGTTTATATATTCCTTGGGAGGCTTCCCACCGGTAAACGCCGATTGCCGATGCATATATGCATTTCTGCGGCGCAATTTCTGCTTGTGTCTTCTTTTGAGCGATACGGCTGTGCGATGAACAGCCGTGAAATATGTCCCAATTCATCGCAGTTACATACGCTGTCATTCCGTATGACGAAGCTCACACACATTTATGCTAAAATTTTTGCACTTAGAACTGTCTTATAAAATGACTGCGCCAAGACTCAGCATTCGATTCGTCACTGAAAACTGTAAGCAACTTACCCTAAACGTCTTGCGTATAATGCCCGTTTCATAACTGCACATCAATAAATAAGAAACACGGTCATGCATTTACAATCGTGTCCGCCCTTATATATCCGTGTCTTTTGTTTTACTATAAACGGAACAATTTTAATATCACCTGTCAATCTGTTCGCGTTTGTTTCGTGCTGCATGTATTCCCCGAACGAAGATGACAAAAGAGCACAACACCAAAAGAGCGCATTGAAATCTCTCGGCGAACCTCTATGCCAACCAATGGATTAAAGGGCTGACGTTGAGTTAACGTAAATAAACGGCGCCGTTAACAACCGCATAAACCTAACCAGGTGCTTATAAAACGTCACGGCTAGCTGACCCATACGGCTGAGCGCTGCCATATGGCGTTTCGTCGGGAACCGGAACTATATCTGTAGTCGTTACGTCTTTCGACTCCTACGCAGGAAAAGCTCTTTCCAGGCGGGCGTCCGCGCTGTCGACCTCTCCACTGGGCCTTCACTCTTATATTTCATTAACGATCACCCACTCTCAATTTATCATACACATTTCCATACGAACGGGACTAGGTGCTACGCGAAGCGGTTTCGTAATGTAAATATAGAAGGGTGTGTTTCAGAACACTCTTGAGCGCAGCGTTTGCCGCCGCTCACCGTTACAATTGTATTGCCCCCCTTTCCAGCTGCTGCACGCACGCGAGATATTCCGTGCCCCGCGCGCGCGCGTTGATGGCACTTGGCCGCGCGGTAAAGGTAACGGTGAGTGGTTTAATGCTATAGAACGAAACGTTGTATTACGCTTGTTATCTGCAATTGATAGAGGCCGAGACTGCACCGAGTAACCGTTATGGTTCGGTTATCACTAGTACGGTAAAAGCTACAGGCGGTGATGTATATATCACTGCCTGAAATTATTGCACCGAGGTGATGAAGTATCGACCCGTAAAAATTAGCTACGCGAACATACGATGAAGCTTAACTACACTACACGTATAGTTTGCTTCACTTTTTCTATGAGCAGTTACCGCTGTTTCCTGTCTGAAAGCGATCCAGCGCTCCTTTGCCTTGCTCTTTATTGTCCTCGATGTCGATTATTGGATGGTCGCAGTTGGAGTTCGAGATCAAACCGGAAAATACAGCTCGTTGGTTGCCACCGCTTACTGTTCGCGCGCAGCTTTCATGGCCTGATAGACGCATGCCTAAGTAAAAGTGCAAAGACTATCATAATGAAGTAATCGTATAAATACAATGGCTTATGGCGAACTTGGCGTCCACGGCTTATTCCGTTCGTAGCGTAGGTGGCAGTTCTTCGAATCCTTTCTCGAGTATACTCCTATATAGTGGTTTTCTGCACAGTGCACCGATATCCTTGTATATTCATCATCGCTCAGCGGTTTGTATTTCGCCGAGTGGCGCCTCGAGAAAAGTCCACTCGCGTTTCCAGGCAACGAACCGCGATCGCTTTTCTTATTCCGGGAACATCCGCTCTCCCTCTACGAGTTCTTTTCGTCTTGTTTTCTCCGCGAAGCTTTGGACTGTGCGGCTGTGCATGTCAAGAAAGAGGCCACGAACGTTATGTAGTGCGTCCACGGCACCGCCTCGTACCACGCGTTTGCCCTGTGCCAGGGGCGGCGGGGTCAAGACGCAAAACGCGGCTGCACTGTCTCGCGCTAGCTTGCTCCGGCCGGCCCGCCAGTTTGTCCTGTTCGCCTACGCGGTCGGCTCACTTGGCACGGCTGGCTGCACGGGTTTCGACGCCTGCGGATGCTCTCAACCGCCGCGGACCGACGACGCCACTGACACCGACCGCGCTTCGCAGCGGGCCTGCGAGTCTCTCCCCTCACTGCTGGAAGTCTATATACTGTACAGCCCGCTTTCGTGAAGGGTTACCCGTTGTCTTCGAAGCGGCGCGGATGAGCGACTGCCTGGTCTCCGAGTTCTGACATGCGAGATCGCGAGGGCGGGTTTCTTCTTGTACGCCGCCTGCAGCCCGTGTATGCGCGTCAGCCTCGCTAGCGAAAGAGGTCGCCCGCCTAATTGCCCGTGTTATGCCCGCCCCGCGGTGTTGCGTCCACTTACTGAGATGATTGTCATTGTTATTGTATACGCCGAGAGTGGATACTTGAGGGGAGGCTTCGAATTGCGAACGACAGAGATGTATACACTTCGGACTGACTTTCACTGTGATAGTACATCACCACCCAGTCAAGCCGTTGCTGTCTTGGGGATATGAAGAAACGAACAGGATATTTCAATCGTAAGCGATTGTCGAGTTTGAATCTCTGATAGTGGGTGACACACCACGGTGGTCTAGTGGTTATGGTGCTCGACTGCTGACACGAAGGTTGCTGGATCCAATCCCGGCCGCTGCGGCCACATTTCTATGGAGGCGAAATGCTGGAGGCGCCCGTGTACTTATCTTTAGGTGTTCTTTAAAGAACTTCAGGTGGCCGAAATTTCCGGAGCCCTTCGCTACGGCGTCCCTCATAGTCATATCGTGATTTTGGGACGTAAAACCCTAACAGTTATTTTCTGATAGTGAATGAATAAGATGGGGAAGGAGGGGATAGCGTTATGCTAATGAGACAAATGTAGTCAGAGATTGCTTGTTTCGAGAAAGGTATAAGGAGACAATGTAAGTAGTGAACGAAAAGGAAATTTTACTGCCGACCGTGCTGTAGTAGTCTAGCGTGAACGGCCGTCACATGAACGTTGATCTGCAGTGGAGGTGGAAGTGGATAAATAAAGGACATGCAGAGAGACGAGTGGAAGGTGTTCGAGTGAACGTAGCGCTCAGAAACGCGGAAACTACTTCACGCCTCCGTGACTTAGATGACAATGCAAGGGAGCGATGACAGCGCTGACTGAAAAGCCAAGGGGACGCTCAGCTGACCCCGTAACCCGCTTGGACACAGCTGACGCAACCAGCGCAACGAAGCCTTGACAGGCTTCCTTGCTCCCACGGGCAGAGGCTCGTATAATACGGTTGTGGTCGACAAAGCAGTTCCGGGAAGGTAGTCAAAAACGAAAGACAACCCCCCCCCCCCCCCCCCCCTCGTTTTTTATTCACCCTGCTGAGAAAGGAAAACAAAAGAATCGAGATAAAGAAATGAAACACGAAATGTTCACGCCGGTGTTGGAAATACAGAAATCCGCCCAAAATTTAAAGAAAAAGCGCAGCAAGTCCGGCTACGCCGCGGAGTCGCTCAGCATGATGCAGCTGCACACGTCTGAGCGACCTCTCGCTCAACGCATGCATCATGTGGCACCGCGCGCTCGACAAAAGGTCAAGAGCGGGGGGCGAGAGAACGGCAAAGAGAAAACTACATAAGAGAGGTAACTCTTTCAAGCTTGCAACAACACGGCGCTGTGCTATATTCACGGTCGACGATGCGCGAAGCCGGATGCATTGTCTAATTTGGGCGCCAAATGAATCTCCGGAGAGGGGTGAGCCCGACGCATCCACCGCTATAGAGCCACGCACGTCCGCAGTAACACACAAACACACGTCCAGTCGCGACGCCCTGGAATTCAATTTAGCCGCGTTAGCTGCGCGTGTGCCTGTCGTTTCACCCTTTCCCTCTGCGGTCTCATCCAAGCGAAAGAGAGGGAGAGATGTACGCGGCTCGTGTGGCGCTTCGGCCGCTCGGGTTGTTTATGGTTCGAATAGGTCAGACGACTTTGCTGCGGCCTCTTCTTTGTTTTGGTGTCTTTCTTGCTGTCTTTTCCCCCGGGACTCCCCACCTAAACAGTGTTCTCGCTGCGCGCATTCTACCGGCCAACTATTATGCCACCCGTAGCGAGATGCCCTAGGATACAAACACTCGGCACCACCTTACCCCCCTCGAAACCTCTTCCTAGTTTATTGCCCAACTCTTCTTTCTACGCGAGCGGAATGTTAATTACTCGGGGCTTTTTTTGCGCGAGTTCGTTCCTATATATAAGGCACCGCAGTCTGTTTTTTTTTCTTCTATTCTTTTTTTCGCATAATAACCGGCGTTTTATTAAGCGGGCCAAGGCCAATATGCGTGACCGCACTTGGCAGCGGGGGGTCATGGGAACAGCGCCACGGGAGAACCATATCACCAGACTTATTTAGAGGCAATCTTCCGCGGTTATTAATAATCTTCGCAGGAATGCCGGCGCTGTTTCGCCGCGTATAAAAGCCACCGCAGGTCCCTGTTAGCCACAAATTAACCGGAGCGTTACAGAAGGCTGCCGTAACCCGTTACGAAATGCCTCATAGAGACTCGTGGCGTGTGTGTACACTACTCATCTAGCCAAGTATGTAGCCAGACCAACCGCGGCGTTGGCGCAAAACGCTCGAAAATCGACATTCGTTTTGCCGGGCTCCTCTGGGTGTTTTCGGTGACTGAGACTATGTAGATTGTTTTACGGACGCGCTTAAGAGGCATAATCTTAGGCTGTTAACGTTGCCGTTTCGTATCTGTACGAAATCTTTGAACTGCGTGTGCTAAACGTACTGCAGGAAACTGATATGTGTTTGACCTTTCATGACCTTGTTCTGTTGTCATAACGAGGTACAAGACAGAGAAACCGTTCGTGTGAGCTCAACATGGCGGTGCCCATGAATAAAAAAATACGGTTTTCTTTACTATCAGGAAAAAGGCTTTGCAATTAGGCAGCTCTAGATAAAAGCGTCCCCGAGTGGTATGCTTATTCACAAACTCAAAACTTTGAATAATTTTTCGCGTAATATTGTGTATACGTCTCTTTGTATTCCTCGCTGATAGCATGCCCTATGTTTGGGTTCCTTCTGAGGCTCCATATTTTACGTGATTGTGGCAAACAGACGATGCTTTGCGCTCGCGTTTGTGTTTGCCTGGTTCCAATGATGTCAGTGCATTCTTGCTAAACATTCGCAGTGTTAATGTTCGATGGATAGATCTGCACCACGGACCCTCTGCTACATACACGCGGGCCAGCGGTTCTTGGAGATTATCAGCGTACGTGTCCTGGCCCGTGCGTATCCAGTATCGACGTGTACTGTTAATTTTCATCATAGGTTGCAACGCTATGAAATTGATAGAAACTAGACTGTGCAACAGTGTTACGCTTCCATCCTCTCCTGCCATGGTAACGTCGAATCATTATTCAGGCTCACAAGTGCGTATTTCGGTCGTCAGCGTAGATAAATTTCGTTTGCTCGACGATTGCACAGCACTATCTATTGACCGCAAGGGACAGGTGATCCAACGAGTTTGCGTTTTCCCGTTCGCGTTTTTTTATTTTACGATGATCGTGAGGGAACTGGGAACGTTACAATGTTCGTAACGACGGCAGATAACTTTTCAGCATTGCCTGTTTCTTCCATTACGTTCCAAAAGCCCCTCCACACGCTCTTCTGATCGTGAGCATTGAGCTGACGGAAGTCTCGTGATATTCAAATCAAGTCGCGCACTTCGTGTCGCACACGTGTATTTAAGTCGACACGTCGATGTTCCTGAGAGAAACCGTTAGTGCATAAGCTTCGCTACAGCAATGAAGACACTGCCATTGTTGCCTTGTGACATCATAGAATTCGTCACCGCACGTTACGCGTGTTTTACATCGCTCATCGATTTGTTCCCCTTACCACCGCGACTTGACGACATGCCTCGTAAAGCGGTCAGTGGGATGTATGGCGAACATCTATTGCGGCGTTTCGAAGTCTGACCCACATCGAGGCAGCGGCTGAATATACTACGGCGCCGTAACAGCGTTCGAGCAAACCATGTTTACTATCCTTAATCCGGTCTCTATAGCTCAAACACACCGCGCAGCGAAGCATCGTCGACCACTCGAATCAGTGTTTCTATACTCCCGCTGAGCTTGCAGGTCTCGCTCGCGGTTGTCCATACACAAAACGGGGTTAGATTAGGTCGGCGCCCGCATGTTCTGCGTGGGCCCATGAGAATCAAGCGACAGACGAACGGCCGCAGTATCCGCCGCTTCTGCTCCTGAGTCGAATACACATAAGCCGCGACTAATCCAAACCTGCAGTCGATGCAGCGAAAGAGCGTTATATACAGGCGCGCGAAATTCATGGGGTCGCCCCTGCCCCAAATTCGCCGCGGCCGAGTCGCCGCCGCCACTCGCTACACCGCGCAACGCCGTTCATCGCCTCATTGTTTTCTTTTTTCCTTCATACAGGCATCGCGCTGTCGTCCCGGTCAGATCCTCGCAGCGGGTCCCATCGCCGTAACCGCCGCCGCTGTACACATGTGAACCCGTTTGCGGTCGCCGCCCGCGCGACGGGCTCGTTCCCATGGCTGTCGTGCGAACAACGGGGGGCGTATACGCGTGCTCTTCTTCTTTCGACGACGTCGCTTCAAGAAGAGTACAACCGACGCCGCCTCTTCGCCGACGAGAGGTTGTGCCCGCTCGCTGCTGGCGCCCTATCGCTCTAAATTGCGCCGCCCGGCCGACGCTGGCCGCTAATTAATGAGTCACCTTGGCGAGAAAAACGGGCTCGCCCGCCCGGCGGTCTGCACGCAGCCAGCTGCTGACCGGTCACCGCGCTCTTCTTCTTCTTCGTCGTCGAAAGGAGTCATTGGTGAGGCCGTCGGGGCGCGCGTCCTTGCATGCGCGCGGTTGTTTTCGGAGGAGGAAGAAGATGCGGAGGGATGAAAGGACGGACCAGTTGTGTCGATCGCTCTTTCTCTCTTTGCTTGCCGGGTTTGTTTACGGTGCCGGCGTCGGCCGTGACAGCTCGCTTAAAGAGAGCCGACCTTCCGAGGGCACCGCTCGGCCGTCCCGACTATCGGTTCCATCGACGCCAGTGTCCGCGCGAGGAAGCTCCGCGCGCGGGCTTGATTTACAGCGTCGTGCTGCGTTCTGCCTCCCCTGTCCGTCCACCGGACGGCATTGTGCGAACTCGTTATGCGGTGGCTCTCATTAGAACTGCACGAAGAGACGTGTGGCCGGGGCCCTGTCATGCGCCGTCTCTATCTCCGGGCGTGCATGCGATTCGTTGTCTTGAAGACAAAGCTGTCGTTTTGTTTTGTTTCCCGTTTTCTTTCTCGCTTAAAATTTTATTTAGCGAGCTTGCGGGCTTGGATGTTGGGTGTGGCATGTATCGCAGATACTGTGCGTTTTGTACTGCCGTTGCCCGGGGAATAGGCGGATTTAAGAAAGGAAGGCAAGGGCTCTGCTCTTGCCATCCGCGCCTTCATTTCTTAAAGTCGATGTGCTTCTCGTGCGACTCAGTGTGGGAGTCAGCGTCAACTGTCAACAACTTTCAGCACAACACGCGATGTCGTAGTAAGTTCTCGATGATTCACGCTGTTACAAGTTTGCGGTTTGAAAACACAGATTACATTTGACGGAGACCAAGAAAAAGGAAATGAGCGATCTTGCGGTTTACCGTGATGGTATTCGCGACATCATCTGTGCTTAAAGCAATGTTTACACGGCTTAACAGTTGCTAACCATAAACATGCCTTGTTAACAAGCGCGAATCTCGGTTTTTCTTCTCTTCAAGTGGAGTTCGCAACTGTAAGACGGTGATGCATATCATGACGGTGACGATTACGCGAATATTCACGATCATTGTGACGACATAGTTACAGCTGGAATGAAAGACTTCGTGAATTTATCGCGCTGCTGTATGGCAGCGGACCTCAAGGAGGCGACAGAAGAAGGGGAAGGGTCATGGGGTCGTATCATCTGGACATAGTTCTAGATGCACGCGAGCTGTTTGATTTATTTGATAGTTCGAAGACTCTTATTTTGCCCAAAATTTAGCATGTTCGTTCTCAAGACAGCCTTGGCGTCGTCAAACGAACGATGTCGACTCGCAACCGCTGTTTCTCGCCGTAGCCTTGTTCCTATGAGTGATAAGAGACAGCGTTTGTTCGAGGCACCCGTAACAATACCTGCAGCGCGGTCTGCGATATCAAGGTTTAAGATAACGGAGCTTCTCTCCTCTGACCACCGTTCCGTCAATTTACATTTGAGAACTCAAAAAGTATACGAGATGAGGAAGTCTGTGCTAGAAAAGGCGTAGCCCGCTGCTGGACGCTTCAAGCTTATCCTATAAGCGTACCGTTCATTCTGAAGAAGCAGTAAGGTCGAACAACATCCGCATTCACGGCTACTTGTCTTGCGAATGCATCCATTTTCTTTACAGCCACTGTGCGCCGTACACGTCTGCCTCCACTGGCACCGATGTCAGACGAGAAGCCGGGGCTACTGCGAGGTAGCGTGTCGATCGGTGCAATAATCTGCATGATGGAGTGGCCGTAGAAAGAGATGGGATGTGTGGCCCTGGCTCTGCGCTGGTCGAGCCCGCGCGCCGTTAGGGGTTTGTTTGCCCGCGTTGGCTGCAATGGGAGGGGTTAACGCAAAGCGCGCTGGCTGGGCAGTGTTCGTGTGTACGCGCGAGACAGAAGCTCCGTGACCCGCATTGGCACTCGCCGGCTACCGCGGTTCGTAATCAGGCTCGCTGTCCCGCGGCCGGCGCTGATGGAATATGTTGCAGGAAGCAGCCGAGGAAGGTGCGACGCGGACCTGCCGGTTGGAAGAAAAATGAGAACGAGAAAA
This sequence comes from Rhipicephalus appendiculatus, assembly GCA_030522465.1. Classification (NCBI taxonomy): domain Eukaryota; kingdom Metazoa; phylum Arthropoda; class Arachnida; order Ixodida; family Ixodidae; genus Rhipicephalus; species Rhipicephalus appendiculatus. The sequence goes on along the minus strand of JALIZH010032922.1, from coordinate 994,873 downwards.
AAAGAAGGCTGATTCTCCTGCGAGGCTTTCAGCTTTATTTCTATTCTGGTCGCGTCCGCGCCAGGGGGGCGATGAGTGCTTGTCTCCGATAGCCCACTGAGATTCTCGGCCGCGAGATTGTCCTTTTTGACAGATCGTTGAAAGCAACCGATGAGGTAGTCTTAGGTCTATAAGGGAATGCTGAGACAAGTTTCAAACGAAGGTTAAAGGGGATTATCAGAAGCACCCAAAGAAGTAATGTTGCAAACAAGTTGAAGAGGACAGCAGTAAGAAAAAGAAAGAAAGAAAGAAAGAAAGAAAGAAAGAAAGAAAGAAAGAAAGAAAGAAAGAAAGAAAGAAAGAAAGAAAGAAAGAAAGAAGGAAAGAAGGAAAGAAAGAGAGAAAGAAAGAAAGGAAGAAAGAAAGAAAGAAGTCATTAAAACTAACGACAGAGAAGATAACGGCCTCGGCGCGGGAAGGTGTGGTGTGGGTTTGGGCCACTTGTCATCCGCTCGCAGGCGGCCTCTATAGCTGCATGCGCGAATAGCGCCAGTCTTCAACGAGACGCGGAGTAGTACAAACACGAAACATTGCGACGTGCCTCGCGTACGAGCTATGTACTCCACTGACCACCTTCGAACGGAGCAGGGACACACATTTCGCGCAGTTCCATTAACGCCGAGCACACACGTAATACACGCAACGCTCGCGCTCGACAAAACACTCCCCGTTCGGACTGGTTATCTTTTTTTTTTTGCGGTGCCGAAAGGACTGCCATCCCCTTTTAGTGGGCCATGGTCAACGGACCTTGCTCCACATTGGTGGTACACAGACTGCATATATGTACGCCGTCGAACGCACCCCTCCCCAAACGCATCGGCGCGGCGGAGCTCTTTCGGAAAGAATACAATCAAAGCTCCGTCCGCGCGACGCGAATTCGATCGGCGAAAATTGGTTTCGTACGCTTCGAGTCCCAGTTTTTTTTTTTTTTTCGAGCGTTCAACGAGCTCTCGAACTTATTTCTACACGACATGGGCGACGAACTCGGGACGTGCTGGGTAATTACCATAAGTATTACGCCGCGTGCGCGAATGATTGTCGACAAACCATAGAGCGTTAAAAGATGCATGCACTCGAGAACCGAACGACGTTTCAGGCTGAGCCCCCGCAAATCGACGTGCTTGTAGCGTAAGCGTATATATGTGGACGTCGTACCCGTAAACGAACTTTGGATTTACGATCTTCTTATCGCTCGATATATGACTGTATATAACAGGCACGAGTGAACACTCAGCCGAAGAAACGACGCGGCCCGAGTATAGCCCCGATTAGACAATGTACAGGCTTGAAAAAACGGCACCGCCAGAGCGGTATACGGGGCGCATGCAGTAGGCCAGTGTCTGTGGGCTCCTATATGTAAAGGCCTGTGGGACCTTACTTAAATATACGAAACGGAGGCGGCTTGCGCAGCCCATTTTGTTTCTTCAGTTTCTTTCTCCTATACGTAGGTTCGCATGATTCGTGAGTCGTAAATCCCGGTCTAAGTATGCGGGGACAAGGGTTGTCTTGCATACGCTGACGAGGGCCCGCCCCACTTGCCTGCATAAAACATTAACCCCTTATCCAGTACATCGGTGCAGCTGTTTTTAAAAGCAGAATAGTTGTGAGCTCTGGGGAACAGCGCCGATAATCTTTTTTTTTTTTCAGGGTCAGGAAAAGCGTGCGCTTAGTCAATATATGTTGTGGAGCGATTGTTTCGTTCGGTTTTTCCGCGCGATAAGCGTGTTATAGGATGCAGCCCGGGACTCATGAAAACAGACTTGCGAGTGCCAGAAACCTTGGCAACCGGCGATAAGCAAGGGCTTCTCTATAGAATCATGCAATACTTGCGTGTTCTTTTTGAAAAATAAGAAAATAAAAATTGCCACGGTGACCTCGGCGCGCAGCAGGCCGCTTATATCCTGTCACTGGAGCATGCTTGTAAGTATAGTTTCTTTCTTTTTTTCATGGGGGGGAGGGGGAGGGTATGCTTATGTAGGCTTATAAAGCATCGCATCTCACTTAAGCTAGAGTGCTCCGTATCTTTGTGTAGAGCGAAAAGACGAACGCACAGGAAAAGTTATGCGGGACTTCTTATGATTTGGTTGTATATGTTTCGCATGTGAAAGGGGACGGGCAATTGATTGTTGCTGTTTTCCCGTTCCCATTCACAAGCAAGAATACAGGTAACTCACGTCCATGGGAAATGCGATAACGTGTTTATAGGTGCCCACAGAATACAGCATTGCGTGAACCGTACTTGACATTCAATTGCTCTTCGACGAAACCTTAACCGGGACTAACATAAATTCAACAAAAAGGCGACTTGAATCACGTAACTGTACTTCTGAGACTGTTCTTACTTCCGATGTGCGCGTTACATGCAACAAACTTAACTCGATGTGACTTTTAGATTTAGAAAAGATGCATAGCCTGCATGCGCGCTTGAACATTCATATTTAGGTGTTGCAGGAGCTCTGGAACATTTATATTCGTAAGCGATTTTGAACGTGAACTAGGGCCCATCGTGCGAGAACACCTTCGGGAATGGTACCTGCGGAATGAGCGCATATATATTGGACCATACATCCACTTACCGACGGATTCATTGATCCAGAAGTCTACTGACCTTAAAGTTGTCTGCGTAGCGTGCGCGCGTAGATTTAGACGTTGTAAAGAAATAAGCGTCGCAAGAAACCCCGTTACGGGGCCTGCTGGAAGATCACGTGACGTGATGAGAATGCGTAGTGGCCGCCAGAACCTGTATATTGATAGCTTGCACGTGACGTCAGGGATGCACAATATGGCTCCAATATGGCGGCTGAGATGACGTCAGCGAAGTAAAATCACGCGGCGACAAACCTGCTTTAGTGTGATAGCGACGTCGCTGGAACGGTATTGGGCCTCTGCGCATGAACAACGAAGGAATTTAACCTGCATGCGATGTACTGATAACACTGTACGTGACGACACAAAGTTCGCGTCCCACCCTGTTGGTGCTTCAACGTGGCTGTTTCAGCGACGTCAGTGCAGGCCATCTATACGTGCCCCCGCAGCTATAACAGCTGTAAACGCTTGTTTTTCTATAGACTGCATCTTGCGGATGGGTTTCGGTGTCATTTGGTATCTTTAACAACTATAAACCAACAGTGCTATGGTAGACATACACTTGAAAACGGTTGGGTTGGTGCATCGACGTTTCACGACTACATTATTTCACGTCGCGATGTACAAGAATAAGAAGAAAAAAATCGTTTAACAGCCAAAAGTGGCTGCGCCCATATGTCTTACGTAAAATGGTCTATAGCGTTGACAAATGAAAATGCGCGGCTGTCCGCGTTTACGGCATCGAATGTTTACAAGCCGCATGGTTGCGGACTGCATAAATGGGCTTCATTTCGTTAAGCGGAACGATTGGTATATATATCCACGGTGAGAAATAAGTCGCGGAGACGCGCGCGCGGGGCCACGGTTATTTCCGGAAAAGAAGAAAAAAAAAAGAAAGGTTAAGAGGAAAGAAAACGGCCCGCTTCGTCGTCGTTAAATTAATCGCATTCACTGCAAAAGCCACGCTGCGCAGTGTGACTAATGACCATGTCGGAGCGGTTAGGCGTGTTTAATGGCCCCTCGTTTTGCATGCATGACCTGGCATTAAAGGCGCGCTCGCGACCAAGCGCGCCATCGGCGCCATTTGTCGTGTTCGTACTACAGGCAATGCTATACACATGCAGGGTGACGCGAGCGAAATAAAAAAAAAAAAAAAGGGAAAAGAAAAGCAAATTATGCGCTTGGCGCTATGTATGTGTCCCGCGAGAAGTTTTTGCGTCGCGCTCGCTTTAAATACAGGGGACGGTCCCGGCACATTCGCGCGATTAAAAACACGAAATTAATCAATATGAACGAGCGCCTTCGCGTATCGTCGACAGGGCAGTCGGGGGGCGCTTCGGCGTAATGATGATATTCGCGCGGGTAAGTTTCGTATTGCGCTCAGCAATTGTAGTGATGATGTACTGATGATGATGATGATCAGCATCATAATCATCATCCTGTTCTGTGTCCACTGCATGCAGGCCGAACTCTTCTGCCAATGTTTCTGGCACGTGTGGCGCGTTCCATTTTATTCTTGCGCACTTCATCACCGCGCCTTTATAACTTTCTGCCGACTTCGGCTGCTGTTCTCATCCATTCTATTCTGCCGTTCTCAATGGTCATCGGTTATCGACCACCAATACGGAGATCGATGGCAACGAGATGGTCAAATATTTCACGCATTCTCCGAAACGGCTATGTATGGTGATGTCCGATAATGATGAATTATTGATGGAAATAAGCTACTGCATTTATTTACCCGCGTGCTAGAACCACTGGTATGTAATCCTAATTCTCGGGCAGGCTAGTTATGGCTAGTGTCTTCTAACGTTTTCCATCGATTCTTCAAACAGAAACGTTGTATTCATTTGAACACACAATACTAGCGTCACTAAAGTAAGGACAAAGAAAGACGCTTACAGGACGTGTCTTAGTCCTTATTTTAGTTATGCTAAGTAATATGTGTTTATAAGTCAAAATCAACTAGCCCAAACTTCAGCTTTTACGTTGTGTTCATTCGAATTCAGTTCAATGATTGCTTTACCTACCAGTTATATTAGCTCATGTTTGTCATATCTATCTTCCTATAGCGGTGTCACTGACGTAGTACAAGCTCTTACATCGACGCATGAAATTGTCAAAACTTGGCTGTTGATAGCTTGTAGATGGTTGCCTTGCTAAGCTCCGTGGACGGAATGGACCACTCTATTGGCCTATGTATACCATCAGAGTTCGTGCTCTCACTTTATTATTATTTTAGGGGCGAAGCTCCTTAAAGCGGCACCCGTTCGTCCCTCGTCGTAGTCGTAGTCGTAGTGCGTAACCAGTCTTACGCTTTGACCTCCAAGGTGGTGCCGGTGGGAGATTTCTCCTGTGCGTTGTTGAACAATAAAAAATTCGCAGCGTGCGCGTTAACTAAAAGCCGAATTCTTCTGTCTCTCATTCCCCATTAGCAGCCATTGGCATTTCTCCTGTGCGTGATTAAACAATAAAAATTTTGTTCAAAACGCCGTTGATTGATGAAATAAACCAACGAAAGACGCCAGATGTTTTCTAAAAGCAAAACGAAAAGACGCCAGATGTTTCTAAAGCAAAACGAAAAGACGCCAGCTGCTTAACGAAAGACGCCAGGTGTTTTCTAAAGCAATGGTTTTATAATCAAAACCATATCGCGATACAGGTTTGTAGTTGACGATGCTCGTTGCCGTCGGTGTGTGCTCGTATGGATAAGGATGCCGCTGCAACCAGTGCAAGAACCACTTAGCTTACATTTCACCGATCACAAAGCGGTCATAATGAAAGGACAACGGAAACCAGCAATAAAAGTTTGATAAAACATTTAATCAATCGTTTCACGTCATTTTTATCGGGCGAATTAACGGAAGAAATTTCACGGTTTAACCGATGATTACTTCCAGGAGCTTCGCCCAATCTCATCATCATTCACCTCGTGGATCTGCCGTCAATTTTTTTGTTTCCTCCGATTTCTTCTTCTGCTATTCTTTTTTTCTGCCAAACACAGGAAAAACGGGGTAGTCGAGGCACACTAAACTCCGGCCTGCCGTTTTCACAGCCGCCAGTTAACGAGAGAACAAACGGCACAATGCCAGGACAGAGATGCTTGAACTGGCTTACACTTAGAACGTGCCAACGGCAGGAAGTGATCCGTCTTCCAGCTCGATCGTCTCCTCAGTGTTACACGTATACGAGCCGAGGCCAAGGGGACTCCTGCAGCGCCCTCATGGGGGGGTGTGGCCGCGTTGTCAACTCCGAAAATAAGGCACCGGGTCGGAGCCCCCCAAGGGAGTCTTAGCGACAACGACATTTTTTCGAATGGTCGCGCACCCAAATGCCCTTGCGATGAGGCGCGAAAGACCAAAGAAGGCCCGGGCACACTTTGATTGATGGTCGTCAGTGGAATTTTTGAAGCAAGGACGTTGACAGTCGAATTCCGACCCAGCCCCTGAGCTCGCACATTCACTTCGAAAGTTTACTTTTACCGTTCCTCGAAGCCTTCCGTACTTGTTTTCATCTTCAGTCTTAAGTGGTGCGAGCTTTCTATAGACTTTTTTTTTACAAATGGGTTTCGGTGCGGCAATGTTGGGCTGTAGCTTTGCTGTTTTGTGTATTTTAACAACTAAGCGAAGAGTGATACGGCAGGTGCATTCGCATGGAGACGGTTGGGTTGGTGTATTCGACGTTCCATGACTCTATTAACATCTCGATATGCAAAAATAAGAAAACATTCTTGTAACAGCCCAAGGTGGCGGCGCCCGTATGTTTTACGTAAGATCTCCTTTAGAAGCAGCAGCTTCTTGACCATGTGGCTTGTGCGATACCGGAATAAGGTCGGAGCCAACAAGATAGGGTGTCAATCGTTGAGCCTATAGAATTAGGGCTGGATTGCCCGACGCCACAATGCTTTCCTTTCTGTTCATTGCACGCCTTGATGATTGGGCATGCAACAGGCGCGCGGTGACAACAGCACGCACTGAGCCATGAGGAAAACGCCACGTGAAAAGGAACCAAAAAAAAAAAAAACACACACACACACACACACACACATAGGTTTCGGAGACTCTGATTTCAATAAGTAGGCGTAAGATAGTCAGGCGGCCGCAAGATACAGTCGAAAGCTGGCTTACACATGCCCTGGCTGATAATCTTACGCGTATGACGCATTACTGCTGCGATATACGGTTTATGGTCATCCCCCCGATAACGTGCTGCGTTGTATATCACTCAAATTGACGAGACAATCTTTCCGCGTCCCGAGAAAAATATCCTCGGCTGTGCTACATAGCGGAGATTCCGGCCACCGACATGTTATCTCCGGCCAAAAGTTCTATATCTGCATTATATAATAGCCTGATGACTTGAAGAGGTCTGAAGAACACTCCCCACGAGCGCGGATACGCCTCAATATCGGTGTCACTCTGATAATGTATCTTGAGATACCTTCTTGTTCAGTACATCGAGTGTAATATCAACCCTTCCGTCGTGCAGCCTTCTTGAACTTCAAGTGCAGCCGGGACATCCGCGTTCGTATCAGCGGACTGTGAGTGCACGCAGGATTCTACATTAGTGGGGGGGGGGGTCACAGTTTCACCGCAGCCCCCCCCCCCCCCCTCCCCACCTCCATTGACCGAGTCCAAAAGACAACGTGCTTCACAATGGATGAACAAGAATGAAAATGAGGCGATGATGGTCTTCTCACGATGGTCTGCCTTTGGTCCCTGACTTTCCAGGAGTGAACTTGGGAAGTAAACAGTTGTTGGAATGTAACATCCGGGGCCTTCGGATGCCATTAGCGCCTCGGAAACATGCGTGGCCTTAACCCTGCTATTTACGCTATCTCGGGGCAGTTCCGACTGAGTAATAGCATAAGGCCGACTTAGCGCCCCCCCTCTCTCCCGCCCTTTGTGATTAGGAAGGTTCGCCCCCCCCCCCCCCCTGGTCTGCGCACAGCGTAACAAATGTCGCGCCATTTTTCACGCTGTCAAAAGGATCAAAAGAGGAAGCACTGCAACTTCGATTGGCATCAATGGTGCGGCAGTTATTTTGCGACGTAGTCGACGCTAACCTTCGATTCCATACCGCTCGAAGCAAACGGAAGATATATGAGTAAACGCACTAAGAGATCTCGCCCAAGATATTTACGTCAGGCAGGCATGAAAAGTGGGTTTACAACAAGGCGAAAACTAACTATACAGTGAGCCTCTCAGGGCGGATTAAGAGGCACAAAATCGAAACAGTCTGGTTCGGCAGTTACAGCGGCACAGAAAAGCGAGCCAGCTGACCACACTATATATTATACTGCCCTGACCAGCCGCTACATGTCGCGATAGCCTGCAGGAAAGATGTAGTCGCAAAACAATGAAATCCCACTGGTGGTGCGCTGTGTGTGTCATTTGCCAGAGCTTCGTCGTAAAAAATGAAACGCGCTTCAAGATAAATGCAAAATAGAGTACGTGGGCCTTCGCGCCCAAGCACCGTCGTTCGAGTGCTTTACGGTATCTGTATACGCCCGCCCGCTGATTTAATAATAATACCTGGGGTCTTACGACCCAAAACCATGATATGATCACGAGGGACACCGTAGAGGAGGGCTTTGAAACTTTAAACCATCCGGTGTTCTTTAACGTGCACAGGCTCAGTACACGGGCCTCTAGCATTTCGCCTCCATCGAAATGCGACCGTCGTGCCCAGGATCGAACCCGCGACCTTCGAGTCAGCAGCCGAGCACCGTACCACCGCGGCGGATTGCCCGCTGATTTACCATTCCCGGCACTGTTCGTTACAGTGGCGGGAATACTTGAGGCCCGTGCGTTTAGATTTAGATGCACGTTGAAGGACACCAGGTGGTCGAAAATTCCGGAACCCTCTACTACGGCTTCCCTCATAATCATATCAAGGTTTTGGGACGTTAAACCCCAACAATTATTATTGTTATCGTCTCGAACCACGCTGCATGGCGCACACTTGTCTCCCTTGTACAGACCTGACTTTGAACCTTCGGTTCAAGAAGTGAGCCGGGCTAAGGAGCTTTGTCGTTATTTCAACATTGCATGCCACTCGCTGCAAGAATGCGCGCGAGCTTCGTCCTTAGATGTTTGTATGCATAACAAAAACGGAGAGAAGGCGTCTCACCCTCTCCACTGACGAGAAATTGCGATCACGTTTGACATCGTGGGCCGCAGAGCGCGAGTCGGCATCTTGTCTCTGCGGGCGGGCATGCGACGCGCGAGGGTTGAAGGTGAAACGGCTGCGATTGCAGAATCCTAAGCGAGCTTTTTGAGCGGCGTGCGCACCTTATTTGAACTTGAGGAGCAACCCGGCCGCCAGCGCGCGGTGCAGCCCGGCTATATAGTCCTCACGGAAGCGTGCGTGCGCGGAATGCCGGCCCGGTCGTCCCGCTATTTCATTGTTAAGTTAGGTGCAGCGTGCCTGAACCACCTGGGTGCTGTCTGTGCGCTTGGATTCGAAGTCACATCGCAAGAAACGATGGCTCGTGCCATCATTCCTTGTCATGCGGCTCAAAATGACCAACTTGTCCGTTCGTTTGCGTCTGAAGCTGAGTAATTTTTAAATGCTGCGATGACAAGTCTTGTGCTGAGTGATGAAAGAGAAGACTTGCGAAAAAAAGAAAGAAAAAAAAACGGTCGACGATGAATGTATCTATAGGGCGTATTTTTGTGTCATATATAAATGCTGTGACGACTGTATGGAGCTCGCGTCTTGTGTTTCGAGTCGAATCGCAAATCGTCGTAGCACTGCGTGATGAACGGATTTCACTATAGGCAGTAACGGCACTTGTGCGTAGCTTTTGCCTTCTGGGTTTGCCTACCCAACTGTTTTTGTAGGCAACTCCAGGGGAAAGATGCGGAGGGGAGGAAATTAACATATATAGTTGCTTTGTGAGAATGCGTACACCGTTGCGGTCCCGTTCGGAATGGACGCCTTATTGAGTATTCCGCAACGGTAGGGTCGAGTGTTCGGGTCTCCCAGGTGGCCTCCTCAAAGCACCGGCCCAGCCTTTTAACGTTGTCGATGCGACGAGGCCTGGCGAGTTCGGCAATGGAATGGCTGAGTGACTCTAACGTGAATGCAAAGCCTTTGTCCGTTGTTCTCGTTTCCAGTGTGTTTCGAGCGCACAAGCGCGCCAGATGCGTGTGGGGTCTCTTAACGTTACCTCGCTAAACGCGTGGGTTCCTCGTTACGCATAGGTTACAGCTGGGAGTGGCTCCAGTTTACGGTCGGCTCGCACGTGCCAATACGATGCACGCAACTCACGCGCCAACTGCCGCGGTGGGTGCGCTGGAAATCGTCCTCCTTTGCGCATGCCGCCTCTCGAGCAGGCTTGGAGGGGGGGGGGGACTAAGTGGTTCCGCGGTTTGCACAGTAGCACAGGCACACGGCCGTCTCCTCGGCGGTATACACAGTCGTGCACGCAGTATACTTGCGCTGCCTAATGCGGAGGCCCTCGTCTCCGGGCTATCCGAAGCGCCGCGAGGTTGACCAAACGAGTGGTATAGGTCGGCAACCCCTTTCGGCGCGGCAACGTTTATGCGCCAGGGCCGCGTGTTTGTCTTCCTTTGGGTCGCGGCGGCCACGCACTTCTAGCAGGCTAAAGGGAAGCGTATGCGTTATTTCTATATACCGTTCTTCGATATTTTGTTTGCTCGTCTCTGGTGCTCGTAGTTTAATATGCCTGTCGATGCTGGTCGACCCAAGACTGTCTATTCGCGGAATTGGTATGTGGAGACGACTGACTGCCACACTTTGTTGTACGAAGCAGATGATGTGGATCTTGCGATTGAGGCCCCTTTTCCGGGGTTCCACGGGCTGCTGTCCGCCCGGCAGGCTAGTCGGATGAGAGTCTATGACAAAGCGCGAGCTGGATTGTGAACATCGTTTCGTCGCCCAACTAATTCGCTGCAACTTGTCCACCACGATCGAGATTCACTCAAAACGGAGCGTCTCTACTGAGCCATGTGGCGCAGAACATGTTTCGGAGGGAGGTTGTCGCTTCGGCAAGGAATCGCAGCTGGGGAGAAACGTCGGCATTTTCACTCCGTCTACCATTTATAACACCTCCGGAGATTGTACAAACAGCACACCAGAAGCGCGTCGCCCGGGCAGCGTTGCAATTAGTACGTGACCCGACGACACTCGGGACCCTGTCCGCGGTGCCTTCATCCTGGTCATCTGAAACGCGCAGTTGACGATGGGCGTCCACCGCCGCCGTCCCTCGTGATTCGGAATGAGTACTTTGACCAGCAGTATAATTCTTACGTTGCCGCAATAAAGGCAATTCGACTCGCCATCGCGTAGCTGGGATATTATACAGCCTCGCTCCGATTGTGGCAATCTCGCGTTGGAGTGCGCTATCAGTGTAGTATATACTCTCGTTTCTCTCCACCACGTCGTTATACTTGCGGTGTCCAGCAGAGTTACGCGATCTTTCTCTCGTGCACACTCACACGCAAGACAGCGAGAACGTCTCCCTATCGAGGCTCTCGTTTCTTTATCGTCGCTCGCGTATATATAGATAAGCGCTCTCCCGAGAAGCGCTCACGAGCGCGCCAGGCTTTGCAAGGTGCTGCTGCAGCTTCGGTGAGAGCTCTGTTTATAGGCACCGAAATCTTTGCTGTCTGTGTTGCAGCAGAAGCAGGAGCAGTTTCGGAAGCGCGGCGCAGCGTCCGCTTTTCCACCAATGGGAACACGGCGATTCGCACGCCCTCGTATCTCGCGTGTGTGCGCTTTGAACAGAGTTCGTGTTTGCCATGCTCGCGAGCACTTTCAGCGTATATGGCCCCGAGGGGCAGAAGAGCCTCTTGGAAGTCTTTCTATCTTTCTTCTTCTTCTCCTACATCATCTCGAGAGCCTCCCCCTCTCCACTTCGCGACTTCATCTCGCCCTCCCCTCTCGCAACTGCCCAGAGAAAGCTCTGAGCTCGAGTAGCACCTGTGTGCACCAGGGTTAGACGTATACGGCTATAATTGCTTGAATACAATTGATGTGTTTGTTCCCTTTCGCTAATGCTTAAAACCGGGCTACAGTTCGCTATACACGGCAATATGATCCTTGGCGGGGCAAGACTTGGCGGTAAACTTAAGTTCAGACTAAATTCGCAGGTTGCAATGGGCGTCGGTGTACGAGGTGTTTTGGGCGCGAGAAGTCGACGACTACATAAGCCCAACTTCAATGGCGATCTCGTATGAAGGAGCTTGATTACCTGAACTGTAGGATCGCGTGGTGGACGAAACGAGTATACGGGATATTAAAACGGCAAGTTTTGTGCGCGGTTCAGTTCGAAACGATGTACGCCTTGCGAACTTCTTTTCTTCACGCTCCTTTTGTTTCGAATTCTCTTGTGATTTTTTTTCCAGACTGCTACATGGATGGATAAAAAGTGTGTGCTTGTATGTATGTATGTATGTATGTATGTATGTATGTATGTATGTATGTATGTATGTATGTATGTATGTATGTATGTATGTATGTATGTATGTATGTATGTATGTATGTAGGCCTATGTGTTTGTGTGTGTGTGAGAGAGAGAGAGAGGAAGGGAACGAGGGAGGGAGGCGTGCATTCAATCTGCAGCAAGCAACAATATTTGGCGGTGTGGAGCAGCGCGGTAAACATTGTTGACACGCAAGGAAAGCGAGATACGAGGGTAAACATACAGGAAACGGGACCGTTTGGCGAAGCGTACAAGTGTAAACACGCACAGGGTCTGTTTTTATCTCCCCGAGTGGGACGCGATGCTTTGGCTTTTGCCTCGGCCGCTCTCAGCGGTGTCGTTTCGGCACCTTTAGCGCGGAAGAGGCGGAGTGAGATTTCCTTCGCCGTGTTTTTACTGCACCCCCCCTCCCCCCTCCGCGAGTTGAACGGCCCGGACTTGGAACCGACGCCTCGACCCGCGTACGGACTTTCGACGGCAGCGCCCCTCGAGCGCATTGGCCTGACTACGAAGAGGTGTTCGTGTGTGCCCAATTCCCTTACAGCTGAAGTCAGTGGAGCTCCCCTGCGTTGAAAGTCATTACATGCGTACGCACTTTTTCACGGTATCCATACACGTCTGTCATGATTAACGAAGAAATTTTTATATTTATCGCCACTGTGGAGGTTATGAACGCATCCAAACCAGGGGCGGCGCCAGGATTTTTTTTATTGGGGGGGCACCGACGACAAGTCAGTTCCGTCAGGGGGGCAGGGAGGCGGGGACCTTATGTGCTTTGTTTTGACTAGGTTAGCTCGGGGGGGGGGGGGGCTAAGGGGGGGGCAGGCGAAAATAATGGGGGGGGGGCTCAAGCCCCCCCTCCCCCCCCCCCGTGCCTCCCACTGGCGCCGCCCCTGATCCAAACCTTTGTGATTTCAATTTCATCGCCGAGATTTTCTAAAGCACCTTGTTCCCGTATGCGACTTACAATCCTCGGCCTCTCTATTTTTCCATTCTCGTCTTTCTCTCTCGCCAGTTAAGCCATTCGACGCTCGGCCGACAGCGCAGCAGATCAGCGGAAGAAGTCGCAGAGGCAGGAACAGGGGGGCGTTACGTTGCCAGGGCGACGCCGTCCCGCCCAGCGTCACCTGAGTCGAGCGAACAGGGGGTCCGAGCAGCGGCCTTCCGCTCCCGTCCCCGTGAGCGCGCTCTTTGTGAATGTGCTTTATTCCTCGCGCTCCTCTTTCACCGGGTTACGGCGAAAGAGAGCGAGAGAGAAAATTTATCAGAAGACAGAGATTGGCCTGAGCTAGTGCACTCTAGCCTGCTACTCTGCACAGGGAAAAGGGAAAGGGACAAAAAAGAATCACGAAGGGTGATTATGGGGAGAGAAAGAAGTGACGCGTGTATGCAATAACAACCTAACGCAATGGTTTCGCTACAGTCTAGCATCTAGTCCTGCACTCTTAGAAAAATTTATAACTGCCCTTGCAGCAGTTCACGGCACTGTCTGGTCGCACTCCGCTGACAAAATACCATTCTCACTTAGTGTTGCCACAACGATTCCTGCCAGCACTGAAGCCAGAGTTTTTCGTTGCGACACGTAAACTGGGCACTCGCAAAATATATGAGCTGCTGTTCCACACACATGGCAACGTTCACAGTTTGGGCTGTCCGGCACGGCCGATGAGGTGTGTGTAGCGGCGGTGAAAGAAGGTACGGTATACGGTGCGAGCCGAGCCATTGCTCGATGCCCGTAGTTCACCAGCCGGAGTCCCTTCTACGTGGCGGCTTCGCGAATCGGACCATATATCGCATACGCACGCACGCACGTGGTGTGTATACGAGAAGACGCATCACGCGGCTCGGCGCATGCAACACGAGGCACGCACGCCTCGGCGTCTTTCCCGCCGGCCGGCTGCAGTTTTTAGCGGCGGCGCTGCCGCAGCCACAGCAGGTTTGGAAAGTCGAGCGACTGTTGCATGCGCCGGGATGTGGCGTCCTTGAACAGCTGCCCCGCAGTAGATCACCTTGCATAACGCGCGGGGCATAACACACAAGCTGGGGAGCGGCGGTGCAGCTCAGCGGCGACGGAACGAGTAGACGAATAAAAGAAGCAAATAGAAAACAGAGAGAGAGAGAAAGAAACGTGATACGAACGCTATAGTATAGAGGCGCGCTTCGACGCAGCCGAACGGGCCTACGCCAGGGAAACACTAAACCACATCGGCTGGGAGGAAGAACCAGCAACGGAAAAGCAAGCAAGAAAGAAAGAAAGAAAGAAAGAAAGAAAGAAAGAAAGAAAGAAAGAAAGAAAGAAAGAAAGAGAGAAAGAAAGAAACGAACAAAGAAAGAAGCTAACAAATAAAACGAAATGGAAGCCGAGAGCTCATGTTATGGCTCCAGGGCTGGCGGTTGAGCGAGGAATGCTGGAATGGCGGGAGCACCACGTGACCAAGTGCGCGTCAAGGGCGTCGGCAGTCGGGTTGCGATGGTCACATGATACTGTGGCACGCACGCACGGTATACCACCGTCCGGCGTGCCAGGAAAGACAAGATACTGTGGCACGCACGCACGGTATACCACCGTCCGGCGTGCCAGGAACGACAGAGCATTCCGCCATGCCGGATGTAGAGAGCGCAATCGTGGCATCTAACATGGATGAAACGGTTAATTTCAGACTTGAGATTCACTGCTCGTGCCACAAACATATAGCATGCAGTACGATGAGCTCGAGCGAGAACTAATGCGAATTAGCGCATCTGACAGGTGACTGCGATGCTGCATCGTTGTACATATCCAGATGGAAATTACACCAAGGCCCCTCGCAGCTCTCAACGTTCGGTTTGGACTGATCGAGCGAGCCGGAGGGGCTTTGCACGAGGTCGTAGCCCTCTGGCCATTACAGGCTCATCAAAGTATCAGATGCAGCGAGTGAACGTCGAGCTGCTCCAGCACGCTCGCGCGCGTGGAGTTATGGCTGACTTGGCCGCAGTAACACTAAATATTCTCTCCAGGCACTCGCGCCACAGAATCCGTAACACGCAGAGACAATCTGTACATATTATTTGTCGGTAATTTGTACTCGGGTCGATTACGCGCGTCTGAGGCTGACCCAGTATCCTAGTAGTAGTAATCCCGAAATCATCTAGGGTAAATGAACAAGAAACCTACGGGAGTGGTGAGTGCTGCTTTCCGCGCACTCCCCGTTTCCTTGTCCTGACTCGCAGTACCAATGACACCGGGGGTCACAAAAACCAGGTCGCGGTCACGCGAAGGCTGCAGTATTACAGCGACGACGACCTTTCACCGAAGTGTTGAATAGTGTCGCTGTTATGGTCGCCGATAGGGTGTCATCCGGACCTCTTTTTGCCTGCGCTCTCCGCACATAATATACCGCGTACGTGGGATGGGACAGCCTACGCAGTGCCATTTATGCCGTACATACCCCTTTGATGCCAGACACCGGAGGCAAAGACACGAGCCGCGGCAAGCATTTGCGTCTCGCCTATATAACTCGCTCGCCAGTGGGTCAAACGATCGATACGACGAGGTCATCCTGTCCGAGCACATCCTCCGGGTCTCACCCATGTCTCGCTGTTTCTTATATTCACACACGTTGGTCATCAGCCTCCAGGGCTGGGCCGTCCTCGGTGCTACGCGATATTATAAACGCCTGCATGGGACTCGTTTCAGAGGCTGGGAGGTATACGCTTTTCGTCGCTCATGCTAATTGAGAGCTGTTCGCATTTAACGAACATCAAAGGCTAAGTGAAGCTGACGACGAAGCTATGCGCGCTTGATCGAGGAACCGAAACCCGTCATTAGTACGTTATTCGCAATTGGCGACTGCACGCGCTTAAATATCGTATCGACAGGCATTCCCTCCCCTATACATAGGGGACTTCCCACGAAGTGTACCTGCGCGACTGCGGTCAGCTAATGTGATGACGACCGGCACCGGCGTATGCACACTGCGTGCGTGGCTGAGCGCATGTCCTTTTCCTTCTTGTTTCCTTTGAGTGTACAGACACCCTCCGTTCTCCCTGTTCCAAGTCCTCCTCGCCCTCTTCTTATTCCGCACCGTCTCGAAGAAAAGTGCTCGCGGGACGCGTCGAGTGCGGCGCCATTAAGGCGTCGGGTCGTTGATCAGGCTTGTCGCTAATGTTATCAGCGATGGACAACGTGATTCCGCGAAGGGAGATGGAAGTTGCTGGGCCCAGTTTTCTCGGCTTTAGGCGCCGAATTTGGAGGGGGGCCACCTAGGCCGCGTATTAGCGGGAACGCTGCCGCCGCCGGCTGGTGTATACGGCAAGACTCGTTTCGCGAGATACGCGAGGCGAGAAGGCTCTCCTCCGCGCTGCTGCTGCTGCTGCCTCGGGACGATGCCATGCCGGCGCTCGTGTGTGCTTTGGGAGGCATTACGAGCGCGGGCCGAAATGTGCCGCGTGCTTTTCGCCTGTGGCGTATCACGTATCGGTCCCTAAATGTATAATGAAAACAGCGCGTGCTCGTGCGTGTGTGCGCGCGCGCGCTGGAGTGCGTGTCTGTGTAAATCTCGGCAGACAGACAGCGGGGCCCGTATGCTTTCGCAGTTTGGGTTCAAAGCTTTTAAAGGGCCCGAAACGACCTTTGAAGATACGAAGAACGAACGCGTTATTCTATCCTGGCGTTTACCAGCATCTTCGACACTATTCGGGACGCCAGCAGTTCGTTCACGTGACTTCATCAGGAAATAAGCTCTCGATTGGTCCATATACCAGGGCACCGGAGTAGCCAGGGAAGTAGGGGAGGTTGTGGGGTTCAAACACCCACCCTTCCTGAAATTTTTCGATTTTGCTTGCGTATATATATACAGGCACACATACAAACGCTTGCACGAAAATAAAGTGTATGGTTGAACCCCCCCTCCCCTTCTAGAAAACACTTCTGGCTACGCTACTGTACAAGGGATGTCAGCTGTGAATTGCCTTCTAGCCCGCTTTGCCATGCAGTCGTACACCCGTTGTCTTGTCTCGCATGACTATCGTGCGCGATCAACAGATTTCACTTCGTTTTGTTCGTTTCCGACTGCGTAAGCGCAGATAACAGCGTGTAGCCGAGAAGTGCTAAATACTGATAAGCTGAATTAGTGCTGACATTGTTCACGTGCTTTGTGAAGATGCGAGTGGCGAGTAGATGATAGCGCCTGCAGGAAGGGTAGTGGATGCGATTAAAAAAAACCACTCTCCATCTCGTGCTTGAACTCGTAGTGGTTTATGGGGCCATTTAAAGAAGGTTTCCTTCGATCACCACAAGAAAGCCCCAGTTTGTTTAATCAGTGTAACACCTGTAAATATCCGTATCAAGTTTGCTCGCTTAATTTACATTTCTTCCCCTTTTATCCACTCTCCCCTGAAATATTTAAAAAGACCTACCCACTCACTATGCCGTGTAGCGTGACAGCGGTCGAATGCACACCCCTTCAATAACCAGCTTCTTTCTCTCTATCTCCCCAAAACACACACCCTCGACACACAGTGTTTGCTATGGTTGCGGGGTTGATCTTAGTGCGAAAATGACGGTTGTAACGAAGATGTTGCCAGAATTAACCAGCTAATTTATTTCGTCCTTCACTGCGGCCGCATTCACTAACACAGCGTATTACCCAACGTTCGTATAACTGAAAACATTTATGTCAATGAGAACTAACAGACAAGAGAGAGAGAGAGTGAGAATTTATTAGAAGGCAGAGAGGTCGGCCTGAGCTTATGCGCTCTAGCCTGCTACTCTACACCGGGGATAAGGGAAGGGGGAAAAAAAGAGGGATGAAGGGTGATGATGGGGACAGAAAGAGGTGGTGAGTATGTACAGTAGCCACATATCTCAGTACCCTACAGCTTGGTATCCAGTCCAGTACTTTTGAGGAAATCTAGAACCGCCCTTGTAGCAGTTTTTGACAGTGTTTGGTCGCACATTGCTGACAAAATGCAACTCTCACTAAGTGGTGTTAGTCCGATGCCTGCCAGCGTTGAAGTTAGCATCTTTCTTTGCGTCTCGTACAATGGACAGTCACAAAATATATGGGCTAAAGTTTCGCGCACTTGGCAGCGTTCACAGTTCGGGTTGTCCGCACGGCCGATTAGGTGCGCGTAGCGTCGAGTGAAGGCAACGCCCAGGCGAATTCGGTGCAGCACAACAGCATGTCTTCGGCTGATTTTAGCTGGAAGGCGAAAAGTCATATCGGGGTCCGTTTCCCGCAGACGCTTGCTCCGATGATCTGGTTGCGACCAGTAAGTGGCCGCGCATTCGCGCATGAGCGATCTCAACAATGTGTTGACGTCACTTCGCGAATACGGTATTTTGACGTCCATGGGGGTGTTGTATACTGCCGCTCTTGCTTCACTGTCAGCTAGCTCGTTGCCAACCAAGCCACAGACAATAATGCCAAGGAAAGTATAGGGGATGTTATTAGTAGTAAAAGTAAATGTAGTTGTCGGTTAGTTCTCATTAATATTGTGTCTAACAAAGAAAAACGAGCCCTTAAAATTTCTACTTCTTTCCTGAAAACATTTATAGAATTTCGAGTAAGTGATTTTCTGTCAGCGATTATAGCGCAATCGCTGAAGTACACAGCTAGCTGATACACATGTCGCGAGAAACATCGCGCCTTTGTCACTATATCGCATCTTCTTTTTTTCGTAATTTATTAGCTGTCAACGGCTAGTATATAAACCAAACTCTCGTTAATTCGGATTTCATGGGACCGGGAAAAAATGTCCGAATTAACCGAATTATCGAAAGTATCGAGAAAACAGTAAGCGAATGTATGTTACATCAATACACTTTCATTTTCTTGATGAGTACATAAATCCTGCACTTATATTTCACATAAGAGGAGTGTAAAAGCTGCAATTTTCGTCATCACATGACCTTGTTCTCAATGTGACCACGGCGCCTCACGCGCGAAACGCGCTCTGCACCACTGCCTTACTACGTAATGGCGCCACCACCACGCGCACGTGACGACAGTTCTTTCGCAGGTAAAACGGCCGACAACTGATAGTTCGTCCATCGTGATGTAGCGAACGAGTTTTATACCAGCATGCCGACCACGGGTGAAAACTCTTCATTTTCAACAGCTTCCGCCATGCTTGGGTTTTGTAGCATTGCGCGCAAAACCCAAGCGTACATAGATAGCTAATGTGGCCAAAGTACCCTTTGCATCGGGTGGACTCAATGCGGACAGCGCCGCCTCGTTTCGGTTCGCTGCAAACGCCGTTCTCGCTCTTTTGCGACACACATATTTGCGGCGCCTCGCGCTCGGCGCGCTCCGAGAATCGTCCGAATTAACCGGATTGCAGCCAGATGTTACCCAATTAACGAGAGGTTGATGCCATTAAACCATGCATGTGCTGGCCGGGACCAGGGAACGCGTCCGAATGATCCGATTTTCGGAATTAACGGGGGTCGAATTAACGAGTTTTTACTGTATATGTTACTTGTCCTTCGTCTAAGCATACACGG
The DNA here is from genome assembly GCA_030522465.1 of Rhipicephalus appendiculatus. NCBI lineage: Eukaryota > Metazoa > Arthropoda > Arachnida > Ixodida > Ixodidae > Rhipicephalus > Rhipicephalus appendiculatus. The sequence goes on along the minus strand of JALIZH010032922.1, from coordinate 975,311 downwards.
AGATATTTGAGGCTGGGTGTGTATGTGTGTTAAGCGGGGCAGGAGGAGGGGAAGGTATAGTTGGCTGAAGTGCATGCACGTATAGAACTTCAGACTTCTATGTAGGTATCCTGCGAGAAAATTGCTGGAAGCGATGTATCTTACCATACCTGGCAGTGATTGCCTATGGGTGTCGCTCCCACGGTTTCACCTGCGCACTATATCACCGCCCAATCGCGTTACTTTCCTTTTCTCCTATGCTGTAAGCGCCAAGAAGCGTGATAATTGAACGCCGCGACGTCTACATTAACCAACACGAGCGGCTCAATTAGATTGCGCCGCCAAGTTCTTCCCGAGAGGTCAGTACACTCTATTCACGGATTAACCAGTATACAATTTCATTACTCGCTAATTAACCCTTCCCCGCCCAGCCAGCAGAGACGAGCTCCGCCGCCTGCCGATGCGGTACACATATATCCAGGTCCGTATAGCGCGACTGCGCACAAGCAGGTGCGCCTTCTTGAACATTCACCTCGTATTTTTCCTTCCCCTGTTGCTTGTCGAAAGCCTCCGCTGAAAGGTGGGCGGGGCATTTAGTGTTTATAGGGTGTTCGGGCACACGACCGCGGTGATGACGGCTTCGAGAAAGACGGTCGTCCAGCCCCCTGTTTGCCCGCGAGGCGTAATGCTGCGGCGTCTATGTGAGAAAAAAGTGGGGGGAACTAGGACGTTTTTCAGCGAACCCTCACGTACTTATTTTTACGTCGGCACGCGGACACAAACAGGTGTCGCGCTCGTCGGGACTGTTGATAGAGAGAGCGCGGCGCTGACTACTCGACCGGGGACTCGAAATAAACGAGCCAATTTGGAAGGTGTCCCGCAGGGCTCCCCCACCATCCTTCGCGTAGGAGAGACACCGCCACGGCACCTACGCGCATACCTGGAAACATCGCGACCGAGCGATGCAGACGCGACTTGTAGGTATAGTGGTCGCACCTGCGTCTATGTAGGAGACAGAGAGAGGGAGAGAGAGCGACAAACGCGAGTGCGATGAAAGGAGCGGCTCGCCGATGCAGTAAGCCCTGAATGGGCAGCGATCGAACGAGAAGGGGGGAGTGAAAGGGATCGCCTCGAAGAAGAGAAGGCGCGATAATTGGGAGGCGTCGACGTGGCTACCGTGTAAGACACATATATATTCACGGCCCCCCCTGTATGCATGCACGCTCGCAACGCGCGCCAGCACCGCGGTGCAGCCACTGCTGTTTCTATAATACGGCCTGGCGGCCTGCAACATTCGAACCACGTAGTATTACGCTCATTCTTGCCGCTGGTCGTGACCCAATGACTTTTCTTTAACGACTGCCCCTCACCCCCTTTCTCACTGCCTGCCGCGTCGCCGTGTGCGCCCCGTCGTGATTGGACCAGAGCGTGCAGCATCCGGAGAGGTAGAACCGAAATTCGAACGCGCGCGCGGCGTTGGCGCTAATAGCGCTTGCCGTCTTTTCTATTTTTTTTTTCTGTGCCGCAGGTATATCGTACGGAGTCGAGACGGCTTTCGCCTTGGGGCTCCACTTTGGAAGCCTACGGCGCGACTACACGCTCATTCCCCCCCCCCCCCCCCCCCCTTTTTTTTTTTCCCGTACACCCGCTAACCCAACACCACTGAACATTGAGAATCTCGGTCGTGGCTCTGTGTGTACGGTTCTTATATGGAGGCGCATTACTATATACATTTCGGGATTAGGTGTCCGTTCCCTCGAGTGGCTTTATATTTTCGCCCTATTCGCGTGTGACCTGCGCGAGAGAAGAGTGATTGGAAAGCTATCGCCGAAGGAGAGGAAGAAGCCGTTCTTCGTGACCGAATATATTGCCCAAACTGCGCTCGTGTGTATAGCATCGGTTTCATCTGCATGTCGCGTATATACGTTAGTATAGGCACGAGGGCCGCGGCGAGAAAGAAGACGTGATAAGTTGCCGTAATTTCGCCTTCTTCGCCTCACGTTTTTTTTTCTTCGTTTTACCGACGCGTTCCTCGCCGAATTATGTCGGCCGTCATTAAGTACGGTTCTCCCCTGGTGTTTCATTTTGTTGCTGTTCGTTTGCTATGTGCGTGGTGCAGCTCGCACTGTGAATCGGTCGCTGTTCGTTAGCGCCGAACGGCGCGTTTACACGACTACATTTCGCTGGCCTTCCCTCGCCGCTAAGTAATTACCAGATGCGGCGGGTATAGGCTTTCAGGAAACGCTGGCCATTACTTACGTCGTGAAGCTGAAGCGCTCGTTAGCGCGCTGTACGCGAAACCCGCGACCAGCCATGCATTGCGTGGAGGCCAGACCCCGGCGGGTCGCGGTCTCTCTTGTCTCCGCTGACCGAGAACAGTTTTTTTCGAGACCGAAAGAGAAGCTTTATGGCCTTGCCGCCGGAAGCGCGCCAGACTGGATGAAAACACCGTGTATGTGTAGACTGGCAATTGTGTATTGAACCTGCGTTAATTGTCCGTGTGTATGTAGTGAATTACACGTCACACAATTACGCGTCACAGATGCGCGCGCGTGCGATATGCATTCGAATCAGCAGAGGACGCATACATGTGAATGATGATCTCCGAGTGATTTCTTGCTTTTGAAAGATAAGGGAAAATGAAAACGTGTAGCCGTTCTTTTCGTGGACATAAAATCCGCGCTTATGCATTCTGTATCTCTCTCCAGTGTTGGATTTGTGACTGAATTTAGAATACGTCATTCTCAACGTTTGCGTTGTAATTTACTTATGGAGATGGCGTATGAATTATTTTAGGCTCATTTGTTCTTAATGTGCAATACAGTCACTGCATGAATGAATGAATGAATGAATGAATGAATGAATGAATGAATGAATGACCTCAAGTCTTGGCTACATTTAACAGCTGCCTGTCTTCGAAAGTCTCACAGAAGGCGTTTCTGCAGGGCGTCGTTTGCTCAATTTCGAACTATCATTACTAACACTCTGCGCAACAGCGTAGTGACACTATAAGCCGCGGCGGGTGTTGCATTACGTGCCCCTTTTCAGAGAACTGGGAGGCGTATTCGCGGGTAGACTAATTGCCCACGTTCCGGCGTTCAAAGCGTATACTTCCCCGAACCGCATCCCACTCAAGCGGCACCTTCGAACGCGGCGGCAAGGGGGAGCCCCCTGTTTATCGACATTTCGGTCTACGCCGCTTGACTGGCTGCTCTCGAAGTCTTCTCGAGATTCACATATGCAGCGTGGAAAGTGACGCGGTGGTTCTCAAGTGCGACGAAAAGGGTTGCATACTAAGCGACAGCGAAAGACAAACACGAATTCACAGACACGAACTACTACCTGTTACAAACTCTCGCACGTATCCGAGGTATCGATGCTTGACTGGATTCGAGGCTTTCCACTTTACTACCGGCATCCTCCGAGTAGCTATTTCCTACCACCATCATGTATTGCTGTCTACTGTGCAATGCTCATTTTTTCCAACAGAGTGCGGTATAACTCCTCGTAACCTTCTTGGCTTCCTCGAAATACTATCTCTCTCTCTCTCTCTTTTGTATGTTCTTGTATAAATCATTATACAGCGCTTGTACGTTATAATACTGCAATAAGCACAGCTTTGACCGGACACAGGCACACCGATGCAGTAATAATATCAGGTTTTACGTCCCAAAACCACGTTATGATTATGAGGGGCGCCGTAGCGGAGGGCTCCGGAAATTTGACCACCTGGCTTTCTTTAACGTGCAGTGACATCGCACATTGCACGGGCCTCTGTCATCTCGCCTACACAAAAATGCGACCACCGCGGCCGTGATCGAACCCGCCACCTTCGGGTCAGCAGGCGAGCACCGTGTACAATGCAACTGAAGTAATCGAAGCATGTAGCTAGTGGCTGAGTGTGCGCACTGGAACAGCGTTTAGTGATCACTTTCGATATAAACATAAAAAGGCCTTTTTACTAGTAGTTTGACGCTTTTAGCAGGTCTAGTTCACTGACCGCATGTTACTTAAAGTGTATCTTCTTTAGAATACACTGTTGAAATTAGAGCACCATTGAGTCGAAGCATTCATGCCGTCTTTGTTTACTGGAAAATATGCCCTTCGGGTGTCCTTTTAATCATTAATACTGATCCGTGCAGGCGCCAGCGGTCTCCGCACAGTATGAACACTCTTTTCTCCCAACTTAAGAGTCAAATCATACGAAGTTCTGTAGTCTCTTTTATCCCCAGCGTCATATTTGCCTTTCCTTAACGAGCTCGCCAGAGTTGGCCCCGTCTTTTTCGTGGTCCAGCACCTCTTCGTGTTCAACCTGGCCCACTGACTTCCTCGCGAAACGACCTGCATTATAGACAGAAAGCCAAAGCGTTTTTGTTGTTGTTTTGTTTTGCTTTCAGTCCTGGCGGTCCGACGAGCATCTTCGACAGCTGTCAGGGAAACGCTCGGCGTAATAACAGCGCCGTCGAAGCGGATCATGGGCCCGACGCACCCGTGACGTTTTCGTCTGACAGCTACTCGCCCCTCTTCGCCGTTGTACGGGCTGCTCCAATCCCGCCTCACCGGGGAATACACACGGAGAAATACGCACCACCGGGGCGGACTGGACTCCCCCTCGTGCTGAAGTGGGCTGTAGGAACGTGAAGGGGGGGGGGGGGGGGGGGGCGTGTAGAAAATAGCGGGGTCTCGTGTACATATACGTGGCCAGGGCGAAGTATAACGGCGGTGCAAACGCTGTGTACGCGCTCGAAGTTGCGGAGCCCTGCTTCCGCTGATCGGCACCGTATACACCGCGATGTGCACGGTTAATTAACCTGTCGCCTTCGCCCGTCTCTCCGCTCTGTTTTGGACCGCGGACTCTCGGTCGAATGCAGGCATTGCCGTGCCGGACGCAATGCAGTTCCTGCCCGCGGTCGGTCGGTCCCTTCGCGAAGAAACGGCACGGAGCTTCTGCATCTTTTTGCGGGCCTCCGCGTTTAGGAGAAAACCTTCCTCCCGAGAAGAAAAGGGCCGCTGCTGGAAGTGATAAACGGTGGCCACTTCGAGGAGCGGCGGCCGGCGCACGACAGAAGCCCCCGCGTCATTAAGGGTTTTATCCGGTTTGCGGATGTGAGGCAATAATTCTGCGAGGATCGCGCACGGGGATGCTTAGTATACGGGCGACGCCGAAAGCACCGTGCGAGCGAATAAGCGTTAAAAAAAACAACAACTGATAAATGGGTGAAATGGGGGGTCTAGTGGAGAAAATAGAAGAGACAGAATGGTGATGTCCTCAGGCTGAAACCAGCAAGTCTGCCGAACGCAATGTTAGTGGGTGTTTCCGACAGTTTCCTTTGCGCAAGGGCTTCCAATGAAGCTTAGTTCATTAATTACGTAGTTTATTTGTGTCTTCATTGCTTTACCAGCCGCTGTGACTCAGTGGCTGGGATGTTTTGCTGCCCATCTCGCGGCCGCGACATTGAATCCCTGCCGTGGCTGGACAATACAACGGGTGCCGAAAGTAAAAGCGTAAGATTGCAAAACGTGCTTTCGTTTAGCCGCGAACTAACTAGACCTGGATGGTTACATTAATCAGGAGCGTCTTACTACTAAGCGACGTGACTCCTACCGCTGATGCCTTGCCACATATCACTGACTTGGATCAGTCCATAAACTGACTCACGATTTCCTGTTTTCTATGTCGTATGCAATGCATTCCTTCCGAGTATGCTAAGCGTCACACGAAGCCAATCACCATCGCACTGGTTTCCGCGCTCTGAAAGCGCTGGTGCCCATGTGGAGATCGCGCTTCACCTATTGCACCACATAGTTAAATCGCTTTTGAGTGAACACGCATATTGAGCATAGCGAACGTTCGACCCGACAAGGCATCCTCATTGTATCAGGGATACACGACGAAATGACAGTAAAGCTACAGCGCTTTGTCACGTTGGCTGTCTTAAATTTATTATTGATAATTCCCTATATATACTTTTATGTGGTCCTTCGGCTGGGTATCTCCGCACATTTTTAATCGCTCGATAACCGATGCAGTGAAATGGAAAATGCCACATCTGTTGTAACTGAGGCGTTGTCATACGTTTAGCATCTTCAGAATATGTAAGACTGTCAGAGAGGGCAAGCAATTTCGGTGCAGCGTTCAAAGACGTCTTGGTATAATCTTGGGGCAGCTTGAAAGAACGTTAACGCGGAAATATTAGCGAACAGTATTATATACAGCGAAGGACAATAACCTTGTGGTTATGGTTGTCGACTGCTGACCCGAAGGTCGCGATATCGAATCCCGGCAGCGACGGCCGCATTTTCGATGGGGGGCAAAAATACTCGAGGCTCCCGTGTACTTAGATTTAGGTGCACGTTAAAGAACACCACGTGGTCGAAATTTCCGGAGCCCTCCACAACGGCGTCTCTCATAATCATACCGCGGTTCTGGGACGTTAAACCCCAACAATTATTATCCACCCAGTGACAAACGGCTTCTAACGAACAAAGAGAGCGTTGTCAATTTATGTCCCCTTGTTTGGCGAAAGACACTTGTTCTCGCAAAGATAACGCACGCTTTCCCGAACTGTTTTGTGGAAGAAAGGCATCTAAAGCAAGAAAAGATGAAATCGTAGCGTTAGGATTATCGCACCTGCGGACGTCACACGAACGGTACGCGTCGTCCGTGAGGTTGATCGGGGTCGCGATGAGGTACCGACCGCCGCAGCGGTATATGAGGCTTCTCACTCCGCGATATCGCGCTGACACGCGCACAAAATGACGCGGAGTCCGCTATAAACGTTAGAGCAAACTTGTTCCCGCCGTAAATAAAAACTTGGAACGTGCACGCTATCTGTATATATCCCCGTCTCTTTATTTATTTCTTTTTTTTCGCCTGGTGAGAAATCGCTTGTAAACGTGCTCCGCCTTTTTTAAAATTTACGACCAAAAAATTGCCTGTACAGGATCCGCCGTATTTACGACGCACATTACCGATCTCTCGGGTAAGAAAAAAAAAATCCACAACGTAAAAAGAACAAAGATAAACTCTCCAGTTCACACCACCGCTTCAGCGAACAATGGAACGTTTCGGTTTAAAGTTTACGACTCGGGTGATAACGAGAACCGCACGCAGTCTCACATCTTAAGATGGGAGAGCTCTATATGGTATCGTAAGGTCGCTACAGAAAGAGTCCGGCGCGCGGTCGGGTTCACACCTGCGATTTATCAGTCGTCGCGTTCTGCAACCACATGTGGTTGCGGGCGAGTGTCTCAAGCACGGTGGCCGCCGAAGGTGCAGCTACTTTAAGTATATAGCTCGTGGTCGGGGTCGCGACGTCTTGGTATAATCTGGGACATCTTGAAAGAATGTTGACGCACGCACGTCGCCTCGCGATCGTTTATAGCGAAACGGATGCACCCGCTCCGAGCCAAGCCTGCGATTCACACTAGAAGTCGCCCTTCGCTGTCCCTCCTAGCGCACCTCTTATACCCTGCAAGTCACGGTAATATCGTGTGAACGCGCATATACCCTGAAGTGCGAACGTGAAGCGCACGGAAAGAACCCAACGCGACTACCCGATGTAGGCAAAAAAATACCGGTGATCCTCAACCCCCTCCTCCCCCCCCATGTCATCATCTTATCGTACTTCTCTTGAATGCCTGTAGCAAAAGCTTGTTAGTTATCACTCGTGGGAATGAGATGAGGACCCATTAAACGAAGCGTACCGATTACACGCCCTTCAGGTAGCATCGCGGGCTGCTTTAAATATTTAGCCAACGGGCGAGCTCGAGGGAAAAACCTGCAAACCGTGGCCTCATCGAGCTGCTTATCCAAATGAGACCGTGTGGGTCACCGCACGTCGCTATTTGAGCTCTGGCTCAGAAATAACGAAGATGCCACGCTCGGCAAACTGCGTCTCCCTGCACGCAGACCCCCGCGGCTAGAAACCGCTGTGCTCGATAAGCAATGTAGATAAGCAGCAGCAGGCTGCGTGTCTGCGACTCCCGTATCTCTCGGGGCGCATGGCATGCAGCGTCGCAGCATATAACGTATTCCTTTTCCTGCTACGATAGGGGAGACGCGCGACGACCGCTCATAAAACGCGCATGGCTTTGCGCTGTGGCAAAGCGAGCTGTTGTCACGCTTATCGTTATTGAGGTGGAAGGGAGAGAGACAGAGGGGGGGGGGGGGGGATGCTTCCCTGCTAAACGGTCCTTCTTCGACAATCTCCGGCCTCCGAGATTACTGCATCTGATCGCGGCGACATTCTCACCCCTCCTTCAATCCGTCAACACGCACGCATGCACGCACGTACGCACGCACGTACGCACGCACATTTTTTGGTGGCGTGTATGCGATGTGTGCGTCCTTGGCGATCTTGTTCCTGTTCGCCCAGCTCCGCTTTTGTCTCCTAGCGGAACAAGGCGTTTCCGTAATCATAAATCGGAACGCAACAAGCATGCCAGAAATGGATTGCGAAGAGAGCAAGAGAGAGAGAGAGAGAGAGAGAGAGAGAGGTGCAAGCGACCTTGTCCTCGCGGCTTGATGGAACGGAGCTGCCACCCGCAAGATTTTCTTTTTCTTTTTTTTTCTTGCCCGCCGCCGTGGTTGGTGCGAGTAGTACGAGGCACGGAGAAAAAAGGTACGAGGTGATGACTGCTGGAGATGGCGCGGGTGTTCTTAGGTTCTGCTGGACTCCCTCCCTACTTGAATAGGAGAGAGGCAGTCGTGAAATCGACATGATGGAAGGCTCGATCGGTGCTTAGAGGTATACGTGCGCGATGCAGAAAACTAAACGAGGGGACAAACAAAAATTCCTTTTTCTGCCTCGAGCTTGCAAATATAAGCCAGGACGTCGACAGTATCTGGAAAAAACGTAGCCCGGCTCCGCGCTTAAAACGTATCGGTACCACAACTTTGGTTGCAGCCGGGAATCACTCGAACCATTCAATTTCGCGCGCAAGCGTGACGTATGTGAGCCTCAACCAATGGCCTCAACACGTGTATTAGCTGTATTTCAGCCGCTGCTCGCTTATCCGCTTCGTTATCGTGTTTCGTCGCATAAATTGGACGTCATGACCTACTACCACGCGATGCTCTTCCGCGGACCTTGGTCCATCGATTAATATCTGGGGTTTTGCGTCACGGTGTGATTGTGACGCAAGTCGTACTGGTGGACTACTTTGGTTTCCTTAACGTGCGCCTAAATCTAGTTACGCGGTAGTAGGTGGTGTAGCCAGAAGTTTTCTGTTTGTTTGTTTGGGGTAGGAGGGATTCAGCCACCCTAATGTCTTCGTGCGTGCATTTGTATATGTGCGTGTATGTGTGTGTGCAAATTGAAAAACTTAGGGGTGGAGTGCCCCCCCCCCCCCCCCCCTTCCAATTTCCTGGCTACGCTTACGGTACACGGGTGTTATGCACCCCCCTCCCCCCGCACCGCCATCGAAATGCGGGGTCCGTCGATCGCGTGAATCCTGCTTTTCCCGCGCTGTCGCTTCGCTGTACGCAGCAGCATCCCTCTGATTTATGAAAGGGAAGCGCTCCTCCACGGCTTGGTATTAACGACGCTCGGCTTTTATTGCGCGTTGGTTCTACGTTTAGCACGAAGCCCCTTTGCGCGCACTTTCAATCTATTCACTCGTTACGCGCCGCCGTAATTAATTCTGACCTGTTTACCGAAGCACTCTCGCTGCGCGTACGCATACCGCACCGCGTCTGCCGACTCGGAGTCGAGCGGTAAAGCACGCTCAACGAGAACCATTAAACCGCGCATATATATCTCACTGCCCCATCTATCGTCCATACTTCTTCCTTCTCTTCGAGCGGCGGCATGAAAAATTTCCCCTGCCTCGACGATGAGGCGAACGGGCGCCTCGGCAGTCTGGGGGCATATGTAGGCAAAGGTGCCAATCACGCTTACCTCACGCCCCCTCCTAGAATCGAGCAACGCCTCCGTGGAGGCCTGCTGGGCTGTGCTAAGCGCGTGTGCGTGCGTCGGCGGCCGTTAGCCCGTTCTCTCGGCCGGCATGGATCGGAGCGGCGTTCGCGCGCCGATGCCACCTGTTGGCGGCTTCGTCCTCGAGTGGTCGTCGCCGGCGGCCATAAACGGGCCGGAGAGAGAGGTCAGCCCGAAGCGCAAGTGGCGGCCCAGAGGCATCGAGAAGTTATAAAAAGCGGAGCAGGTTTTCCTCGCAACGGCTATCGGATCGCGGTCTTTTTCTTTAGTGCTGTTTGCGCGACCCTTTATATACGCTGGCCGCGCTCGTAAAGCACGTTGCGGCTCGCGCCGTTTTGTGCGGATCGGGCCGGACGCGTCGTGCAGGCCAAGGCCCGCACCCGCGGCCCCGGAAGTGCCTACCTCGCGGCGCGTCGAAAGAGAGAGGGGATGCTCGGTAGTCCTGTACGCCACACGCTGTTGTAAAGCGTTCTCTGGAGTGCGACGAGAGCGTTCAGTTGTGGCCCAATTGACGACTCGCCTTCTGTTTCAAGAGACGCCAGGCGCACCTTCTGTGCAGAAGGTCACAGTACACGCCTGAAGTTTTGTGGTTGGGACAGCTGCAGTGCGATCGCTTATGCTGCGGTACGTCGCGAAACGTCGGACTTTTCTAACATGCCAGTTGCGAGTTTTCGCTTGTGTTCTGTCTTTCATTCTTGCCCGTGTTTATGTTGCGCAGCCAGTCAGGTAACAAAATCCGTTTTGAATGTCTAACAGTCTAACTATTTTTTGATAAAACCACCATGTATGTATTATTTGCAACGGACCATCCAGTCAAGCTGTCTTCGTCTTCTTGTTTTTTTTTTTTCGACAGCTTTTAAGTTTTAGCCCATGGTGCCAACCAGAACCTTTTGGACTTCTGGAAGTAAATCTGTATTGTATGTCTGGCGAACTTCTTTTTTAGAGTCCTTGAAGTGTTTTTCTTTTCTTTTCTCGCGCTGCTGCTGATGAATCCACGATGCAACGCAAGTTCGCAGAGCGTTTACTGCTCGATACGTTCTTAAACTTTCACGTGATTTGAGGGGAAGAAATCAAACGCAGGATTAGAAATAGCGGCGCGATTGAAGGTGGGAAGCGCCTCTTGCGACGAGTCGCGTGGCGCCCGGCAAAACCGTTTTACCGACCCAACAACCATCATTCGGCGGCAGCTAGCAGGCAGGATAGGCCCCTCAATCTCTCGACATCTTCTCTCTCCAGGCATCCGCCATCTTGAACGGACCGGAGCAAGCCAGGAGAGAGGTGGCGGCGGGCGCTTGAAGCCGTGCGACGTCGCAGAGAAGAAAGAAGGTGAGGGTGGGGACCAAACTGCCAAAAGCGACGGTCTCCTGACAAAAGCTGCGAGGCAGTCGGGCAGCAGCCGCTGCGCCATAAACCCTCCAGAGGGGGGGCGCGCGAGGGCGGAGGGGGGGGGGGGGCGACTCTCCGTCTAACTTGCGAGTGTCCCTCCTGGTTCTGTTTCCCCCCCCACCCCCCCATGTTTTATATTTTCCTTTCCAGGCTCCAACAAGGGGGGGGCAACTGACTGCGGAGGAGGAGGAAGAGAGCAATGGGAGGGGGGGGGGGGGGGGGGCAGCGAAACGAGGCGAAGAAGGGCAGGGCTGGGGCCTTTACAGTGAGAGAGGAGAGAGAGTGCGCTGTGTTGGCGCGTTTGCTTGCAACGGGGCTTCCCCGCGGAACCCCTGGCGAAGTGGGGCTTGGCGGGAACAGAACGAGGCCCCCCGATCGAGCCCGGGTGGCGCTGCTTTCTCGCCACCGCAGCCTTCCCGCCAAGACTGCCGCATGACCTTCACGACCCGGCGTCAAGGTCATCATCGCCCGAGCGGGGCCGTTCGTTTCTCTGGCCGTTCCCCCCCATCGCACCGGCCGCGCTGGTTGTAACAGCGGCAGCCCAAACCTCGCCCTGCGGCGACGACCGCCTCCCTCGAGAGGGTCGCCCCTCCGCGCCGCTCTGCGAAGATGGCGGCGCCCGAAAAGATGGTGCACACCCGCCGATTGCGCTGCGGTACACCTCTCTGACGTGGAGCATCCAACTGGCGTTTCCTTATGGCGTTCCCTAAACCATGTTATAAAGGAAGACAGAGCCTCACGGTCTGTGCCAGAAAACGGCAACAGAAACGTTCTATTCAACATGGAAGAATCTGTATGTATGTTGGAACTACAGGTTTTCCCTCTCAATTTAATCCAAGCGCGAGCCAACTTGTGTCACACTTGGATTAAATTGAGCGGGAAAACCTGTAGTTGGGACTAACATGCTACTGCACCTCTGTTGAGATCTTGTATCATAGTTGAACAAGTAGCGCAAAAAGACAAGAACACAAGAACGAACAGGAAGGTTAGACGAGCGCTGTCTTCAAACTGAGTTAGAAGACAGCACTCGTGTGGTCGTCTTGTTTCGTCTTGTGTCTTCGTCATTAGCGCTACTTCGTTCAATTACGAATTCCTACAAGCTCGCCCAAATTTCAGTTCTTGTGAACTTAGGTCACTTATGTTTTGCAAATGAGGAACTCTGTTTGTGGACAGCTCTTGCAGAACGTGTATGTTACAGTTCCCACTGATTAGCGATAAACCGAATAAATATGGTCATGCCGAGGAACGCAGTTATACAATCGCTTGTATATAAGGCATCGCTGGATGATCGTGCACAGCAGAGACCTGTGCTGGATGCCTGCGCTTTCATGAAGCAGTGCGGAATCGGCCCGTTCTCGCGATGTCTCTGCCCACTAAAAACAACCGTCTGGATCATCTTTCGCAACACTTTGGTCAACAACGGGCACTCTTGTCTTACAAACGCTTCAAGTTGTTACACAAACGCTCGCAAAGAGGTAGAAGAGAAGCACGGTGTGCAAGCGAAGCCCCGGAGGGTCGCTGCCAGTTTCCTTGAAACGTTGCCGGTGTTCATCGTAAACGATCTGACATACCTGAACCGAGAGAAGCTACGCAACGGACAACCGCTTCCCCCCCCCCTCCCCCCCCCCCCCCCACCCCCCCACACACACATTATAAAGAAATAAGAGATAAAAAAAGAGAGTCGTTCTATGTATCTCGCGTTTATCTGTTCTAATTCATGCTGGCGACGGTTCTGCATGCGAGCTACCGAACAGCTCCCGGCGGTGTGTCGAATGCGATTTCGAGTGGCTCATTTCCGTGTCAGGACCGATATGCCATCGAGCCACGCGCGCGCTTTTTTAGACACTCGAACGGGCCGCTACTGTGCTCGATATTGCTCAGTGCGTGATGTCGCTTGGGGTGGTCGCACACGAAGCCGGACACACAGTTGCTGTGTACACCGAGCTGCAAAAACAACAGAGCAAAAGCGAATAATACATCTGGTAGCGGAGAGCAGTCATCATTTTCATCCTGTATTCAACCAGTTTCACCCTATCTTATGTCTAATGCAGCGCGAAGGATGCTTACAGCCGTCATTTATTAACCCCCTCTAGAATCACCTGGCACTATCCTAAATATGCAAATTTATTAATTTCATCGCACTACCTAATTATCTTCAATTTCCGACGCATTCTGTAATCTTAGCAGCTCACTGGTTATCTGTAGGTCCTATACACATTGCATTACCCTCCATTACTTCCTCTAATAGTCATCGAGAATATCAGGCAAGTTCACTCTAATCCACGCCGCTGCCTTCCAGAAGTACTCCTCATTGAATGAAACGACATTTACTCAAGCTGCAACTATATATGTTTGAAAAAATCGACGGCGCGCGGATATCAAAGGGGTACAGTAGAGATAACGATCTCGGCCTCACCAGCGCTTGCACCACCCCATTTTGAAGGGGATGCTCATATAATAGCGATCCGCCCAATAGACGGGCGCGCGTGCGCGTAGCAGCACCCCATGTTTTATATAAGCACTCGTGTGACGTGCGGAGGTCGACGGTGATTGTCCGTACGGATGTCTACAGGGACTCCCATATAAGAGACCGCTCACGCCACCGACAATCACGGTGGGAGAGGGAGAGAGGAAGGTGGGTGCGAGCCAGCGTTGGTCGGCAACTGCTGGCTCGCTTCCCTCGTCTTCCGCTCCAGCGGGCACTCTGCCGGCACAGCCAGGAGTGCGTCCCATTGTATAACAACCGCACCGTCAAAATGACTATACTTTCCGGGCGGCTTCCATCACGACCGGCGCGAGTGACCGTGGGCCGCCGGCCGAAGCCTAGTTGGCCTGCAGCGGTGGCGCTAGTTTCGCCCACTGCGATCGGCCTGCACGCCTTCGAGGGTTAAAGCCAGCATTCAGCTCCTTTTTGGGGAAAAATACGCTGCGAAGGGACAATGACCAGTCGGATATATCGTTTGCAACGCACCGGCCGGCTTTTTCGAACTTCCTACGCTTGTAGAAGATGTAAAATTCGTGAACAATTAAGCGGACTTATCTTCGTCAAGGCTGCAGTTGCTTCCTTTCAATTGCTTGTCGAAACGTCGTCTCCGGTGACACCTCGTGTTCACGAATTTTCATTTTTTTCAAGCTTCCATCTTCCTCTGAACTGCTGCTTTTTTCTATTTACACTTGTAGCAAAAAATTGGAGAGAGAGAGATCCTACTTGCTTTCTGTCTCTCTGGAAGTGTGAGGGACGGTGAATTCTGTGCACCTAAGTAAGGAGAGTTGAATCGTCATTTCCTTATGCTTTCTTTCTTCTTTGTGCTGCATCTTGTATGGTGTCAAAAGATAGCTACAGCCCGCCTCGGTGATACAGTGTTCACGGTGCTCGGCTGCTGACCCGAAAGTTGCGGGTTCGATCCCGGCGGCGGTGGTCGCTTTTCGATGGAGGCGAAATGCTAGAGGCCCGTGTACTGGGTGGTGTCATTGCGCGGTAAAGAACACCAGATGGTCTAAACCCCCGGAACCCCTGCGGCGTGTCTCATAATCATATCGAGGTTTAGGCGCGTAAAACCCCAGATATTATATTATTAAAGGACAGTTGCTCATCTGCATCATTTATGCCATAGACGTAGGAGCAGGCTAGAGCGACGAGACTGTTTCACTCATTAGATCTTATACAAGCTACTCATCCAAGCGCTACTGGATAGCAAAACATACATGCGAAGTTTGAACAAAACCACGCAATGCTTGAGATGACCCCACGTATAAATCGGGCGCGGTTAAGGCGCGTATTCTGCTGTTACAAGGTTATGGAAAGCGTTTCATGTGTGCAACTTGGACAGTACTGCCCTTCATACTCGAAGGAACGGCGCATCGGGCTGCGAGATATACCATAGAGCGATCGCGCAATGAGTTAAGAGAAACTAGCGAGAGACTTAGGTGATTCCGCGGAATTCATACGCTACATAATTGTAGCCCTACACGTGAAGCACTCATTAGCTTCGCGAAGCTTGTGGGCACGCGCATCGTGCGGGCGATTACATCTCCGCGGAAAGAACGAAGATGAAAAAGGGAAAGGGCGAAAACGTGCGTTTGTAGAGCGTTCCGCGAAAATTCGCTAGGAGAAATGTTTCGGAATCGCGCTCGGGCGGCGCCTTCCAAGGATGGCCCCTCGCTCATTTACGTTCCATTCGCGGAAAGAAATGTTGCGAAAGCGCTTGCAGAAGGAATTAATCACACCACCGGCTACCAAGCTGCGTGCTTTTTCGCTGTGTTATTGTTGGGCGGTGGTCATTCGTTTAGCGTGTCGCTCGCCTATGCGGTCTGCAAAACTGGGCTGAAAGCGGCTAGCAGAATAATCGCGAATGAAAGTAGCCGAGAAGCTTCGAAATAAGTGTACGACTTGCGGGGTCGTGAAGAGCGAGTCCTTGGCTGCCCCGTGTGCCCCCCCCCCCCCCCTCTTTTCTTCCCGCTTCTGCGTGCGCCTCTGCGGATGAGACACGCGATGTTCAGACGGCGCGACCGACGCTGGAGGTCGAACGGTCGCTAATAATCATTGATCGCCGACGACGTAACAGCCATGCGGGCGGGATGGACGATCCGTGAACGGTCTTGCGCACGCAACAACTTGGCAGCTCCCCATCATACCTCACTGCCGTCCCCGTCTCGACGTCCATCCGACGTCGGTATGCAACGAGCATGCCTCTCTCGCCCCCTCGAAGAGGAGCGGCCCTGCTCTCGTATCGCCCTCTGGCGGTGCGAACGTCGACGCGAATGTGCGTGACGGTGTGTGGGCAATCGATCATACATGTATCTCTCGGGCCATTTAAGCGTCAGTTATTCGGGAGGCTAGTTATTGCACAAAAATTTTTGAGTGCCAGAGAATGATACCTTGGAGTGTATCTCATGCATATATACCGGGTGTCCCAGCTATCTTTAGCCAAGGGTTAAAAAATACAATATTTGAGGCAGGCGAGTGAAATCAGTTGAATATTGCTTACAGCCATCTTGCGCACTTCAGGCAATTTTTTCTTTTGTAATTAACTAATTTGTTAATTATGATTAATTTACTAAATTGATAAATATTGACTTTACGCAAGAAATGAGAGTTGCAAAGTACGAGAGCGTCTTCAGAAACCCCCATTGCATTATTTGCGACAAAGAAAGTTTTACGCGTACCATTTTTTTCCGTGCTGCAAAGAAAGCCCGCGAAATACAAAAAATACCACGTGACTAGCGCATTCGCGCGCCGCGACCGTGCTGCTCTCAGCCGTAGTTTGAGCGAACAAAATCAGCTGCGACCACGACCCGCCGGCTGCGTTGCAGCAGTAGGCCGATAAGTTTACGGTGGTTTCTTCGCCCGCGCTCGCTACAACTTGCACAGTCACGCGCGCCAACTGGCTGGCAACGGGCCAAGAAACCACCGTAAACTTATCGGCCTACTGCTGCAACGCAGCCGGCGGGTCGTGGTCGCAGCTGATTTTGTTCGCTCAAACTACGGCTGAGAGCAGCACGGTCGCGGCGCGCGAATGCGCTAGTCACGTGGTATTTTTTGTATTTCGCGGGCTTTCTTTGCAGCACGGAAAAAATGGTACGCGTAAAACTTTCTTTATCGCAAATAATGAAATGGGGGGTTTCTGAAGACGCTCTCGTACTTTGCAACTCTCATTTCTTGCGTAAAGTCAATATTTATCAATTTAGTAAATTAATCCTAATTAACAAATTAGTTAATTACGAAATAAAAAATTGCCTGTAGTGCGCAAGATGGCTGTAAGCAATATTCAACTGACTTCACTCGCCTGCCTCAAATAATTCTATTTTTTAACCCTTGGCTAAAGATAGCTGGGACACCCTGTATATAGAGAGACAATCGCGCAACCGCCATGAAACGACGCTGCGCATTCTTTTTCGCGGAGGCGCTCTCGGCAGTCGCGGATGTGGGTCGGGTTGTCTTACGTATACACTTAAGTATTACGTTAGTATTTGCAAGAGTATGGAAACCAGAGTGTATCCCTTGGATGCCTGTTTACCATTGCACCACCGATGATGCTATAGTACTTACCCTCCAGGCTGTAGGCTTGCAGAGAGAGAGGGAGAGAGAAATGTTCATATATTCTGCATCTTGACGACTACTGCAAAATCTTCTTGATTCAGCTACATTCACTGAGATGCGTGTGACAACTGATCTGTATGCAATATAGCACCCGGCTACAGGTCTTTTCGCCGAACCCTCTTTTGCTGTTTGAAAATTCATTAGAAAACAAACGATACACGTTGTCATGTCGTCCTCTAGATGCGTCTTCCAGCCGGTTATACGGCAATAAACGAGTAACAACCACGGTAATGGCTTTCGCAAATTGATCTTTAGGTCGCTCATTCTACAACCCTTGTAATTGATTAAGGTCACTTCATTGTGTTTTTCGTCAACGGGACACGAGAATGACAAGATTATGCTTGCAATTCTAATGTCATAAGTGGCCACTATTCACTTCATTGAGTCCATGAGGGCTGCGGCGTTTCAACGGCACGGCCTCGACCCCTTTCTTCCTTCCGTGGGCTTTTTTTTCCCGGTCTCCACGAACAAAGGGAACGGCCCTGATGGCGTGTGCGCGCAGGTTTTCTTCGGCGCTTTAAAATCAGTCGACGCACAATTCAACAAATGACTCCGCGTTTGGCATTGACATGGCTGACAGGCCCTGTGCTTGTCCATGCGCGCGGATGCGATGAGGCCGTGCCTCATCTCCGAATGTCCCCTCCATTTTGTGCACAGGGTCGTTCTGCACCGCCGAAAAGCTTGACAACTGAATGTAGACTTATGGGCTGCTGGCCTCGACGGGCGCTTTCGGAGCAAGCGGATCAGAGTTTCCTTCAAGAAGCCATGATCCCCTAAACGACAGGGATATGCGCCTAACTTACGGCGCACAGGCGTGATCGCCTTTCCCACCATTAAAAGGGGCCCTTCAAGACTTCATTAACATAGTCAGAAAATGTTGGCAGTCGAGGCCCCTGCGAACATATGAGCCATACATTATAGCGCAGCACGCGGCATGGAATTTACAATTAAATTTCAGTGTAACAGCTCGAAGTCTGCAATTCCAAGTCGCTGGGACGAAATGAGAGAGAGAAAGTGCTTAGGGAGTCCGGTAAATCCCTGTAACTCCGCTCGTACTGGACGTATTCGAAAAATTTTGGGGCAGTCAATTCGTGAGGCAATAAACTGAGATAGTGGCACCATTCGATGGTTACCTGGAAACGTGTTGCAGGGCCCTTCTATGAGATCCGGATTCGTTGCGTAGTTCACCGTCCTATATAGACCTATTCCATGTTTGTAAACAGGGGTAGGCGCCATCGACATACTGGGGCGCTTGTAGCGACGTCGCGGCACGTAGGCTCCGCCCAGCCCAAAGGTCGCCACCGCCCTCTATGATCACGTGACAACTGGTACAACAGCTGCAAAGCTGCCTCCGAGCACAGCGCGTCGGGGAGCCTCCCGCGCTACCCCTGTTTACAAACATGGAATAGGTCTAAACACATTTTTTTTTTCCCACTATACACTATTCACTTTCACTATATCTCTCTGCGCAGCCGTTATTTATACACTGTTATTCAGACCGTAACCTCCGCGATCGGTAGAGGAAGCGCTTTCGGGGGTCACGTCCAGAACCTCTGAGGCTCAGCGATGTGCTGAATGGCCCAGACATCGGTGTGCTTCAGATACAACAGGTGATGCCATGTTCAGTACGCCGAGCGGTCCCTTGGTGGGCATCTATAGTTACATAATTCGTCGCCTGACATGTCACAAAAAGGTTTTCTGAAATGTGTTATTAGCTCTTGGACATGCTAACATCTAGTATCACTGCAGATATACCGCTTCAGTGTGAAGCCCTTTTAAGCGTCACGCATCAAATTTCTAGTTATCGTCCCGTTTTGCGGTCTACGACCAGTCACATGTCTCTGGAGTGAAAGGAAGGGATTTCGTTATTTGGCCTCTTCTGTCCTTGCTTAACCTTTGTTCAGTTGCGTTTCCATCTGTGGTTAACTATGCACCGCCAAGTACGATTTCACTCGCCCGAACTGGGATTTTACTAAACGAAACCGTTTCAAACGAAAGTTCACTGACTCAGTACGCGTAGCCTGCATAGGCTCGAATTCGGCCAAAGTTGAAAATTAATATTTAATTTTAAAAGCCAGAAGTGTAGACACGCCGTGTTTCCACCCTTTACGGCCTGTTACACCGGTTTACCCCCCCACACTCGAAGTTGCCTCCCAAGCGAGAGTGTACAGTGGACGTCGTGTTCGGGGACGGCCTTAGAGGCAAACCGGCACCTTGTGAAGTTAACGAAAACAAGCAACACGCACGGAATACAGAAGCAAGGAGAGAGAAAAGGGCGCCCACGAAGCTGGTGACACCACGCCTCACATTTACGAGCGAAGACGAGGGCCTAATTGGAGGTGCCTGACGTAAGGTGGGTGCTCGTCGTCGTCGCTCCCTTGCCGAAACCTGTCTCACCCTCGGGCGAGTTTCCCAGCGTGTTGTTGCCGGACGCAGTGCGTGTGCTCACGTGGCTGATACGTGCGTGCCTTTGCCGTCCGTGGATATCGGAACGATTATAAACACACCGAGAAGAAAGGGAGGGGGTGAGGCGATTGGCATTGGCGCTCTAAGCATAGCCTCGCCGCGTCGATTCCGCATGGCGTCCTCGGGCTACACCGCATAGCCGCCGCTGCTCTGTCTGCACCCTCGGCTCGCTCTCATGACGGTTCTTTATCATGCGCCCCAAGTTTCATTCTGTCGTCGTGTACGGCGAAATTCGCCCTGCGCCCCCCCTCTGCAATTATATGCGCGCGGCTCTGCCGAATAAAGAAGGAAAAGATAGAAAAGAAACGCGAGCGCGTGCGCGTTTCACATGCCTTTCGTATATAGTATAACCGGTCGCGTTCTTTTGCTTCTGCGGAGCGCGGCTGCGTTCTTGGCTTGGCTAAGCTTGAGAGATGTGATAATTGCAGCGCCCAGGTCGCCGCGGGTAAAACGTATACGCACGAAGGACGGGTAGTATTGTATCGCTAAAAGTGGAGGTGCATGGTCATGTGCTTTGAACTGTTCGACACTATGGGTATTCAAAGTGCATCGTCATTCTTAAAGCGTCAGTAACCAGTATACGTGTAACCGTCGCTGGTCGTTTAATCTGCTGCTCCAAGGTGGACACGTTCCTGATAACGCAAGTTTCTAAGGGTCGATCATTCCAGGTCCTTGACCTGAGGCTAGAATTCTGAAGTGTCTTTCATCGTTGTCATCTTCAGATATTGTCACACCTCCGGCTCACCTTTCTTCCTCCTCCAGTGTGGCTTAGGGGACCATTGGTGTAGCCAGGGGTGGAGGGGGGGGGGGGGGTTTAATCCCACTCCCCCAATTTTCGCACATACACATACGAACTATGTGGACACATAGACACACGAAAACATACAAACGCACGCATGCACACTCATAGAAAGTGGCAGTCCTCCCACCCTCCGGAAAAGTTTATGGCTACGCCCCTCTATCAGACCATAAACACACGTCTGAAATGACATTATGCAGGAATTTCAGCCAGAGGGGCAACGTCGTAGTTTTGCATATAGAGGCAAGTTGATAGGCTGTATACAACCAGCTATCTCAATACATTACTGGAAATGTTCAACTACACCCATTTAGCAATATACACCAAGACACGTACCCTGTGAGAGAGAGGAAACTAAGGATCGCGCAGCTCTTCTTGATTCCAGCATCTTGTTACGCATTTAACAGAAAGATCTTTGCTGTTTTCAACAGATGCTCGTGGAAGTTTCCCTAGCTCTGTTCTCGTCGTATCCGAGATTATAAAACGCCGTCACAATAACTCATAATGGCGTTGGTCACGCGCGCTTTGCACGACGAAGCCAGGGGCACGCGCTGATGCAGGAATTGGCGCCGAGTCAGCCTATCACGCGGGACAATCGTGGCGCACCTCCGTGTATCGCGACATCGTTCACGCCCAGCACAGCTCAATAAGGCGTCAGTAAAGGCGTGACACCGCTGCCAGCTGATTAAAACAGGAAAGGGGGAGGCGCCCTTCCTTTCACTTCCGCTTAGTGGCTTGTTGGAAGCCTACCTTGATAGGCGTTCGCCTATGGCGTTAATGTTTCCATGCATGCATTCGCGTGATGAAGTCCGGGGAAAGTTCGCGAGTTTATTTATTTATTATTATTTATTTATGCCATACCCACAGCGCCACATGGCATTACAGGGTGGGGGGGGGGGGGGGAGCAAAGAAAATTTCAAACCATAGAGTGCGGTAGCAAGCTCTAGCAGCATCAAGGGAACATAGATATATACATATACAAGAACATCTTTAATGTAACACTGAAGTGCACCATAGTGATTCATTAAAGCATACTTGTGCAAACAATAATAAACAAACAAAATTACAAGTGCACAAGCATATAAATAATTAATTTAACCGGAATTTAACGGAGTTAAAACGGAATGCACCGTATAGTTCGTTCAAGCAGTTTGTGGGATCTCCAAAATTGCCTATGACGTCGAATATTGAACGTAATAAAGAATTAAAGCATCAAGTTATGCGAAATAGCGTGGGAAGTTGTCACGTATGGTGAAATCATGAAATAGCTGGAGCCCGAACAACAAAACTCTTCCCAGTGACAGCGACGCTAAGAACGGCGTGAACGGAACGACGCCGGCACAACGGCCAGCAGGTCACCGCTGGGAGATCAAACGACAGTAGGGGACAGATGTGATCTTTCTGTTTTGGCGATGCATTTTCGTGGTCACAGAGGCACGTGAAGGTGAGGCTACGCTAAGACAGAGTGATTAAGAAAGTCAGGAAAGCTCGAGCAAGTTTACCTCCGAGCAGCTGCCCTTGTGAGGCGCCTTTGCTGTGCGTTGTATACACTTGAAGCAAGCATGAGAACAAAGGACAACTGCGAGCAAGACTTTGATCTGGGCGAGTTGGTACGTGCTTAACGAGGCAACACAGGGCAGAGAGACAAGGACGAAGGAGACACGTTCAGTGTACCTTGCCTTCTTTGTCCTCGTCTTTTCGCACTGTGTTCCCCCTGTTAAGACAACTGCTAACTACCTCCCTTGGCCGCTTTGTTATGCAGCCTGTAAAGCTGACCAAGCAATGCCGAGCGAGAAACAAATGACACGGTAACAACACAAGTGGAAGTGAGCGCTGCACCAGAAACAAAACGTACACAAGCTTCTGCACTGACAGCAATGCGCGTAATTAGCTAAAGGCGAGCAAATGTCGCACGCTTCAGGTTGCTGCTTGTGTTTCCGTGCTCAGATCGAGGGAGGCAAACATCGATACCCGTGCAATGTTACGTTCGAAAAGGTTAAGCGGACCATGGCCACTCATTTTAATTATTTATTTATTTTTCGTAGGTATGCACTGGCTTTTTAAGCAGCCTAGAAATGTGTGTGTTCCCCGAAGAGTGTAGCACGCAGCGAAGAAAAAGAGTGTCCTTGCGTAATGAACGACGACGTGTGGGAACTCGCGCGCACCACAGCAGCCCCCCCCCCCTTCCCCCCCTCTTCTTTCGTTTCTAACAATGACCTTTCCGGCCCCTGATCTTTATTTTTCTTCCTGATCCGTGTCAGTTACTCTAATTATTTACCCAAGGCATTACTCCCGACGCCTCGGCGCTCCGTGTCGTGAGAACGTGTAGTTCCCATTTCGTCCGTTTCCCCCCCATTATATGCAGCCGAAAGAAAGGAAGGAAGAAAGAAAGAGAAAAATAAAGAAAGAAAGAAAGCAGGCAAGCATTAGCGAGGTTACAAAGGAGCAAAATGAGATTAAAAAAAAAAAAAAGGAAGTGTAACAAGTGGGTGCCTTATGCGTTTTCCACAGAGGAAGTAGAGGGTACACAGATTAAGAGAGAGAGAGAGAGTGAAAGGAGGGAGGGTGAGCTAGTTTATAGAGGAGCGGGGAAGGTGGCGAGAAGCGTGAGAGTAAAGCGTACACACGGCTTCTCTCCCCTCGACGACGAAAATGTCGTTCGCTGCACGGTCCGCGGAGCGTGACGGAAGCCCGCCTCGTTTGCGGCCGTGCCGCGCGGCGCACGCTCTGATCACGCGGATACTGCTACACGCTGCATAAGCGCAACGCGCGCAGCGTACAAGCATTAAGGCCCCCTCTTATCGCGCGACCGTGGGAGCCGGCGTCCTTTTGTTGCCCACGGGCCTACCATACTATAAGGCTCTCGGTCGGCCGCGCTTACTGGCTCGGCTGCGGAGGAGGCCCTACTAGAGAGTGTGTTTCCGCCGGGAACAATAACGGCCGGCCACGGAGGCACATGATGCCACTCTCACACCTCCCCATTGCATCCTGAGGACGCGCGGCGGGAGGACATCTCCAGCGTCCATCGCCCTTGCATCAAGCACGTTCCTTCACGACGAGGAGATCCATTGTTTTGACGTGAACTTGAGGGCGTACGCTTCAGGGCCATCTGTTCCGAACGGAGAGCAGGCCTTCTAGCTGCTGTCCCAGAGCTGAGACGTTGATCGGCATCGAGCCCTTACCTCTTTACGGAGCCTAGATGGTCAAGGGACAGGACGGAAGGAAAGAATGGGCTGACACGGTGAAAAAGATTCCTTTCTCATCGACCGCGGCCGATCCCGATAATAGCGTTGGCGAAGGACAGGAAATGAAAGTACAGAAGCTTGAATACAGTCGCTGTACGTTATTTCGGCCATGGTGCCGATTGTATGGAAAAGGTCGGGAGAGGTCTAGAGGAGGAATAACATGCCAATATACGTTACTACTCGGCGATGCACAGCATCACCGTGGTAACAGCACAGACTAATAAAATAATAAATACAGGACCAGCGTTTTGAAATATTTAGCACATCTCTTATTATCTGCGGAATAAGTTGGATAGGTAGTAGGCCATTTCAGCCTTCGGCAGTCGGCAGAATTATCCCTGCCCTTCCTAGTTTCCAAAGTCTTCCTTTAACTGTCAGGATGTTAAAGAGAGGCCGAATGTAAAGAGTCTCCACAGCGAAGCCGCAAACCGCCCATATATCAGGTCTTTTCGACACGAAACCCGACTAAACCACTCCACCGAGTACGTTTTGCTTCCTCCTGCACCAGAGCCGCCGCGAGTGATGTGCTTGTTGGTCGCGCGCATGTCTACAAAAAGTGGGTCAGCAGCAAGTGGCCGAACCGAGCAACCCAAACGGCGGCCATTGCTCGAGATCTCTGTGTACTCCACGGAGGAAACGCGACCCCTTCCACTCGTCATTACGTCCTTGTTACGGCATCGTAAATCTCCGACAGCCGCCGTCAGAGCCGCACGCACCAAAACGTATACGCGGACAGGCAGCAGCCCGGAGAGGAAACAGCGCGCAGCATGCGTGTAAGTACGTGCGAATCCGTTGGTCATTGAGCAAGGCTTCCCCGGGCGTCAATGCGCCGCGAAGGCCACGCTTAGCGCCTCTTTCTACTGCGGGGCCACTCGCGGGTTCCTTCTTCCGAGCGCTCGTCTCTGGGCTGCCGAGCGTGACCGAGTCCTCTGCCCTCTCTGTTGTATGGCGCGGCTCTGCTTCATGTGTGATCTGGATGTGTAGTACCGCAATATTCCGCACATAAGACCGGTCTCTCCTTTCCCGCCCCGTCCTTTTCCTCCCTCTGTTCTGGCGCGTCAAACCTTTGATCATGTATAACACGTTCTGTTTCGGAAAGTGAAGATTCGCATTAAAAAAAAAAAAGTAGCAAGTAGTGTTTACTTGCACCGGTATAACATCCCACGGTTATTTGTATTCCACTGTTCCAAAAATTGTGAATAAGAGATCGTAAGAGTTGCATGAGGACGTCCCTTGTTGGCAGGCGCCATAGCGCCTCGTTGAAAGCGGACAATGTATCCATATGGGTACAGCCGACCAGAAGGGAAGCTACATCAGCACGTGCCGTTTCAAGGTGATCTACCCGTCAGTCGAGCACAATTAACAATGCTAAACTTTAATGATCGGAGGAGAGCCGCCTCCCCATGTATGTCACTGATGGCTCAATAAGCTGAACCAGTGTCGAGCTTCGTCTCTCTCTTCCCCATCACTTCTGCTCACTTAATGAAGTCTTATAAAGTCGCACAACTCGAAGGCGAAAGCCTTGTTGCTGTTTATTCTCAGCCGATTGCATTGATCCCACCCTCCTCCTAGATTTCTGCACCCAACGTGTTTTTGCACTGCCCCCGGAATCGGCCCACCTTTGACCAAGGGACGATGTCATGCGATGACGTCATGATGACGTCACAAATCTTGGTGACCTCTACGTCATGTGATGACGTCATCGCGTGATGATCTTTTGCATCTCTCGTGTTGACGCAAACGGTCACTTTTCCCGTTTGATGAGGCGTCTAAGGCTCTCGCCTTATTAAGGAAGCCGTGTACGCAGCACAACACATAGCACGTAGCCACGTGCGAGCAAGCAGGCTCTGTCCACTACCATACGGATCGCTGGTCTTTGGCATCTGTCCCGCTATATAATGCGCATATCGCCGCAGCTTGTTGCGCACTACTTTCACCTCTCTCTCTCTCTGCTGAAAGAGCTCTGTAAGCGCACATGCGATAAGTGTCGAGCTGGGAGTGCGCGCGATAGCACG
This sequence comes from Rhipicephalus appendiculatus, assembly GCA_030522465.1. Taxonomy (NCBI): domain Eukaryota; kingdom Metazoa; phylum Arthropoda; class Arachnida; order Ixodida; family Ixodidae; genus Rhipicephalus; species Rhipicephalus appendiculatus. Next base: position 949,383 of record JALIZH010032922.1, on the reverse strand, counting down.
CGCCGCTGTGGAATGGCGTTGCCAGCTCTTCGCGATACGGCGAATGCGTCCTTGCGCGGGCCTAACGGCCAACGAGAGGTCACCGCTGCCCGAGAAGAGGGGGAGCTCAAAGAGCACCTCTGACGACAGTTAACGCTGGCAGCGGCACGTTCGCCGCGCCGCGCTCGACCCATACACAAAAGATCGTTAACGCGACCGTTGCGAACGGCGATGTTTTTCCATTCCGGCTATGTGCGCGCCGTCAGCGGTCAGCGCGCAATCGCCGACTTATTTCGCGAGGAAACACAATGACACGAGCGGCCCTGCAGCAACTGGCTTGCTTTTTTTTTTCTTTTTGTCGATCTGTCTTTCTTTTCACAGCGAACGTTGTTAAGGACGCTTCCATCAGCATTTTTGGTGTTCAGTAAAACTTGTTTGCATTGGCGAGTTGGTTTAGTGGACCACGGCCGGACTGGAGAGTCCGCGCGCCTCTCCAGTCCGGGCCGAGATTGAACTAAGCCAGTACATGGTAACACGAAAGTAAAACAAAGATTTAATAAAGGAACCGGTAGGGATAGTAGGTAGGAAAACATCGGACACTGATCACAATGAGGAGATTAGCGTCCGATGTGTTGCTTCTTACTTCTTTCTTAAATCTTCGTCTTCTGGTTTCGTTACCGCGTATTCCTCAATCGTAGCGATTGTCGCAGGCGGAAGCTTTCTCGTGTTATCTATCTGGCCCCCACATCCATTTCTTTCGGAAATCTGGAATACCGAATTACATCACGTATGAACCATCGTTTAGCCGTCGGGCCGCCAATGGTGTTATAGTCGTGTTCAGTCATGGCTCAGCTATGGTCGCGCCCTTCTATAGCTTGACCGTTAAAGCCGTTTTCGTTTACCTCGTAGGAGTTTCCTACGAGTCGGATTCTCGTGATTCAAGATTTATTTTTCGCCTCGTTCCTCTACACAGCTCTTATCTCACGCGCATCCACGAAACATTTTTTTTTTGTCCTCGCGCGTACAGCCTTTAACTCACATCTATACAACGATTCGGGCGCGTGTGCCAACAAACCGTCCGCTGTTAACTGGGTGCGCATAGCGGGCGCCCGCTGCGTAAGAGGAAGAAATAGACATTGACAGTTTACGTATGCCTAAGTGGACGTCGCTGGGGTCACGGCAGCGGCACCCCATTTATCCACCTTGGCAGGGGAAGCGAGTGCCACGCAAGCACGTACGCACGAACAAAACAATGCGCCAAACGTATTGGAAGGAACAGAAAGCCTGCCTGAACGCGTGCCAACAAAACGCGAACAAGACGCCGTGCGCGGACTGGCATATAGTATCTTCGGGTTGCTTAAGGCGTACGACTTGTGTATAGGCCTAAGAAGAAGGATAAAGAGCAAATATTTCTTATAGGGACAATGTACAAGTGTACCTTAAACGTAATCGCCCAGCGTGCCAGCCTTCTGTGTCACACGAATAATTTATCGACTGCAGGTCGTGTTTCGCCATGGCGGCCGTGGTTTATCACAACAGTTCCTTCCTTTCGAAGGCCGTGTCTCTAGTCTACCTTATACATGGGGACAGTGTTCACGAAATGTTCATGCGGATAGAATTGGTCTTGGAATGAAATTCTGGCGAACGCGTGCAGCCAACGAAAATCTTATGTGTGAATTCGTTCCGCAGACTATAGCAACGTGTGGAACGAAAATAGCCCATGTTCCTTCTTCGTTACTCTAATGAAATATGTTGAATGTACTGTTTATTAGTTCGAAAGTACGTTATGAGATACTGGTTATCTTCGTAAATTGTTTCACGCTCATTGCTTCAGCAAGCTGCTACGTGTTCTGAAACTGCATTAAAAAAAGAGAAAAAAAAGCTTTCCTGCCCGAAGGAAACTGCCAGAGCAACCTTAAATAAAATTTATTCGTTCATTCAGTAAAGTACTACATGTAATCTACTATTGGGGAACGGTAATCTATACAAAATATAACCGTCTTAGGGGCGTAGCCAGGGGGGGGGGGGGGGTTCAACCCCTTCCCTCCGAAATTTTCCAATTCTGCTTGCGTATATACACACGCGCACATACAAACGCACGCAAGAACATACATAAACTATGGATGAACCCCCCCCCCCCCCCTCCCGATATAAAGTTCTGCCTAGGCGCCTAAACCGTGTATTTATAAAAGAAGAGCTATGGGGATGATTTAGAATATTCCGTAATCCATTGTACCGGGGTCATTTTACTTTCGGGTCTTTCATGTGAAGGACAGCTATGCAGCTGTCTCTAGTTTTTTATTTCTGCCGCCCATGCGTTTAAATCAAATGTAGATGGTTTAGAGCGATACGTGTTGTTTGTACATGTCCAGAATATTTTGGCACTTCAGAGTATTATGTATTGCATTATGGGAGAGCTGCGTGCAGCTGTCCCTAAAATAGTACACGAGAAATTAACGGTGCTTAGCTTGTTCCGCAAAGCTGTCTGTGGGTTTGGAACATGAAGGTGAACGATTTACAATACTACAGTCTCAGTCATCTGGAGCCCAGTAGAGGACTGTACCATGGCATAAGCGTTTAGCTAAATGTGTCACAACTTGGAGTACCAGATGCTATTGGGAGAGCGGTAAGCTGTCCCTAACGAAGATCTGAATAATGATCAAGCCATTCAGAATATAATAATACCTCTATATGAAGGTTTACGCTACTGGATCATTTTTTCAAGCAACCTCCGTAGCTACTCTAGGGAGCACCTCAGCTTTTCCCGGAATTTCTGAACGTTTATGACAACATTAAAGGAGAAAGACGTAGTTATAAAACACGTATCGTAAACAACATCTGCCTTTTAATCTATGGTTCGTGTTCCGCTCAGCCAAAAGGCGAGAAGAAACAATTAGGAACCACCACAATGGCCATTTACTTTGAATGCAAGAGGAATTTCCAAGGAGGCGGGAGAGAGTTTTAACTCGGACGCACGACGCGATAGCGGGTCCCGTGAACTGTTATTCTGTTATCGCGCTTAAAGAAAGAACAGCGCAGGTGGCATTCCTTTATACGCAGGCGCGAAACAGTGCGCGAGTACGTAGCGCCGTTGCGTGCCTGCCTAACCCACATTCGCGCCCCCCAACTGCGGCCACACTTCCTGCCTATCTTTTTTTTAAGCGAGAGTCGGCCGGCGGCCGAGGCCTTGACTCGCCGAGGCCAAGTACGAAGGGGAGGCGCTGCCATAGCTCACCGCGGCCCTGCCTGCCGCATGAGCCCGAGATTTGCATGGACATTAGCATGCGGCTTGGACAGTCTCGGCCGCGCCGGGCTATCTCTATAGAGCAATCTCTCGCGACGCGCTGCTGCGCTGGCGTCTTCTCCTCTCGAGGTTGCATCTTCGCTGCGTCTGTTGCTTTCTGCGTTTCTTTTAACACGGGCCGGCTACACACACGCTGCATGCAAGCGAGGGCCCTGCTGCCTGCCTGCCTGGCCGAGCGGCTGCCGCCGTCCCGGAAGCCGTTCGCGGCTCGGGACGTCCGACGTTGTTCCCTCGTCAGTCGGCCGGGCCTTACGGCCTCGTGCATGCGGCTCTGTTGGCGCTGTTGTCGCGTACGTAAATTTATGGTTTCGTCGACCGCAAGAGGGCGTCGTGCCGCCGCGGTCTTCCTCCCCCTCGGCGCTTCTTTACAAGTCTTGATTGCATACGCGTGACTGCGCGGACACACATATATAAATTGCGGACGACGTTGCGCTCGGCCCGACCCGACCCGCTTGTGTTGTGCGAGAGCCGTCGACGGAGTGTGCAGTGCTGCCTAGAGTGCAACGCACTTTTACATCCACAAGTGGGTAGAGCACTTGACGTAACCGTATTATTTAAGTGATCGCCTCGATTAGTCAGAAAGGAGATGATTTGGGTTGTGCATAAGAAACGATTCCGTAGCGCAAGAAACACTGACACAAAAGAAGACAATAGCGCTCGTATGTCGTCTCTTGCACTCTTTTGTGTCTGTGTTTCTTGCGCTACGAATCATTGTTGATTAGTCATTCGGAGACGGCGGTAGAGTCTATAATGAACTGTAAACTGAGCTGCGTTCGTGGACGCTGTGTTGCTGGTAATTTCGCTCGCTACCGTGCATTTCGCATTAGGGCTATACGCCTAATTGACGGCTTCAGGAGTTACGAAGAGTCGGCGCACTTGTCAGGCGGTGGCGCAACGCTTGTCGTTATGCCGCTGTGAATGCCTGTCGAGGTGTTTGTGAACGAGCGAACGAAGGAAGTTTGTTAAGTGAGCAATTACCGTTCCGACTTTTTCGCTCTGTGATGCCTAGACGCGGAAGCCTGCTTTCAAAATTAAGGCCCTTGTACTTATATTTAGGTGCGCGTTAAAGGACCCCTAGGTGGTCAAAATTTCCGGAGCCCTCCACGTCCCTTCATAATCATATCGTGGTTTTGTGAAGTTAAACCCCATCAATTAATAATATTATAACCTGATTTCGACGAGTGCGTAATTGTTGATTCCCTTAACGCTCGACTGATCCCATCATTTGTTACGAGGCGTTTTCCCCTGAACGTTCATTGTCCCCCTTTTTGGCTTGCGCACCCGTAAATGAACGATGTTGCCGCGCGACAATCAGTGCCACATTTGCATGAGTTCGGTGCATGTTCGGCAGGCGCAGGTCAAACTGAGAATTTTTGTCGTAATCAGCATATCGCGTATTTATCCGGAACTGATAAGACTTATTTAGCTCGCTGCCTGACGATTGCGCCGCAGTTTTGTGAGCCGAGGAACGCAGTTTTGTGAGCCATGGTTTGAAAGACTCTGGAAACAATGAAAGGTCATGATCGTTGTCTTTTGTTGTGCACGGAAGTGATGGGAGCAGGCTGGCTTATCCAAGCGCTGAGTGCAGTTTATTTTTTTAGTGGTACGCTTGGAATACGCGTGCTAACCTTGCCCTTTCATTGTTTTAGTTTCGCTGAGAAAGCGGCGTACTTAAAATTTCTGAGGCGACGCCAATAGTCGTCGAGAGCTTTGTATGGCCTTTTTCGAACTTAGGTTGACAAATATACTCTTCATACCTCTCGCTCTTATGGATGAAATCGCAGTCTGTCTCGAACTGAGTGTTCGTGCTTTGCGCACTGGGATCGAGCTGTAATAGTGACGACGACAGCATCATGAAATGTATGTGAATTCTTTTCTAGCGGATTGAGCCAGAAATTAGCTTGGACCACACCAATACCGCCACCATTTGTAGGCGTTTTGTCAAGCGGCTTTAAGGAATCACGCCTTGCAGGATGGTTGACCCAATTCAACACAACCTGCACGCTTCGTTGACTCGACCCTCAAGCGTTTTACACGAATTATGGGGTCGACCCGACGATTAATGTCGCTCTGATTTTGTCTGGTTCACGTATGTATAGTGCGTAAATGTAAAATGTATGTGGCGCGCGTGCTCCAGAGGTTTCATCTTTGTGCAGTGCCTCACAGAGACGTAAAGATGACACTACGTCAACCAGGACCATTTAAAGTTCTGTATACTTGAAAGGTGTGCCATTGATATCGTCCGCATATTTCGCGTGTTCGGTGCATGCGGATTCGGATTTTAGTGGTGTGCGCGTTCTCCGTAATCTCGCCTCGTATGCGCATTTCCCACGAGTTGCCTGTAATGACTGGAGAGGAACGCGTGCTCTTACGAGGAAGCCTCATGTATATAGGCTATTGGAAGTTCGCGAAGAAGCAAGCGTTCGGAACACTCCGCAGTCGCAGTTCACACGCGCGGGGAGCCAGCCAGCCGGTCGGGAAACGCGCGCTGCTTCCAATCGAGGCGAAGTTGGCGCTAATGCGTTCTGGTTTTCGTTTTCGAAGCTTCTTTCTCTCTGTGTGCGTGCGCGCGTGCGTGTGATCAACTGGCTCGGGACGATTAAGGTCAGCCCGCCGCCACTGTCCCGCGGACGTTATTGCCTCTCACGTTGTTGGCGGCGGCACGCGCGCTAGTGTGCCGGCTAATTGGGGTCCGCGCGGCGCCTAATGGAAAGAAAGTACGCTGCCCCTCCACATCGACGTAATGAAAAGGTAAAAGGGGGACAACAATGTCTACCACCGCCACTAGACCGGAGAGACGAAAGTTGGAAAGCGGCCAACGCTTCAGTGACGGCGATGCTTCCGCGTCTGGGAACGACGACGGCGACGCCCGGGCGGCGTGCGACAGGACTTTTTTCCTTTCTCAGTTGGTGGATTATTCCGTCAGCCATGTGCGAGCACTGGGTTCTCCGTCGGGGGGGGGGGGGGCAATGTTTCACCCCCCACCCCCCCTCCTTCGGTTGAGTCTGATTGCCATGGATGCAAAGATAAAAATGAAGCGATGACGTGCTGCTCACGACGGCCTATCATTTGGTCCCCTGCTTTCGTGGGGTAAAAGTGGGAAGTAAACAGTTGTTAGGAATGCAACATCCAGGGGTGCTCGGACTGCTATTATCGTCAAAGGCCTTGCATGGCCATAGCCGTGCACATTAAACTAATAACGGGACATGTACGACTGAGGGAAGCTATTGGATGCAGACTTGGCGACTCACCTTAGAGGATTAGGGGGGTGGGGGGGCACCCCCCACCCCCCACGTGCGTGCGCCTTTGCCGTTAGCCCGCGTGCTTGCGCTCCGACGATGAGGTATACCCGTCGCTCTCGTCGAGTTGAAGGTAAGCGGCACTTTCCAACCGAATCGCAACGCAAGTTTGGGCCTCAACTCTCGAAGTAGGCCATTCGCGAAAACGAAAGGTAGAGAACAATAGAACATGACCCTGACGTGCCACGTTGGACTCACGGCTTTGTATATTCCGGCGTGTGGAAAAGAGGAAAACCTTCGACGCAGCCGAGGGGATCGATGTTGCATGGTTGCGAAGTTTTTCCCGCCCGATAATGATAACGTGCGGTTGTTTCTGTAAGTATGGATATTGTGTTCCGTTGTATTACAGTATACGTCGCGCGTCCACCGTGTTCGGCTTTTTGTGCGAGAAATGTGGTTACTTACGTAGCGTTTGCTTGATTATAGTCCCCCCAATTGGACAATCATCGAGGTTTGTAGGCCACTCGGTCAACTTCACCTAATAGCATGCCAGCCTTTGTAAAAATGCTGAGGGATTTACAGTTGCATTTCGAAGCAGTGCCTATTCAAGACAACGTAAAACCAATAGAAGCGTGCCAGAATTTTCTCAGAGATCTGTACTTTGTAACGTGCTGATCGAGTTGAAATGAGTTGGTGTGGGGCGTGGCAGAAGATGACCGCAAAATCCCGCGCGCTTTTTTTGACATCAGCAAGTACACACTTTACGTTGGACAGCTCTACGAACAGCTGCTTTACAATTCAATCGTCATTTCTACGGCACTCGATGCATCTGGGTTGTTGCAAAAGCCTTGCGCAACATACCAAAGAATAGAACATCAGTGCATGATGTATACATATATGCAACAGAAAGTCACTAAAAGCAGGACAAAATTTATACATTGTGTTGCGGAGGATGTGGTGGTTTCGTGGCCGATATAAACTGATGAAAGTGTAAGCAGTGTGTGAGACTTGTTACGCAGCTCCAGGCTCGGCCTCGCCCTATGCTGTCCTTTTGCTAGTGGCTGCAAACCCTATTCGCGACCGATATCACGGGCGTTTCAAGGACGTGTATCGTGTTTCCGCCTTTGGCATGTTCCGTAACTAATCACTTACACGCCTGTCTGTCCGTTGGGTGTGCTTGACGTCTTATCGCTGCACAACTCGTGTGCAACGAACTGTTACGGCCGCATTTGGCAGCGCGGAACATGCGAATTGCGGCTCGATCTTTTTTTTTTTTCGTCCCGGGTTAAAGGGATGTGCGAACAAACAGCGTTGAATTACGAACGGCGAACCCCATCCCGCTGTCAAAAGAATGATCTTCGACGCGCCTTACGGGTTTAGCCACCGGAAAATTGCTTTGGCTTTACGAGTCACACTCGTGTCATTACCGAACTATACAAGCTATACACGGTCGTTCCAAGGTTGCTACTTTTTGTTCTATCTCTCGCATTTCCCGCTTATGAGAAAAACGTTTAGTGAGAATTGCCCCATTGTGCCAGGTTCCCTTGATGCGTATGAAGCCGAGTGCCAATTTCTTTCTAGGCAAACCATTACATTTAAAGGCTCGGCACTTACGCTGTGATAACAACAAAAAGGAAACGCTAGCGAAACACGTTATGTGAATAATTAATCGGCAGCTACAGCTTAACCAGGCGGTCCAGTCAGGGCTTCGCGTGTAGGTCCCATAACCCGTGTTGACCTTGCTGGTTTTTAACTAACGGCTCCGTTTTCCTTGGGACAGTGTGGACAATTATCCGGGCACTTCCACAATTCAAAGCGCTCCTACAGCTTTGTTCAGGCTATAGAGACGTTGCTGCGATCGTTGTACGCAGATAAAACACCGAGTAGCGATTCGTATGCTGGTTGAATCGCTAACAGGCGCGGCTGAGTGTAGGTTACATAGTTCTAAGCAGCTGCACACCTGTGTTCGCATACTATATACACCAGCTGGTTTAGTATAGCGTATACTGGAGCGCTGCCAGCGTTCTTCGCAAACAACGTTATGTATGCGTTACGTGCGGGCCCTAATAATGCCATCGGATCGGGATACGAAGAAATATTCAGCTTCACTAGGTGCCCGAGTTATCTGTTAGCGCATCAGGCACTTCCTACACTAAAAGCTATCGCAAACAGTTGCTTGTGGTGCTGCCCGTTTCCTTTCGCTTGTGCACACGCATTCATTCTACGTTGGGTACGCGGAAAACGCATTAATCGACGTGTAAATATATAGGGAAGAGGGAGGAAGAGGAGGCTCGATCCAGTGCACGAAAAAAATGGGGGTGATTTTTTTGCGGAGAAACTGCCGTGTGAAAAAAAAAAAAAAAACGCTAAGTGTTAATTCATGCCATGCACTGGCAACGCAATAGCTAACACTAACCCAACTGTAGCCAACTATTAGCTAATATTATGCAACACTTAACTACGACCAACCAGTGCTACCTAACGCTGATATTGTGCTAATTTAGGGCCTTCTCCCGAACTGCTTCTTAGTGTGATTTTCTTTCAACATTTATGAATCTTCTAGTTTACGTTACCGCTTGATTATAATTTTAAACCATAGTTTCTAATGTCCCACTGTACGCAAGTGGTATAGTTTTCTTTCAGTTTTAGTCCTGAAAATGGAGAGCTTTAAGCTGAGCCCGAGAAACTGCTACTAAAACCCCACGTTACAGTCTACCGTATAACGTTTCGCATTTCGAGAAGTGTATATAGTCTATTTTAGAGGTGGGTTTCGGTGCCGTAGTACTGTTGGGTTGTAGCTCTGCCGTTTCGTATCTTTAGCATCTAAACGAACCGTGCCAGACGACTACGCATGAAAACGGTTGGGTTGGCGCATTTTACGTTTCATGACCTTAGGAATTCACGTCGCGATATACAAGAATAAGAGAGCATTCATTCAACAGCCCAAGATGGCGGCGCCCATGTGCCTTACGTAAAGTTGTCCATAGTCGCGGAATGAGCCGCGCACGCTTTCTTTTCCGTGCGACCGGGGCAGCTTCGTCGATATGTCTTTTGTGTTGGAGGCGGCGATGCCGTTTGCATTAGCATTCAGCGGCTGCGCAGCTGCAATCGGCGAGGTGGGACGGGATGAATAGCGGCGGCCGTCAAGCACGCAGCGCGCCTCGCCGCCGATTCCCGGAAACGACGCGCGTGCTCTGGCTGTGCGAGCGCTGGAGTAGGTGTACACGCACGGGGTAGGCCTTGCGCTATACAGATCTCGAAGAAAACGGCACCAATGATTCATGTGCCAGCATCAAAAGTACGTTTGGTCTCACCAGCGCAGTGTTGGGACAAATTTACAAAGTTTTCACTGTTCGTAAATGATTTTCGCCATTGGCCAACCGGCTTCGCTAGTATGTACATCATAAAATTTGGCTTAAGTTTTATGTCACGAACAACTCTAGCGTAAGGTGATTTTTTTTAATAGCGAAGCTGTTTAAGTCTACCCTGTGTCGTCGTCGTAGTAGTAGTAGTAGTAACTGTGACGCAGGTCAAGTGACAAGAGGGGGGATTGAATAAAGAAATAACTAAAACCAAATGATGACGATGATGTTCGAAATTATGATGATAATGATGAATGACGATGATGTGCGTGATCCCGCTAGTCAACCACATACAGATATACTCGCGCGCTTACAACTTCGCTGGCTGTTTGACGGTTTTCACAACGTGGAACTGGCTGAATTTTTTTGTGCATCCCTTCCATTGGTGGCTGTGTGCGTCCTGTAGCGTTCGTTCCACTGCACAGCACTGATGGGCCCAGGTGCAGCAGCCGGCCATCAGCCGTGCAAGAGTGAGTAGGGGTAAGCCGCGTCGCGCGCTGGGCGGGGGGCGGTGGGCGAGCGAATATGCGTGCTCGTCACAAAGACCGAGGGGTAGACCGGCGGCGGCGCCTGAAGAGGCAGCACAGACCAGCTGGTCCTTTCAGCCGACCTCGCGAAGACTGACTGCCTCGCTTCAGAGCACCGGCAGCAGCAGCAGCACGTAACCGCTTTCGCGGAAAGGGTGGCGTGATCGCCCCGCGCAGGCTCCCCTCTCTCTGCTTTCTTTTCTTGCATGTATTACCGCTCGGCTGGGCGTCTGCACGGCCGGCACACACGGCGTCGAGGTGGCTGCGGGCGAAAGTCCTTGCGCGTGCCTTGTCGGACCTCTATTGGCGACCGGCTGATCGTGCGGCCTGTACTGTGCTTGTCCCTGCGTGCATTGTCGCCCAGTAGAGTGTCGCTCTATTTAACAGTATGCCACCACGATATTCCACGGTATGCCACCTTTAACCAGGACTGCTTTTGGGCTTGAAAGATGTATTCACACGACGTACCGAATCGCGATACGAGCCCTCAGGATTGCCGCGGAGCGATCTGAATCACGTGACTTATTCGTCCGCGATCACGTCCTTCGTGTGAATACAGCCATATGGGCGTGTTTCCTGCTAAAGCTACAAGAAGGAACACTGGCTGTACTTGTTGTCTACGGGTGCTAGCAAGTATGGCTGGGAATAGCGCGGATACTGCGTAAACTTCGGTCTTGTGGACTTCAAATGGCTTCGTCACATCGCTAGCTGATTTGCTTGAAAGCAGAATATTGATTAGTGAACGCAAGTATATGCAAGGATTACGGCATATGCATAGAGGAATCGCAGCCTTGCTGCGTTTGCAAATTGCGTGGAAACTTGCAAGGAAAGAAAGTGTAGTAAATACTTCGAAGGGATGACTGAAGCCACAAGGACGGAGATCAGGCCAGTTACATACACTGGAGGATCGCAGCACCAGATGATCTCTCTATTAAACTCTGTGGGAAAATGTGTGGTTAAGAGGCCGTCAGGCAGTTCTCGAAGTACGCCGTCATTTTTTTACCATCCTTTCATCATGACGCAGTCATGTTTACCATCATCGTATCTTCTTGGCAATAGAAGCCGCCGTACAACTTCGTTTGCAAGCACCCACAACTCGATTCATCATCATCTACGTACATTGCGGCGAAGCCAAAGGTCGCACGCGCTAGCTCCCGCACCGATATGTTTGGATTGCTGTGAAAATCAAATCTTGGCACTGTGTGTGCAGCCGATCGCTTTGCCAACTTGGGCACGCGGCGGAGAAGGCCAATGCCGCGAGAACGCAAGCACGACTTATCCAAATGTCGCGCTTATTTTTGCCAAGTGATCGAGGCTCGCCACAGATTTCGGCACATCGCGCTTAATTACCCGATGAATGCAAACGCAAGCTGTGAAACGAACCACCAAGCGGTACGCCAATTATTCGCACGTTCTAACCGTCGAAGTCGCGGCGTTCTTTTTTTCTTTTTCTTATTGGAAATCGGTTATCCGACTCTGCGCCCTCATTGGCTAACAATAGATAAGAACGACATGATCACGTGACCTCACCGGACAAGCCAATGCCTCTCTGGGTGGGCAAGGGAGTTTGTCGTCTCGCGTTGTGACTGGCTCGAGATGAAACGCGTGTCCTCCCGTCGTTACATCGTCGTGGCGTCATCCCGTGACGTAACAGATGTAAACATAAACAAGGCACGCCGCACATGCTCGACGACGGCGGCGAATTACATGCTACGCAAGTTGGAACTGGATATCCGTTTCGCTTGTAAGTTGTAAAAACCTAGAGTACGGGCCCTGACTTGGTTGCGTACGACGCACGTTCGAAAAGCACGCATACGTGCTTTTCGAAAAAAAAAAAAAAAGAAATTACGAGGCGGTACACATCTGCATACCTTATATCTGATGTTGGTAACTGTGCTGCACTCTTTTAGTAGAAAGTGAGCTAGGAGCAGTTTTTGAACTGTTTTTCAATCATAGCAAGTTACCAGTCGCCACAAGCATCCGGGTTTCGACTGTGCCTTTCGCAATGGCGCTATATCTCTCAGTAAGGATCTGGGGCAAGGAATGCAAGCAGAGAGACAGAATGTTTGATATCCCGTATCTATTCAACTGTATCGCTCGCTAGGTTAGGGACTGACGTGACAGCTCCCATGTCCGCAAGCTGGAAGGGTCACGAGTCTGCAGCTATATAGTCTCTAAAGTAGTAAAAAAGTAGCCCTTCTATCTCGTAAGGAGATTGCTCCTATCGCTTTTTCGCGCTCTGCGTAGCGATACTTGACAGTGGCACCGGCAGTGGCCACATTTTGTTGGCAGCTGTCCGGGACAGTGACAGCAGCTGCGCAAGATCCGGGCCAAGACGCGCGCCCGCGAGTGGCAAGACGACGCCAGGCGGGTCGGTGCCCCCCCGCTGTTCCCGGGGCGCCGCGTCCACCACCACGTGAGGGAGGCGAACGAACGACGACCGCCCGTCTCCACCCGAAACACGCCTTCGCATCTTGCTCGCAAACGAAGGCAGAAGAAGGGCGTGATTGCTTTCTTACCTTTTCCGGGGAGCCCCGCACACAATCCTCTCCTCAGGGCACGCCGGCGCTTGACGACGACCGATGCGGGCTTTCCAGCCCCCTCAAGTCACAATCAAAAAAGCACCAGCACCGAGCAACAAACACGGGGTCAGAAGCACCAGCGAATCCAGGAAATCGCGTCGAAACAAGAAAAAACGGATAGCAAGCTCAAAAGCACAGTGGGTTGCACAAAACCGCTGACAGCGTTCCTGGCGCGGGACGGAGGAGGTGTGCGTAATCCAGCCGATCACTCTCTGGAGTATCTGCGCTGTGTGGCCGCGTCGGGGAAGCACGCGTTGGTGCCAGCAGGAAAAAGCCTCCACCGCGAGTAGTGGACGACGGCGCGTGCAGCACAATCAGCCCGCTCGCTCGTTCGCCGCGACAGCAGCCGCCGGTTTGTTGGCCGTGCGGAGCGCGCAAGTTTGCAGCGGCCGCCGGTGAGGAGAGAGAGTGCAGCCCTGCGGAGAGGAGAACCCTCCGTTCTCGCTGAGCACGCGTATCGAGCTGCTTCCTCCTCTTCCTTCTCCTAGAACTTGGTACTCCTGAGAGGGTGAAGCCGTGCCCCCCCTCTGCTATCTAGCCTGGCAGGGAAGAAACCGGCTAGGCTTCACCTCCTCAGCCTCCTACCTCCTTCGCACCCTCTCCCTCGTATCGCATCGGTGGAGCCCGTGTTCTTCATCTTCCTCCTCAGGCGAGCAGGCACTCCGCGGCTTCCCTTACCGCCCTTCCTCATCTCTCCTCCTCGTCTCCCCCCTTCGAACGCTCCCTTCCCCCTCATTTCTTTCCTTCCTCTCTATCTTGCCGCAGTTTGTGCTCGCCGAGTGTGGATGATGCGGAACAACGCCCGACTTTTCAACCTAAAGCGGGCTGGGATGCATCCTCCTTTTTCTCGTCTTCTGCGGCTCCCTCCATAGAAAACGCACGCCCTTCGCCACCCTCCCGCTTCACTTTACCCGCTATCCATGCTTCGCGCGCGTGCGGGACACCCCCTCTATGTACTGTTTCGTTTCTTTCCTTTATTTTTGTGCCTTCTAATTTTCGTGTGTTTCTTGCGATGCTCAATTTCCGTTGCATCGCGCACAGCCCCTTCGGGTCGCTGATCATGCACTTCCCCCATCTAGAAACGCTTTTCTCAGCGTCTTCTGCAGTTTGCTGCGATAGTAATTTTTCCTGCTTTCTAGAGAACGCCGTGAGAGCAACTGAACCGCAGTGTTTTCGAGTTTCTTTGCCATAATTGCTCTCGTATACCCCTCGCTTCAGGGCACGTGACATTGAATGTAAACACAGAACGCGCTTGGTTGGCTCTGAAGCAGGAAAAAAAATAAAACAGCAACCAGAACAACAGTGAGCTGAACGTTGCACTACGCTTAGAATATGACGCATAGATGCGACGGTATGCCACGTGCAGCCCTTCCAATCAGATTGATTTGCTTCCCCAAGCCTTCCCACCAACCATCCACGTTTGTTTTAAATGCGAAGCATTTCTTTGCGTACTGTAAGCACTTTTGCATTTCTATCTATCTATCTATCTATCTATCTATCTATCTATCTATCTATCTATCTATCTATCTATCTATCTATCCGCGTACGTCTGGGTGCTCTCGTGATCGCCTCCTTAACTTGGGGTATACCAAAATTTGTATGAGAGGGTAAGAGGTATTGACGAATATGTCTGGCTGGTCATAACGTGAAAATCCTGTCGGGTGTACGCACGTCGTCAAACCCTTTCCTGCAGACACGTGTGGGACATACCCATATACCACGGGCCACGGTATGCGGGTATGCGCCACAGGTGTTTGAGAATTTATGTCTACCCAGGAACGGCGAGGACAAACATTAGTAATTTAAATGCAAGAGCGTTTAAGAAAAACTGGCGTCGGCAGCGCTGACCAGAGGAATGCAAATAATAAATATCAGGGTCCCACCAGGAATCGAACCCAAACAATCTGCGTGGCAATCAAGTATTCTACCACAGAGCCACGCCAGGTCTCGGAAGTGCTTTGGAAAAAGACCCTATGCAGGCGTAATGTTGGTGAAACGTCAATTGTGGTTGCAGTGCTGGCTATTTAATTTTATAAAAATTACATATATGTACTCCTATGAGGCAGGCGTCATGCCGGGTTAACGTCAATTGTATACTTAAGCGCCATCCGCTGTAGTTGGTCCACGAAGCACTATCCAGGGCTACCAATCCACGCAAGCACAAGTGCTACATATCAGATTACCGCTTCTGGTGTAGGTAATACCCATGTTTTTGTTGGCATCGTTACGCAACTGTAAACAACTGGTTATATGAAACATATGCGACTGTTCAGCATATGTCTGTACGTAACAGATTTGTACATATCTTTAACGTCATTTCGTAACGTTTCAATATGAAGATTACAACCCAGTCACCTTGCCTCCGCATGCTTCGCATAACATTGATTCCCATGGTACTTGGGATCTGCCAAAATTTTTTAATTCATGTTTTTCTTTTACCTTCCAAACAGCGACTGTATAGTAGTTATAGTTATAACGGATTCTTGACTGACCGTCCATATAACACAAATATTACAGGGAAATGGAACCTAACCCTTTGACTGGATGTCCTTGACATGTAGTACAAAACATGTAATACAGTTTGACACGTAATACAAAACATGGAGGACGCTTGAGCTTCGCCTTCAAGAGTATCTAGAATCCGATGGCGTAATCGAGTCCCTTTTGCATCGCCTTCTCAATCGCTATCCTGGCTTCACTTCTCGGTGAACACCCCAATCGTGCCGAGAGGAAAGGGCCGTCTGTGCGCGTAAGGATTGCCGTTTCAAACTATCCTAGAATGCCTACTGCAAGTACAGTGGCGAAGTGCCCATTACGCCATATAATTAACCGTTCTTGCGAATTGGCGATGTCCCCACTACGCGTCCGCAAGGCAACACGGGCACCTGCGCAGCTGCACACTTTAATGCTGTGACCGATGGTGATCATTAATTATGCCTGAAAGCTTTGTAATGTGTGAGCCTTTATTAAACCACACCCGTTGCGCAATTGACACGGTGTAACGCCTGGTGCGCTGCGTTGTTGAGAGTCGCCGCCACATTTGAGAACCTGCGCGGGAAAGCCAACTCACCTGTTTCTTGAAAGTATTTTACTCGTCGGTGGAGCAAGGACGCATAATGTTTTAATGACGTGGTAATAAAAAGAGCCCGCTAATTTGTTGGATCAATTTAATTTTGGCCAGCGTACGAAAAGTCACGTCTGATTTATTATCGACCTGGCCACCAGAAAGAAGAGAAATGCGGTCACTGGAAAATTCATCGACGATTAATTGAGGCCACACGGCTAATAAAGAAGAGACGAACTAGTAGGTTCAGTGGCGCCATAAGACATGAATATGTGTTTGTGTTTCGTTTCTCGTAAAGAATAGTCTTTCCCTCTCTCTCTCTTAGTCGTGGTGATGAAACTGCAACAGGCGCCGGAAAAGAAAACATAGTGCGAACGGAAGAAGGTTGCCCTAATAGCACGCTAATCGAGTGACCGAGGTCAGCGTCTCGCTGAATGGAATGCTCTCGTTAATGTGGTCTCTATACGCAAGCCGCCGAGTGAAGCAATCTTATTGGATTCGGTGATGCAACGCGACCGCGCGCGGCGTAAAAGATTGGCCGCCCAAAAGGAAGCTACGTATATTGAGCAGTCTATACTGCAGGAAAAAGGAAACAACAAAATCTTATCTCGTATCATCAGCCGCGCGGTGACGCAACATGTTTCCCATCTATGTGTGTCTTCACCGCGAAGCTTCGAAGATGCAGAGAAGCCAGCTTACGGGAAATCCTCCCGGTACCAAGGAAACTTTAGTTCGATAGCCTTGAGAATCTTTAGTTGTCTTAGCACGAAAACTGTGGAATTCTTGGTGACTTCCCTTCTGCATACTTACTTTCGTCTTTTGCTTGAAGGCTCTGCAAAGAAACCGTTTGGGGTTCTAAAATAATTGTAGGAAACTACGCTGTATGGACAACGGTACGTGTATCTAAGGAAACAGATATATTAACGCTTAAGTAGTCTATGCATATACCTTACGCAGAGAAAACAGATCCGTTTAAGGAGGCGAAGCACTTTAGTTTATTTTTATAAACAATATATACGTCGCCTAATGTATTTTTGTGTGAAGTCATATAGGTATGTTCCACACGGTCAGCGGAACAGCCATACTTTTACCACTTACGAGTGGCTGGGACAGGTCTGTAGTCGTAGCTACATACCATGCAGTGGCTGCGTAGCGCACTTGAGAGTCCTTGTATTGACTTCTTAATCTGATGACTAAAACCGAATAAAAATACTAAATTGTTATAAGCTTGCGCGTGTAATTGGCGACCGCTACCTCTTTTCACGTGATAAAGGAACTATAAAGTGTACGAAATGACGCGTATGATAAGTCCACAAAATAATCACGAACGTCACGTAAATGCAAAAGAAGTCAAGCTATATATAAGCACACAAAGAGACATCTATCAAAGTGAAAAGCGTAATTATTTATTGACCTAATAGTTTTAACGGACTGTCATGACTCTTTCTCAGTTGTGTGGATTCCTTAGATGATTGATATTCGTATCACATTCCGTCGGTCTTCTCAGCTGCCTATCCCAAGAGCGCTTTGTGGGAAAACATGCGCCAACACAGTCGCTTTACTCCGATATCTTACTCCATACTCCGATATCTTGCCTAACGGTTGGCGTCTACATTCCTCGCGCCCATCACATTGCATCCGCAGACTCCGCGGATGGGAGACGTTCACTATATCCGCATTGCCTCAAAACAGTTCAAGGTCAGGCCGGGCTGATATTTCTACATGATGTATACAGTATACACGATGCTGGTGTTTCCCAACAGAATTTGTTCGTCTGCGGCTCGGAGTCGCGGGGTCGCACATGCGATCATTAATCACCCCAAAACGTAACGGCGGTGTCGTGTACGTCCGCTGGTTGCTGAAGGAGGCGACGAGAACTCGATTTGAGTCATGCTCTGGGAGTCCTCGCGCACTCTGCTGGCGACAATGGGCATGAGCCCAGCGTGGGACGTATAGCCACGGAACTTCATACGTGTTGGTCCGGCCGTTCTTGCTTGTCCGCGGGCACAGCCTGCCTCTATGGCGCACGCTGCCGATTCTAATTAATGGCGTTCACGGAAAAGCGCCGTGGGGACCGGACAAAACGGTGGCAGTCGGCGGTGTTCCCCTCTCCGCATAGCGCGCATGCATGCTGCCGGGAACCGCAGAGATTGACGACCGCGGCGTTGCGCCGGAGTCTGATTTCGATCTGTAATTAAGTTCTCGCTTGTTCCTCGCCGTTGTCGCGGGTCTCTTCGTGGCTGTACCGGCATTATTTGCTAATTGAAGTCGACGAAGGCGTATTAATGGTCGCCGCGGTAAATGGGGGTGCCCCCCTCGCTGCGCCCCTCGTGTATACCGTTGGCGCTGGTGCGCGCGGGCTGACCCCGACGAGGTGGCAGTGGTAGTGCCTTTCTTTCGCTTGTACGGAAGGTGTTAGCCCGCTCTGTATCTGACTGCGAACCTGTAGTACCTCACTCGACGTGACTACAAGATTAACGCACCTCCGGGGTCGAACAGCAATCACTGTGACTGAATTGGCAGTACGAGAACTTCGGGAGCTCGATAGGATAGTCTGAAGGGTGTTCCGCAACTCAAGTTTAATTACCGCTACGTTAATCCAAATGACTAACACCTCCTATCTCTTTATCTTTACACCAATTACTTATCACCGACGCTGAGTACCAGCTCAGAACTTTGACTTAGTCCTGCATCTTAGATTTCTACCGGGAAAAAATTCCCTGCCCCCCCCTCTTCCTTTCTGGGTGAGTTCATAGTATTAAACCTTGCCGATTTTGTATAGTTTCGCTTTATTTGTATACCACGCGCAGAGTGAAAATAGGTGTACTTTTGAATTGCCGATGTAACGATGGCCGAGAAACGAAGCCGTTCCCAGCGCCTTACCGCAGTTCTTTTCCGGACTCCCTAAAGTCGGCTTCATGCTCGTGCGTCCCGTACTGCTCGAAAGCTCTGGAAAGGAAGGCGTACTCCATACTTTCCACACCTGTTTGACACGGCCTTTACAGGTATGATAATGGTGAAGTGCCCTTCGCAGCACTCAGGTCGTCATGGCAATCGCTACAGTGGACATTAGAGGGAGACATAGAGAGAGAGAGAGAAAGTGCGTACTTTAATGACACTGAAGATGCTAAATTCGCTGACTGCCCGGCTCGCTACTTCAAGTACTACATTGTAATTAATGGTACATAAATCGATGACATAAATAACTGAATAGCACATGTGCATACTGTCACAGCCTCACAGACATATGCGCAAAGGAGCTACTCACAAGGACTTGCTGACACTTGTTGACTCCATGAATACCACTAGCGTAACGCGCAGGTAGA